>JANAVB010027397.1:9632365-10136782 GCA_029216955.1 Iris pallida
CATTCATAGCACAAGACTTTACTACTCAAGCTGCGTTATATACTCATCACCAATACATCTCCTCATGAATGAAAAAAAAATGTGGATAAAAAAAGGCCTTAGATCTATTTACTTCGGCAAAAGGGGGGACATAATTGTCTGAACTTTTCTTTGTTATTTTCGTTTCAAGTCTGACGGGAATAATATTCTACGACTAACAACTCATTTATTTTTAAACCGATCCATTTACTATCTATTATTTGATTTACTAATCCTTTATATTGGAATGGGTCAATAGTCAAATGGTTTGGTAATTCCTCGTGGGGGGACGAAGCAATATAATTTTGAATCAGAGCTTTTGATCTTTGTTTATCCTTCGTAGTAATAATATCTCGGGGTTTGCAACGATAACTTGGTATATCCACTATACGACCATTAACTAAAATATGTCTGTGGTTAACTAATTGCCTAGCTCCAGGAATGGTCGAAGCCATACCCAATCGAAAAAGGATGTTATCTAAACGCATCTCAAGTAGTTGTAGTAAAACCTGACCCGTCGACCCTTTGGCTTTTCCTGCGATATGCACATATTTAAGTAATTGTCGCTCTGTCAGACCATAATGAAAACGCAATTTCTGTTTTTCTTCTAGACTCAAGTAGTTAACCAAACACAAGTAAGTAGTTCGTCAGTCCTTCCGTCCTCACGTAAGCTCGCCTCCCGTTCTTTCTTCTTCATTTCATCATCCTTGTTGTCTTGTTCCGTTCAATAGGTCCCAAGTCTGTCTCCTCCCTCTTCTTAAGTTAAGAAAAAGAATAATGCTGCTTGATTGAACGAACATTGTAAGAACCACCACAGGTTAAGCCCACGTCTATTTTTGATTCTTAACAAGGCGACCGTTAGGTCGCCCACTCCGCGGTAAGCCCACTATTTCTTTCAGAACCTTTTGATTTGAGTCCATAATAACAGGCAGGTTTCATTAATGAAAAGAAAAGCGGAGGCCCGCATCTGCTAGCATTGTGGTTTGGAATATATTCTTTATCAATGGCCCACCCTTTCTTTGAACCTTATCAATGATCGAACTTACAGATATGAACTGAGTGCCATTTGATGAGTAAGATCGAACAAGGGAGAGGGATATGGAAAGGATGAAGTAATGAAAGAGGAAGTCATTGCTAGTAGTAACGACTTGTCACGATCCATTGGTTCATATAGAATCCATGTCCTAGGTCTATCAAAAAACATTCTTTTCGCTAAGCGTATATAATAAAATAGAGTGAAAGGGTCCACCCCGAAACCAAGGGGGTACTAACTAACAGCTGAGTCCTCTCCGAACCGCAGGAGATAGTTGCCCATCATACGGCTCACCAACTTCACTTGCCTCTAAGGGGGGCTCGCTCCGGGCAGGTTCGGATCACTTACAATACACGGCTCTACGAAGGGGTGAGGAGCATTTTCAAGACTTTGTCGAGACGAGAACCCATCCTTTCGACTGGGGAGTCTGTTTTGTCCAGAGTTCCTATCGTAATGCATGACTACTTAACTGGGGGATTCACTGCAAATACTAGTTTGGCTCATTATTGCCGCGACAATGGCCTACTTCTTCACATCCATCGCGCAATGCATGCAGTTATTGATAGACAGAAAAATCATGGTATGCATTTCCGTGTACTAGCTAAAGCATTACGTATGTCTGGTGGAGATCATATTCACGCTGGTACAGTAGTAGGTAAACTGGAAGGGGAACGTGAGATGACTTTGGGTTTTGTTGATTTATTACGTGATGATTATATTGAAAAAGACCGAAGTCGCGGTATTTTTTTCACTCAAGATTGGGTCTCTATGCCAGGTGTTCTGCCCGTGGCTTCAGGAGGTATTCATGTTTGGCATATGCCTGCCCTAACCGAAATTTTTGGAGATGATTCCGTACTACAGTTCGGCGGAGGGACTTTAGGACACCCTTGGGGAAATGCACCTGGTGCAGTAGCGAATCGAGTAGCTTTAGAAGCATGTGTACAAGCTCGTAATGAGGGACGCGATCTTGCTCGTGAAGGTAATGAAATTATCCGTGAAGCTTGCAGCTGGAGCCCTGAACTAGCGGCTGCTTGTGAAGTATGGAAGGCGATCAAATTCGAATTCGAGCCAGTAGATAAGATAGATAAACAGAAATAGATAAACAGAAAATATAAGAACTAAGTGCGCATAATTCAGTAATTTCTGTTTGTTCTCCTAATTGATTGCAATTAAACTCGGCTCAATCCTTTTCCTAAAAAAGGATTGAGCCGAATAAAGAATGAGCATCATATACTGTGGCATATATCTTTCATATGTACAGATCTTACCTATGTATATATACAAGATCTAAATACAAGATAAGATCGAAGACTAAACAACTCAATACTTCTATTGTTTATTGTTGGATCCATAGAATTTATTATTGATCCTTGGGATTGTTGGATCATTTTCTATCCTGCAGTTTTAGGCCATAGATCAAGCCAAAGGAATGGCTCACCCATCCTGTATATTGTCTTTTTCGTTCCATGTTGCAATAGAAACTTATTATTTGATTATATGAGATTATACGAGAATAAATTCTTCATTTATAGGAAGAAACTACTATTTATCCTTTCGATAAGAATTTATTGTTTATGACACCAGAGAAGCCTGTCTTTCTATTTCTAATTGAGGAAAGGATTTTACCATAATATATATTGAACCTCTTGCTCATATCTCTCATCAAAAGGTGCTATTCTATAATGTCTCTTTAGAAGACCCCCCGCTAACCCTAGTGAGCATTCAAATATCTGTCCCACATTCATTCGTGAGGGTACTCCTAATGGATTGAAGACCATATCAACAGGTGTTCCATCTTGCAAATAAGGCATATCTTGTCTAGACAAAATTTTGGAAATAATACCCTTATTTCCATGTCTTCCAGCTACTTTATCACCTACTTTGATTTCACGTTTCTGTGAAATATATACACGAATCCTTTCTGGATTATAACCGGAACTCCCCTTTTTCTGGATCCATCTCACATCAATAACTCGACCCCTCCCGCCTATAGGTAGTTTTAGAGAAGTTTCTTTTGCAGTGGATACCTGAATGCCAAGTATGGCTCGTAATAATCTATCCTCAGGGGCATACGACGATTCGTTCGCTGTCTGAGGCGTTAATTTACCTACTAAAATATCGCCTGCTTCTATCCAAGATCCCAGCATCACAATTCCATTTCTGTCTAAATTGCGGAGTAAATGAGCTTCTAAATGTGGTATTTCCTTAGTGATTCTTTCGGGGCCTTGGCTTGTCACATGAGCCTGAATTTCATATTTCCGGATGTGAAAAGAAGTATAAATATCTTCATATACCAGACGTTCGCTAATTAGTACTGCGTCTTCAGAATTGTAACCTTCCCATGGCATATAAGCTACTAATACATTTTTTCCTAAAGCAAGTTCCCCACCAACAGTAGCCGCACCGTCCGCTAAAATTTGTCCCTTTTTAATGCATTTCCCCTGCCGAACCCGAGGTTTTTGATGCATACAAGTATTTTTGTTGGAGCGTTGATACATAACTAATGGAATGCTTATAGTGTCCCCATTACTTGAGAAAATGATCTTGTGAGTATCAGTATAAATGATCTTTCCCTCGCGTTCAGCTATAGCGGAAACCCCCGAATCTAGAGCCGTTTGACGTTCCAACCCAGTTCCAACAATGCACTTCTCGGACCGAGAAAGCGGAACTGCTTGGCGCTGCATATTAGAGCTCATTAAAGCCCGATTCGCATCATTATGCTCGATAAAAGGAATGAGGGAAGCTCCAATAGAAAAATATTGGAAAGGAAAAATGCTTCTAAAATGAATCTGTTCCCATGCAATAGTCAGGAATTCTTGACGGTATCGAGCTGGAACAACCTGCTCTTCCTGAATACCCCGATTCAAGGCCAAAGAATTTCCTGCTGCTACCATATAATATTCATCTCTATTTGGTGATAAATAAATAATCTGTGCCTCTTTTGATCTCTCAGATATTTCATAAAATGGACTCTCTATAGATCCACAATGACAACAATTTGCTTGCGTGGGTGGGGATCCAGTATTTTCTGAGTCCTTATGTAAGGAATTACAAAAGAAATTTTTTCAACAAAGATGTGAATTAGGAAGGATTGGTCGACGAAATATGAACCGGAGACTGAACCTTGATATACCTCAGAACAATACATTTTTGTTACCACGAGATCTATTGGCTGCTGCGGATCATTTGATCGGAATGAAATTTGGGATGGGTACGCTTGATGATATGAATCACTTGAAAAATAAACGTATTCGTTCTGTAGCAGATCTGTTACAAGATCAATTCGGATTGGCTCTTGTTCGTTTAGAAAATACGGTTCGAGGAACTATATGTGGAGCAATCCGGCATAAATTGATACCGACTCCTCAAAATTTGGTCACTTCCACTTCATTAACAACTACTTATGAATCATTTTTTGGCCTACACCCTTTATCTCAAGTTTTGGATCGAACTAATCCATTGACACAAATTGTTCATGGGCGCAAATTGAGTTATTTGGGTCCTGGAGGATTGACGGGGCGAACTGCTAGTTTTCGGATACGAGATATTCATCCGAGCCACTATGGGCGTATTTGTCCAATTGACACGTCCGAAGGAATCAATGTTGGACTTATTGGATCCTTAGCTATTCATGTGAGGATTGGTCATTGTGGATCTATAGAGAGTCCATTTTATGAAATATCTGAGAGATCAAAAGAGGCACAGATTATTTATTTATCACCAAATAGAGATGAATATTATATGGTAGCAGCAGGAAATTCTTTGGCCTTGAATCGGGGTATTCAGGAAGAGCAGGTTGTTCCAGCTCGATACCGTCAAGAATTCCTGACTATTGCATGGGAACAGATTCATTTTAGAAGCATTTTTCCTTTCCAATATTTT
Organism: Iris pallida; assembly: GCA_029216955.1. NCBI lineage: Eukaryota > Viridiplantae > Streptophyta > Magnoliopsida > Asparagales > Iridaceae > Iris > Iris pallida. The sequence continues at coordinate 9,637,299 of JANAVB010027397.1, forward strand.
TCTATTGGAGCTTCCCTCATTCCTTTTATCGAGCATAATGATGCGAATCGGGCTTTAATGAGCTCTAATATGCAGCGCCAAGCAGTTCCGCTTTCTCGGTCCGAGAAGTGCATTGTTGGAACTGGGTTGGAACGTCAAACGGCTCTAGATTCGGGGGTTTCCGCTATAGCTGAACGCGAGGGAAAGATCATTTATACTGATACTCACAAGATCATTTTCTCAAGTAATGGGGACACTATAAGCATTCCATTAGTTTATAATAGATATACTTATCATAAGATATCTTTATAATAGGTAAAAATAAAAGAGAAATCTAGAGGCATATTGGTTCAGCTATTTCAAGAGCTTGTTGAGCTTCTTGCGGATCAATGTCAGTACTCATCTCCGCATCATTTCCTAAAATGGTGATCTCATTATTACTTATTCTAGCAAAACCGCCCATCAAAGCCACCGTTAACCATTGGTCGTTGAGGCGTATTCTCAAAAGACCTATATCCACAGCTGTGGCAATGGGGGCGTGATTTGGTAATACGCCAATTTGTCCGCTATTAGTAGATAAAATGATTTCTTTCACTTTGGAATCCAAAATAATTCGATTAGGAGTCAGTACACAAAGATTTAAGGTCATTTCTTCAATTTGCTCTCCACTTCTAAGTTGATAGCTTTCGCGGTAGCTTCATCGATGTTACCCACCAAATAAAAGGCCTGCTCGGGAAGACTGTCTAATTCTCCGGAAAGTATCAGTTGAAACCCCCTAATTGTTTCTGTGAGACCAACATATTTTCCTGGAGAACCGGTAAATACTTCTGCCACGAAGAAGGGTTGTGATAAGAAACGCTCAATTTTTCGTGCTCTTGCTACAGTTAAACGATCTTCTTCGGATAATTCGTCCAACCCAAGGATAGCTATAATGTCCTGAAGTTCTTTGTAACGTTGTGAAGTTTGCTTAACCCTTTGCGCAGTTTCATAATGCTCCTCGCCAACGATCCAAGGTTGTAACATAGTCGACGTTGAATCTAAAGGATCCACTGCTGGATAAATACCTTTGGCAGCTAATCCTCTTGATAGTACGGTAGTAGCATCTAAATGTGCAAATGTAGTGGCAGGGGCGGGGTCGGTCAAATCATCCGCAGGTACATAAACTGCTTGGATCGAAGTTATAGATCCCTCTTTCGTGGAAGTAATTCTTTCTTGCAAAGAACCCATTTCTGTACTAAGGGTAGGTTGATAACCCACTGCCGAAGGCATTCTCCCCAATAAGGCGGATACTTCTGACCCCGCTTGGACGAAACGAAAGATATTGTCGATGAATAGAAGTACATCTTGTTCATTAACATCCCGGAAATATTCCGCCATGGTTAGGGCAGTCAGACCAACTCTCATACGAGCTCCCGGGGGTTCATTCATTTGACCATAGACTAGAGCTACTTTTGATTCTGCGATATTTTTTTCATTAATTACCCCGGATTCTTTCATTTCCATGTAGAGATCATTTCCTTCACGAGTACGTTCGCCTACTCCGCCAAATACAGATACACCTCCATGAGCTTTGGCTATGTTGTTGATCAATTCCATGATAAGTACTGTTTTACCCACGCCAGCTCCCCCAAATAGTCCTATTTTTCCTCCACGGCGATAAGGAGCTAAAAGATCCACTACCTTAATCCCTGTTTCAAAGATAGATAATTTCGTATCTAACTGTATAAAGGCAGGCGCAGATCTATGAATAGGAGATGTTGTACGAGTATCTACAGGACCTAAATTATCAACAGGCTCTCCAAGAACGTTGAAAATTCGTCCGAGAGTAGCTCCGCCTACTGGAACACTTAGAGGAGCTCCCGTGTCAATCACTTCCATTCCTCTAGTCAGACCATCTGTAGCACTCATAGCTACAGTTCTAACTCGATTATTTCCTAATAATTGTTGTACCTCACAAGTCAAATTAATTTGCTGACCGACAGTATCTCGACCTTTAACTACCAAAGCGTTATAAATATTAGGCATCTTGCCCGGAGGAAAAACGACATCCAGTACTGGGCCAATAATTTGAGCGATACGCCCTAGGTTTTTTTCTTCAAGTGTGGAAACCACAGGATCAGAAGTAGTAGGATTGGTTCTCATAATAAAATGATTGAAATATGTCGAAATTTTTTTGGATTGGAGATTGGAATAGTACATAGTACCAAATCAAAAATAAATGTCCGATAGCAAGTTGATCGGTTAATTCAATAAGAAATAAATGGGAGTTAGTACTCGATTTAGTTGGTACCACCCAACCAACCGAATCCAAGTCAATCGTTTACTCATTCAATGAGTCCATTTTCAAGTTCACCCAATTCTTTATATATGGTTTCCACCTATTTTTGTCTTGTTTTATACCCCTCCGCTTTCATGGATGAATTATGCCTATTTTCATATCTAGGATTTACATATATAATATATATCACTGTCAAGGGGGAATTTTTCTTACTATTTCCATTTTTAGATGAAAAATAAGAAGTGGGTCCGTTAGAAACTTGAAAAACGATAATTAGGTTGCGCCATATATATCAAAGAGTATACAATAATGATGTATTTGGTGAATCAAATACATGGTCTAATAACGAACCATTTTCACATTTTAATTCGTTGATAATATTAGTTGAATATTTTTTGAAAGATTTTGTCAAAGGTTTCATTCATGCCTAATCCATATCGAGTAGACCTTGTTGTTGTGAGAATTCTTAATTCATGAGTTGTAGGGAGGGACTTATGTCACCACAAACAGAAACTAAAGCAAGTGTTGGATTTAAAGCTGGTGTTAAAGATTACAGATTGACTTATTATACTCCTGATTACGAAACCAAAGATACTGATATCTTGGCAGCATTCCGAGTAACTCCTCAACCCGGAGTTCCTGCTGAAGAAGCGGGGGCCGCGGTAGCTGCCGAATCTTCTACTGGTACATGGACAACAGTGTGGACTGATGGACTTACCAGTCTTGATCGTTACAAAGGACGATGCTACCACATCGAGGCCGTTGTTGGGGAGGAAAATCAATATATTGCTTATGTAGCTTATCCTTTAGACCTTTTTGAAGAAGGTTCTGTTACTAACATGTTTACTTCCATTGTGGGTAACGTATTTGGTTTCAAAGCCCTACGAGCTCTACGTCTGGAAGATCTGCGAATTCCTCCTGCTTATTCCAAAACTTTCCAAGGCCCGCCTCATGGCATCCAGGCTGAAAGAGATAAATTGAACAAGTATGGTCGTCCCCTATTGGGATGTACTATTAAACCAAAATTGGGATTATCCGCAAAAAACTACGGTAGGGCGGTTTATGAATGTCTACGCGGTGGGCTTGATTTTACCAAGGATGATGAAAATGTGAACTCACAACCTTTTATGCGTTGGAGAGACCGTTTCTTATTTTGCGCTGAAGCACTTTATAAAGCGCAAGCCGAAACAGGTGAAATCAAAGGACATTACTTGAATGCAACTGCGGCTACATGTGAAGAAATGATGAAAAGGGCTATATTTGCCAGAGAATTGGGAGTTCCTATCGTAATGCATGACTACTTAACTGGGGGATTCACTGCAAATACTAGTTTGGCTCATTATTGCCGCGACAATGGCCTACTTCTTCACATCCATCGCGCAATGCATGCAGTTATTGATAGACAGAAAAATCATGGTATGCATTTCCGTGTACTAGCTAAAGCATTACGTATGTCTGGTGGAGATCATATTCACGCTGGTACAGTAGTAGGTAAACTGGAAGGGGAACGTGAGATGACTTTGGGTTTTGTTGATTTATTACGTGATGATTATATTGAAAAAGACCGAAGTCGCGGTATTTTTTTCACTCAAGATTGGGTCTCTATGCCAGGTGTTCTGCCCGTGGCTTCAGGAGGTATTCATGTTTGGCATATGCCTGCCCTAACCGAAATTTTTGGAGATGATTCCGTACTACAGTTCGGCGGAGGGACTTTAGGACACCCTTGGGGAAATGCACCTGGTGCAGTAGCGAATCGAGTAGCTTTAGAAGCATGTGTACAAGCTCGTAATGAGGGACGCGATCTTGCTCGTGAAGGTAATGAAATTATCCGTGAAGCTTGCAGCTGGAGCCCTGAACTAGCGGCTGCTTGTGAAGTATGGAAGGCGATCAAATTCGAATTCGAGCCAGTAGATAAGATAGATAAACAGAAATAGATAAACAGAAAATATAAGAACTAAGTGCGCATAATTCAGTAATTTCTGTTTGTTCTCCTAATTGATTGCAATTAAACTCGGCTCAATCCTTTTCCTAAAAAAGGATTGAGCCGAATAAAGATGGCGATGAATCAACAATTCGAAGTGCTTTTCTTGCGTATTCTTGATGAACCAGCGTTTATATATAGATATAGATGCAGGAAGATTTGTTTGGGAAGTAAGAATCCCCTTTAACATCTCTTCATCTGCAAAGAATTCTCGACGTGAAAACACAGAGACAAAGGGCTGATCTTTGAATAGGAAAAAGAATGGATCCGCAGGGTCCCAAATAAATTGGCTTATTCGAAAAAAGCCTTGTTCTTTGGAAGATCTATCTCGTGTCTGGTACTGCATGGTTCCACTCTGCAAGAACTCCGAATCATTCTCTTTAAGTTCATCCTCTTTATGATAAAGGATCCCCTTGCCCCGAAAGGGCCCGGCCCAATAAGGAAATCCCAATTCAGTGGGCCTTTCGATACAATCAAATAGATTGCCACAAGGGCGCCATATTCTAGGAGCCCAAACTATGTGATTGAATAAATCCTCCTCTATCTGTTGCGGGTCGAGGGCTCCTTCCCCTTCTTCAAACTCCGATTCGTATTTTTCATATAAAAATCTCTGATCAACGATAGAACAAGATCCATTTTGCATCATATCTAACTGATTCCTTGGTTCGGACCGAAGAAGTAATGTCACTCGATTATTATCAAACTGACTGCAATCTTTTTCTGTCCGTGAGGATCCCACCAGAGCGCCTTCTACTTCTAATAGGCCATGAACTAGATCCGAATCATTCTCAACGAATCCATAAGAAGTGATCCCATTTTTTTCATCGGGTCCGGGTGAAGACCAAAGATCTTGAGCGACCGATCCGGCAGAACAACTCAAAAGATAAAGAAGTATCGTTAATTTCTTCATGCTCGTTCCAAGTTCGAAGTACCATTTGTACAAATAGGAATCCCCTTCCTTACATGATTTCTTCTTCATATAGATAGATATAGGATCTATGGGGCAATTACTTAGAAGTACATTTTGTGCAACAGCCCTTCCTATCTGATAGAAAAAGATCCCATGATCCTGAACCGATCTTACCTGGGATCGCAAATCCCAAGTTTGTCTATGAAGAGCTGATCTAATTGTATTAGTTTCTATAATTGATTTCTTCTGTGTAATACTAATTGATAGGGCCTCATTGATAAGTGCTACAAGATCTCGTGCATTGGAACCCATGGTTATGGACCCGAATCCGTTCGTATGGAACATCTTCTTTTCCAAGCGAAATCCCCTAGTATATGAAAGAATGAAAAAGTGCTTTCGTTGTTGTGGAATAAGAAGCCTTCGTATCTTAATGCATGTATTTAATTTATTCGGAGCTATTAGAGCGGGATCCACTTTTTGGGGAATATGAGTCGAAGCAATAACAAGAATATTTCTAGTGGAACATCTTTCACAATCCCTGGAGAGAGAGTTCTCTAATAGACCGAGGGATAAGTAATTCGACTCATTCACATGCAGATCATGAATGTTCGGAATCCATATTATGCAAGGAGACATTGCTTTTGCTAATTCGAATTGAAGGGTGATATCAAATTGGTCTACTTTCGGCGTCATATACATAGTTAGCACATTCGTTATAGTTAGCGGCTCCGTATCAAGGTCATCATCAATATCGTCACTATCATCAATATCGATATCATCACTATCATCGATATCATCATGAGGCTTGTCATCCAGGAACCTGTTCGGAAATACCGTAATGAAAGGAAGATAGGAGTTTGTAGCTAGGTATTTGACCAAACAGGATCGTCCAGTTCCTATAGAACCTATCACTAAAATACCCCTAGAGGGGGATAGGGCTAAGCGGAGCGAAAAGGGTTTTCCATGAGATGCGAAATGAAAACTATTAGCCCCACACGAGGTTTGTGAATAAGTGATTGTCTGATAATGAGCAAAGAATATCCGTCTTTCTGCTAAACAGGATCCATTGAACTCATAATTCATTAGATACTTTTTATGAATGTCAACTAAGTATCGTAAGTAAATTGATCCCGGTTGTTCAATCATTTGATAACCAGAGTCATTCTTTGATAAAGGATCACTATGAGTCAGACTCAATAGAATTTTCTCAATCCTTTTTTCTGTCGTTAAGGTGGAGAACTGAACCAAGAATTCTCTTTCTTCATCATCAATCGAATCGCTGTTCGCGACCCAGGATTCTACTTTATCATCAATCCAATCACCGTTCACGTTTTTTCTTTTTCTTATCAATGAATAGATCTCTTTACTTGCACGACTTAGATGTCTCGTATTTCTCGAAAAAGTGATTCGATTGATGGGATTTGGTATGATACTTATGAGATCGATGAGATTGATATTCAAATATTTCTTCTTAGAACGTATTGATTTGACCCCATAAGCGGGACCAAATCATATTTCCCAATCTCCCCACCCGATTCCACTCCGGGAACTACCGTGCCCATTAGCGAAGGAAAGGCGAGGATCGAACCAGGCAATCAGTCGCTGTTATTAATATTATAAAGAAATGCCCACGGATCCCGAGCCCAGGAAAGCAATGGAACCAACGATGTATTCTCAATCTTCCGAGGGGCGGCATTTAAGCCTTCAGATTCATCTCCTTTTCCCCAAGTGCCAAGAACCGGCGAATGAAGGCTCCGTGGCGGCATCGGAGCTGCCAATAAGCTAATCCGTTCCCAGTGACCCGATTCGATCCAGTGCAAAAAAAAAAGCGAGTGAGCGGGCCCCTTCACGGCTAATCGATCTCTCTCCCTCTAGTAAGCTCATCGAAAGACCTGGCGCCCAATACTAAAACAACATTGGGGAAGGTGGGATGCTAGGTGGACAGGATTGGACGTTAACCTAGAGAGCTAAGTGTAGTGCACTTCGTTCTCTTTGATTGGCACATGGAAGATCAACTGAAAGCATCAATCATATCTGCGCAGCTAAGACAAGGAAGGTAAGATAGGCAGTTCAGAAAGAAGATAAGACAAACAAGTCAATATTGCAACTGACAGCTAATAGGAGAGAGAATACAACTGTCAGCAAATCAAATAGATAAGACAGTCCTGCCTTGATAGTTGACTTCAGATTCAAATGTCCGATCTGACTGTGAGAATAGCGAAGTCCGGAATGACATGCTCAATGCCAGTCCATCCAGAAATGCCAGATGAATCCCGTGAGAGATCTAATCTAGGCAGGAGTGAAAGCCTGTCACAGGAAAGAGGCCTCTCCTACGGAATTGGATCCCAAAGACAATGATCCCTTCCCATCCAGCGGGTAGAGTTCACTCATCCGGTAGCGAGGGGAAGATGAACAATGAAGCTATAGCTGCTCACCTTTCCTTCGAAGCTGTTAAGCCCACCTTACAATCTTTCTTTCTATCTCAAATTATGGATCTTTGGTGCCAGTGGAGCAAAGGAAGCGGGGGACAAAGTCCTCTATCTACCCGGTTTTTCTATTGAATGAGATCCAGGAGACAGGGCTGGGAGGTATGAGTCGATCGGATGCAGGGAAGCCCAGGCAATCCGTTCCTATCAGTCATTCGTCAGGAAGAGAAAGAATCATCTTTGGAAAGATCATTGTTGAAGGCAGAGAGAGGAGAGAGGCTACTTTCTAACAACCATGCTAGCAGGGGAAGAAAGGGATGCGCGTCCTATTGGAAAGGCCTACGTTAGCGCATACGATTGATTTTATTTGAATGTGGTCACATTCTAAGCGAAGGGCCGTTGACTATTGACAGACTGTAACAAGGAGAGTAGCAGGTCTTTCTTCTCTTCCTTAAGCAGATAAGGATTATGGTTTCACTACACTAATAGGATTATGACTGGCCTATATTATATGCCCAGCGGGCAATACTTGACTTAGCTTCCTTAGCAGCCGGTAAATCCCCAGGGTAAACAATCGTGTAGCTTGTGATGTGATGTCAAGCAGACTACACTCCTGGCCTTGGCTTGAATTGGGCGGCGGAACTGAAATCAAGGAGAATAACATCCCTAGAAAGAAGACTTTCTCTTTTAACAGAGGGGGAAGCACTAGCCTCACTTCTAAAAGCAAAGAGCATATAGACTCATCGGACTCTCACTCTACTCATAGCACTAACTCGCCTTAGCAACTATAGCTCCTAACTCTTAACTGAGAAGGTAGGCCTTGTCTTAATGTAACCCTTTCTCAACGCATTTCTTTAGACAAAGACTCCGGTTTTTCCTCTTTCCGGATGGTATCTCAGAACATGGAGTGTGAATCAAACCCATGTTTGAATTGAAACTGAGATACTGATGCAAGTTCTTCCCTTCTGAATCAGATAGATTCATATCTGAAAGAGGCTGACAATAAGTTCTTTCAAAATTGACTATTTGTTCCTCTCTTAGAGGTGTTGCAGAAATGTCTGCGATCGAGTAAATAGCGCTACAAACGAATAGATCGGATCGAATTGGAAAATGGAAAGATTTGTACAAGTTATACGTTTCATCACCACTTTGTAGAAAATCGTTAGGTATGAATATGTCAGATACCTGTGACTCGCTTGGTGAAATAGTCTCTCTCTCCAAAAAAATATGTTTTTTTTTACCGACGCACAAAGAAAATATTTTGTTGCGAATGAACAAGATATTGAGGAATTGTCCATATGTAAGATCATTATTATTGATACGGGTCTTTTCCACATAAAAAGGGAATCTTTTGTTACAATAGAACCAGAAGTGATGTGGATCATTCAAGAATCGAAGTCGATTTGCTTTATAAAAAGAAGATATCAATGAACTTCTATGAAAGGGTTTCACGGGATTCAGCCAATTGTCCCGATCGTGGGATATCATTGAGAAATAGGAATCCGTGTTATCAAAGGATTTCCTGCGATTATTTCTAGTATGGAATGAGTCAGTCATCCACTTTGGTATCTTTTTGAACAAAAATGGTAATATTGTTCCTCCATTGCTCAAGAATTTCGGTCTTTGGGAAGTATCATGATCATCCAATAAGAAGGGTTTCAATTTATTCAAATGAACGATTTGAACACCTATTGATTCTAACAACTGATTGCAGGGTTGATCATTCGGACCTTTTAATTCATAGATGTGGATCTCGGACCTATGAATGGGGATATTCCCGATACTCACAAAGAAAAAGGGAAATGACTTGGACAAAAAGGGAAGTGACTTGGACAAAAAGAGAAGTGACTTGGACAAAAAGAGAAGTGACTTGGACAAAAAGAAACGAAGTGACTTAGACAAATCTTGTTTGTCGATAGCCTCGGACCAATCAATCGAATATTGATTAATACGTAATCGATCGAACACTACTTGAAAACGGTCCTTCTGCTCAGAAACGAAATGTTCCAAATGTTCCTGGAAATTCTTGCTCCCATGGGACCATTTGTATCTATATGCGTCAGGATCCCGATTCATGGATCTCTCGGTTCGAGAAATAAGAGGAGCAAACCATTTCTTCTGACTCTTTTTCAAATTCGATAAATGTTGGTGGATCGTATATTTCATTATAGTTATATGATTCAGAGTATCATTTCCTATTTGATCCCTTTGAATTCCATATTCGAAGTTGCGATCGGATCTATTCATTAAAAAGAATCGATTCGATACATTTCTTATGTACCCATAGGTGCTATATTGGATTTGAATCAGATTTCGGATCAATCTATATTGATTGACTGCCTCCATTATGTTGTTGCTAGCAAATACCGCTGTTTTTAGCTTTGGATCTTCCAAATCATTCCCGCAGTAGATCCGGACCGATTTTTTTCTGATCCTTCGATAAAAAGATTCATTCTCTTCATAAAAAAGAGGAGGTAGAACCAATAAAGATTTCTTTTTCGATTCATCTCTGGAGTTGAATACCTCATTCAAGAATTTTTTTTGATCCAACCCGTAGGAATCAATAGAAAAGACAAATCCCCTATGATACACCAGATCCGGCTCGGTTATTGATAGAGTGAATAGATCTGCCATTTCTTGAAATCTCTCTTCTGATTCAAAATCGTGGTGTAACGTGTATCCCCCCCTGTTCCGGTCATGGAATAGATGAAATAAATCAAAAAATGGATTTTTGTTCAAGAATGAAATCTTATTGGAACTGTCCATATCCGGTTCATCCTTCGGAACCATATCACATCCCGGATCTGATGAAATAGGATGAATTGAGACGGTATTTTGTAAATACGTAATTATCTTGAATATATCAACCATTTCTTTATTTTCCGATCGCCTGGAAGGGACAAAAGAAACATCTTGTTTTTTCTTCAAAAATTTCTGATCTCTAGTGGACTTCTCAGTAGGATTCGAACCCAGATGAAGTTCTGGCCATCTGTCAGAGAAAAAAGAACGAATTGATCTTGTAGGATTCCCAAGAAATTCTTCGATTTCTTCCGGAAGCAGATGATTATTCATCTGCTTCTCACGTTCCGCGAATAGCCGGGACATTGAGGAAGATCCAAAACATTTCGGGAATCGATCTGATTCTATCTCTGTTCGTTCCGTTTGAAGAAAGGAAGGATCCCAATCCCAAAGAATCGATCTTTCTTTTAGTTGCGGAATCCCTGTTTGATCGATCAATGTGTGATATTCTGAATCCTCATTTCTAATGAAATCGAAATGATCTCTGGATTGATCAGAAGATCCCTTCAATTGGCTAGAATCCGTTACTTGAACGAAAATAGATCTTGTGAAATCATATTGAATATTTGACAATACATTCCGTACCTTGCTAAAAAACCGATCCTTGTTTACCAACCACACATTGTCTAACCAAATCAAATTCTCTCTCGATACGTTCCTCAAAAAATCCGATTCGTGCCGATTCTTCCCCCAACTAACGAAGAGATCTTGGCGGAATTGCCACATATGAAATTGAGCACCATTTTGCAAAGAAATACCCCACTTGTTTCTCGAGAAGAGATGGGAAACATGCTCAATATCATTTGATTGAATGGTTGCCTCAGCTCCTTCTTGTTTGAAGAAACCCTCCCCTTCAATTGGTCTTTTTTCACGAAAAGCAGACATGAGATAACAAATCAAGTCTTTCCCTAAGATTTCAAATAGCTGTCCCGAATTCAAGTTGATTATGTTTCGCTTCTTCCTCGGAGAAAGACGATCAAACAATTCCCAATCATGGTCCTTGCGGATCCGATCATCCGTATAGGATAAAAAAAGAAACTCCAGATATTTGCTATCTTTCTCTTTGAATGAGATCTCAATTCCAGCTACGGTTTCATTAGATATCTTACAACTAGAATCCCTATTTTTTCCGATCCGGTTCCTCCACCACCGCGAACCCCGGTTAGATTCAGGCATGATACATTTTTGATTTATTGGGAGAACCCAAGTACTCTCTTGCGGATCCATGAAATAACTCTCAGAAATCTTTTTCCCTTTTGGAAGATACAGGAGCGAAACAATCAACCTATTGATATTGGAAGACCAAAAAGATTCTTCCAATGTCTCATTTCTGGGTCCAATGGAATTCATAGGTATAGGAAGAAGCCCCATCAAATAGAGATTTTTTCTTTCGACCATCTTTCGATTGTTAATACGAGATATAAGGACCGCTACTACAAGCAGTACTACACCTTTGATCGGGAAATATCGATTGCTTGTTGAACCCTGTGAAAAACGTGAAAGTAGGATACTCCAAATTCGGGGGTCAAAGAGTTTCATAAAACGTTCTTGGTGGAAAAAAATGTGAGTGAAAGGTCCCACTGAATCGAATTTGATCCATGAATCTAAGAAATAGTGAGAATTCTTGATCTTTCTCAATAGCTCTCTCAATTCGAAGATCCAGGATTTGAATTGATGCCCTTTCATTGATTCCTCCTAAAGATTTTCATTGATTCCTCCTCAAAATTTCATTTCAATTGGAATTTGGTTATTCACGATGTACGATGAGCCCCGTTAAGGTTAAGCATCCATGGCTGAATGGTTAAAGCGCCCAACTCATAATTGGCAAATTCGTAGGTTCAATTCCTGCTGGATGCACGCCAATGGTTCAATAAGTCTATGGAATCTCATCATCCATACATAACGAATTGGTATGGTATATTCATACCATAACATATGAACAGTAAGAACTAGAATTCTTATCGATACTGGAACTCATAGGGAAGAAAATGGATTTATGGATGGAATTATTTATATGTAGCGAAAAAAAATAGAATTCGAGTGCTATTTAGAGGTACATCTAATATATGTACATACATATTGTAAATTGATCTATATGAAATGAATGAAGACTAGATTCGTATACAACTTTATAAACGTTACGTTATATAATAATAAATAGTATATAATACTAGATAGTGTGGTAGAAAGAACTATATATATAGTTCTTTCTACCACACTATCTCAGATACTTCTACTTCTGATTCCAGCCCTATCATTTAATTTAAGACTTAAAGTTGGAATCTCTTTTATTTCTTCAATCATTGATAAGAACTAATAATTCAAGTTTCATTCAAATTAATTATTTTGGCTGACCGTTTTTACGTATATGATAAGTAAAAAAGCAGTAGGAACTAAAATAAACAGTGCAGTAGCAATAAGTGCGAGAATATTGACTTCCATAATCTTCTTTTTTTGTTTCGCAATAACTCGGGATCTAATCCCATAGAGATGATAAATTTGACTCCTGTAAATTCAATGGGATGAATTGCATCCTGATGATACTGAATCAGATCAATATTATGAATAACAATATCTGATCTATCAAATCGATTCATCGTCGAAAATGAAATAGTATAACATAGAAAAATCTTTTATTCATACTAAATCAAAAATGCCGTTTTTGATTGGATCATAAATCCTATCATTGGATTTTCATCTTTTTTTTTCACTTTTCTTTTCTATAACCTATTATCTTCCTTATACAATTCTACTACTTATACATACAATAGTATATATACAAATACATACAATTATGAGGTATCATATGACCGGTATTCTATGGGTCATACACAAATCCAATTCAAACAGTAGAAGTGAGATGGAAAAAAGGACAGATTAAGTATAAAAAATCGAATATTCCAAAAATTGACTAAATACTAAAAGGGGGCCTTGCTTGTTTGGTCTTTTTTTTATTTAATAAGTATCTTCTTCTTGGATTGGGATTAGAACGTATACATCACAAATTCAGTATGCTATTTGAATGAGATAGGTTGTTTCCAACCAATTACTATAGTATTAGAGGATACACAAACAAAGCCGGAATTCGAAAAAGTGTGGTTTAACCTGAACCTGAAAAGTACTCTGCCGAGGTAATTATATTAAGTTTATTGTGTATCGTACAATAAACGAAGATAATTTGTGTCTGCACTCCCGGTAAAAATACGGGCACTCTATAATTCTATTTTGCTCTCTGTCTTCCTTTTCACAGAAAAGAGAAAGATGAATTGAGAAATTCATCGGATCCTAGTTCGGGACTGACGGGGCTCGAACCCGCAGCTTCCGCCTTGACAGGGCGGTGCTCTGACCAATTGAACTACAATCCCAGCGAGGTATATGGAATACATACTCTTATGGTTTCATAAGAATATTCTACTCGTCATATTGTAAGAGATACACGAATGATATATTGATATCATATCCACATAAATATGTGTTTTAGTGAGAGTGATACGAATTACTAGTAACCTGTGGTTTTTTTATTGTAAAAAAGAAATAATCAATCTTTCAATAAGAAAAAAAGATCCTTTTCTTGATACTTTACTTAAGGATCATGAATATGGATCGTTAGAAAGATCAGAACAGAACGAATGAGAAACATATAGATAGAGCAAAAAAAATTGATTTTTTCTCTTTATTTATACGGATCAGACATTTCTGTTTCTGTAGGACGAATTTATTATATCATACTCATGGAGCGGTGCATTTTTGGGCCGAGCTGGATTTGAACCAGCGTAGACATATCGCCAACGAATTTACAGTCCGTCCCCATTAACCGCTCGGGCATCGACCCAGGAAGAATTCATTCTAGGCTTATTGATAATCCACGATCAACTTCCTTTCGTAGTACCCTACCCCCAGGGGAAGTCGAATCCCCGCTGCCTCCTTGAAAGAGAGATGTCCTGAACCACTAGACGATGGGGGCATATCCGCCCGACCGTCATCATACTATGATGATAGTATGATCAGTTTTTTGGAATTGTCAATATAATCTAATGGTATGGCTAAATCCAAAGAGTCTTTCCTACTTTCTATGTTATGATTCGATAGATTTTTTTTGTTTGATTTGATACTTCACTTCATGAATGAAGCATCTCATACTATATAACTCTATATAAAATATTCTATATAACTCTATATAAAGAAGTATAGGATTCCTTCGGTTCGGTCAATGATTGGTCCGACCTGAAAAAGGGGGTAAACCCCCATTTCATTTCTTTTTTATTCATTGCTTCGTTTATCGTTCAGATAAAATATGCCTATAACTATCTCACACTAAGTCAGAAAATGCAAAAAGGGATAAAAAAGTTCTTTTTTATAAGAATTCGATTCGGGGTACGAATCCCCTCATCACATGATTCAAGAAAATGCCTTGAATCTATGTCGATATTGGATTCGTAAATCAAGCGAGTCTTGTTCTGATGGGTCAGGTCAGTCAAAGTAAACAAAGCAAGGGGGATCAGTCTTGAAACAATTCACTGCATTTTCTCAAAAAGAAAGAGAATAATTTTACCTCTAAGTAAATCAGATTTTTTTCTGAATGAGTTCATATGTACATATATACCTATAGTACTAGACTAATGCATATATACATATATGCATTAGACTCCATAATAGAAAATGACTAATTCATGAATTAAATAGGGCCTTTTTAACTCAGTGGTAGAGTAACGCCATGGTAAGGCGTAAGTCATCGGTTCAAATCCGATAAAGGGCTTTTTCCAAAAAACTCAAGTCACTCAAGTCTTATTCTTCGTTTTTCAACGTAGAATAGAGATATTGTTGATAAAAAAAAGAAAAAGGTAACCGCATTATAATGAGTTCCGCTTATTAGGAGTTTTTTTATAGTTAAAAAGTTGAACATTGAATCATTATTATAATGACTAATTGCACTTTTATTTTAGGGGATTCCGCTCTGTAGTGACATAATAGTCCTCTTCATATCTTATATATTCCATTTTTTTGTCCTGGGACAAAAATATTCTAGATATCCAATCTCTATTATTAATTGCCAAACCAAAATATTCCTACTTCCCCATTTTTCCTATCAAACTATCATAACATAAAATTATAAAAGTAAGTGGACCTAACCCATTGAATCATGACTATATCAGCTATTCTGATATATAAATTCGATATATATTAAATCCTAGAAGCGGTTTTATTTCCTTGGAACATACAAGGCAAGAATTTTTCGATATTTCTTATTTTATCTTCTTGTTACTGGGTGTTCCATAGGAATAAATCGCTATTCTTTTCCGATACATATAAAAAAGTATATTATATTTCGAAAATATATTTTTCAATAGATTTCCTCGGTTTCAGAATCCAATATTGTTTTGTTCCGACAATGCAATAGAGAACGAATGCGAGAAAGGGGCTTTCATTTCCAGTCTACAATTATTTAATATTTCATTTATGGGCAGGGAAAACAGAATTTTCTTATTTTTTTTGTTTGTACCGTTAAAAGATATACTCTGGAATATGAGTTAGAGGACAATTTGGGGTTCAAATGGTTATATAGTGTTATATAGTAATAGTAAGAACTAATCGAATCGAACTCGTGGATTTACCTAGTTCGGTTTATGTCCCAATAGAAAAGAAAAAAAAGAATAATTTGTATCTTCGAAACCCATTGTAATTGTAAGGGGCATTGAACGAAGAATCGTCCATAGATAATTGAACTATCGCGCGCCCTGTAAATGAGATGAAGTGTTCGGAAATGGTTGAAGTAGTTGAATAGGAGGATCGCTATGACTATAGCCCTTGGCAAATTTGCCAAAGAAGAAAATGATTTATTTGATATTATGGATGATTGGTTACGGAGGGACCGTTTCGTTTTTGTGGGCTGGTCCGGCCTATTGCTCTTTCCTTGTGCTTATTTCGCTTTAGGGGGTTGGTTCACAGGTACAACTTTTGTAACTTCATGGTATACCCATGGATTGGCCAGTTCCTATTTGGAAGGTTGTAATTTCTTAACCGCTGCAGTTTCTACTCCTGCGAATAGTTTAGCCCATTCTTTGTTGCTACTATGGGGCCCTGAAGCACAAGGAGATTTTACTCGTTGGTGTCAATTAGGCGGCCTGTGGACTTTTGTTGCTCTCCATGGTGCTTTCGGACTAATAGGTTTCATGTTACGTCAATTCGAACTTGCCCGATCTGTTCAACTGCGACCTTATAATGCAATCGCATTCTCTGGTCCAATTGCTGTTTTTGTTTCCGTATTCCTGATTTATCCACTGGGTCAATCCGGTTGGTTCTTTGCGCCCAGTTTTGGTGTAGCAGCTATATTTCGATTCATCCTCTTCTTTCAAGGGTTTCATAACTGAAAGTACACATGTAGAGATCTAACTTGCTACCCCAAGGATCAGCATTTAACATGGTGGGGTTTGCAGTTCATTTATGTGACATTATGTAAAGTTCGTAGAAAGTACTTGCCTCTAGCAAAGCAAAACAAAACAAGCTGCGATAACAGTGCTATGGATGTCCGGTAACTCGTCGCTGTAGAAGTAAATACAATAACTTAGTTTTTACACTAAGCTAAAATACTAGGACACTAATTGGTGAAACACGACTTGTGATTGGGCACCTAGCCAAAATAATGACTTTGGCATAGGAGACCAATGTGGGGTGACACACTATATTAACTAACTTTCTAGGGTCTTTATACTAGTGAGGGATGGGGTTCAACATGACTAAAACTCCAAATAACACAAAAAGCTACAAGTCGTAATTAATCAATAAATAAATCAAAAGATCATTGTGTTCTAACTATTTTAGAGATAGACAAAAAGCCTAGTTTTTCTTAAAGTAAAGTACCAAGGTGATCCTTGTTAATCATAGAAATTTACTATAATTTTTCTGGAATTTATTAACCAGTACAAATATTTTATAAAAATCAGTTTTCCTAAGTATACAGAAAATGAGTTTTGGTTTTATATGCCAAACTAGTGGCAAAACAGTAAATTAAATACTACAAAATTTATACTAAATTAGCTAACTTAACATAGTATCTAAAAACTATTTTTCCATAATTTTAGCAATACTTTAAGTATTTTTTAGAAAATCAAAAACAGCAATGCACACAATAATTAATTATTTGCGTATTTTGTCCATGTATATAATTTGAACCAAAGTTCAAATACAGGACCCAAGGCCATGAATCAAGTCCAATATGACTTGTACAGGTCTTGAATGTGTGAAAACACATTTGAGCCCAAATACCCATGCTAGGCTTGGACACCAAATGGTTGCAGTAAATTAAACACAATGAAAATACAGTTTGGTAATAGTCAAAATAAATATTATTATTTTAATAAGGCAAATTTATACAAAGAATATATACATACCTATGCTAAAAGGATATATATAGATATATAAGGAAAAATACTTAATTTATAAAGTATATATATATATATATATATATATATATATATATATATATATATATATATATATATATATATATAATATTTTTTTTGTATATATATATATATATATATATATATATATATATATATATATATATATATATATATATATATATATATATATATATATATATATATATATATATATATATTATAAAGTATATATATATATATACAAATATATATATATATATATATATATATATATATATATATATATATATATATATATATATATAAATACTGTTAAAATACAGTATATATATATATATATATATATATATAAAAAAATATATATATATATATATATATATATATATATTAATATATATATACATATATATATATATAAAATAAAAAGAAAAAGAAAAGAAAACAGAAAAGAAAAGAAAAAGGAAACAGAAAGAAGAAGGGGGGGGGGGGCTCGAACTCGGGCTAACAGAGCGGGGGGGGGGGGGGTTTAATTACTGCGCGCTGGCCAGTTGGCCCTTCTGTTAGGAATAGGGTTTTGTTTATTTTATTTAGGTTTTAAGCTAATAACAGTAAACCCGATATAACAAATCCTGTGTCCTGACAGTTAGGGACACAGGTGTCGCGTGTCTGTGCTAAGCACGACACGCACAGGTCGAATTCATTGTGTCCAGACTTACCCCTAGGACGCTCGTGTCCAGGCGAACGTCGTACGTGAAAACGAGACACGCACGACACGTATTTGACGCTGCCACTTACGTGTCCGACTTCTCGATGGGTTTCGAGGGTGCTCGACGGCGGCTGAGGCGACGTGGTCGCGGCGGAGTGGTGGCGATCGACTCGGCTCGCTGCGACGAACTCGTCGACGGCGGTGGTTGGCGGTGAAGGTCGTTGTGAAGTGGTGGACGAGTCTCGCCGGAGTTAGGGTTTGGGTCTTTGCTCGTCGGGGAAGAAAGGGGGCTGGGAAGCGTCGGTGGTGGTCGTGGGGTTGTTCTAGGGTTAGGGCTGAGTCTAGGGTTTGTTTTATAGGGAAGGGAGGTCGGTTGGGGGCGTCGTGCTGGCCGGAAATGGCGGGGGCAGTCGCCGGTCAGCTCGACGTCGGTCGTCGGTCAGGGAGTGGGTAGGATTAGGGTTAGCGTTTAGGTCCCTGTAGTTTAGGTAATTGCAAATAGGTCCCTAGCAGAGTCTAAATGCAAAATAGAATTTGCATAACCCATCCCGCACTGTTTATGTGCAAAAAGAAATTTGCACATAACAATTGGGAAATTGTAAACCAATATATAACAATTCTAATAATTACAAAATGATATTAAAACATTTAAATAAATTGCAAAGTGATATTTTTAATATATAAAACTCATTTAAAAATCATTCAAAAATTCTAGAAAAATTCCTAAAAATCCTAATAATTATTTTAAGGCTATAAATGACATTAAAAAATTAATTAGCACTAATTTAACTAAAACTGAAAAACAGGGGCTGACAAGTCTTCCCTCCTTGAAAAATTTCGTCCTCGAAATTCACAAGGATTGGAGACCCAACAATATTCTAACATAGCAAGCAATGCAACAAAATGACTAAGGCTGCGATCGAAACTAACCTCTAGGGTATCAAGCGGGAACGGGTGGTTCCCTCGCAGCAGTTGGATCGAACAAGTAAGGGTATCTCTCCCTCATGTCCGACTCCCTCTCCCAAGTAGATTTACCTGGGGAGTGACGGCTCCAAGCTACCCGCACTAGGGTGGGCCTGACAGGCTGCATCGGCGAGCATGGGCTCGCGGCGGCGCGCTGAGGCGACCAGCGCATCGAACGGCTGCACGGGCCGCCCGCCTCGCTCGCGTCCCAGCGCGAGGCGAGGCGTTGCAGCTGTTTCTGCGCGCGGCGCGCAGCTCTCAGCCCGTGCGACAGAATCTGCCGCAACTCGTGCCAGTTTCGAACCCCCCCGACCGAGCGGGAGGTTGGGCGCGTTTTCCCCAAAAATGACAAGCTCCTCAAGCACTTTGGTACCCCGGAGTCAGCCCAACAATAAAACTGCAAATCTATTATAGGGGGAAGCGAGTTGAGCTAAAATTTGGGCGGCGCAACAAATTTTGAGTAGGTGCGGCTTTGCGGGCAAAATGGGATGCTGTGCGAACGAAATCCCCCACGACCCTATCGTTGACGCGCCCGGTGCAGCAAGGCCCGCTACTGCACCACGGACCCTTGTGCGAAGCTCCCGTGCGAGGCCACGGGACGCGGGTGCGCGGCAGAAACTGCCCGTGCGAGGCGGAAAAAATTGCGTCGCAGCAGGAATGCGATGCCGTCCGAACCAGCTTCTTAGAGGGACTATGGCCGCTTAGGCCACGGAAGTTTGAGGCAATAACAGGTCTGTGATGCCCTTAGATGTTCTGGGCCGCACGCGCGCTACACTGATGTATTCAACGAGTCTATAGCCTTGGCCGACAGGCCCGGGTAATCTTTGAAAATTTCATCGTGATGGGGATAGATCATTGCAATTGTTGGTCTTCAACGAGGAATTCCTAGTAAGCGCGAGTCATCAGCTCGCGTTGACTACGTCCCTGCCCTTTGTACACACCGCCCGTCGCTCCTACCGATTGAATGGTCCGGTGAAATGTTCGGATCGCGCCGACGGGGGCGGTTCGCCGCCCGCGACGTCGCGAGAAGTCCATTGAACCTTATCATTTAGAGGAAGGAGAAGTCGTAACAAGGTTTCCGTAGGTGAACCTGCGGAAGGATCATTGTCGATAACCGAACCATCGGACGACCGAGAACGTGTCAACACCGCAGTGCCCCGTCCTCGGGCGGGGCACCCCCGTGCGGCCCGCCGGCCCCGGACAACGCACCGCCCCGGCGGCGCGCGTGCCCGGGCCGGCACGGCGGCATAACGAACCCCCGGCGCGGTGGGCGCCAAGGAACACTGTATACCGAACGCGGCTGCTCCCCCCACGGGGAGGGGCCACACGCACCTAACAACGTTGTACTTCTGTACGACTCTCGGCAACGGATATCTAGGCTCTCGCATCGATGAAGAACGTAGCGAAATGCGATACTTGGTGTGAATTGCAGAATCCCGTGAACTGTCATGCCCCGATTCGGGGAATCGCTCGCTTTGCTTCGATTCACGCCGAATCGATCGTCCTCGCTAAGGCGTGATGCCGTACAAGTCTGGAGTTGCACTTGTACAAGGCTAGAACATACACATATCACTTAGAAACATTTGAAAAATAAGCCACAGTTGCGGAAACATCGAGACACAATATAGGAAGAAGAAATACTCATTTTATTCATAATTGTAGTCAGAATACAACTTTTCTCGATAATATTTGAAATGCCATTTCGGCTACATTGATTCATGAAAAGAAGTACAACTGATAGGCTGCCATGAAATAATTTTCTGTTCCATACATCATGCCCCTTTAGTACTTTGAAGTATAAGCAGCTATCTTTGAAATCTCCGCAATACTTTGTGCGTCTTTAGGGAAAAACAACTTGAAAGGAAACATCAGTTCAGAAAGCTTTAGTTCGGACGTGTGCCTGAGCCTTCTCCAGTACCTGTGGAGGAGGGGTCAGCACATTATAACAATGCGCTGGTGAGCCCCGTTGGCCCACTCAGCTAAACCAACATTTGATTAATGACAAGCATTTTAAAGATATGAACTTATTAGGGACAGGCAACATTCAGAGTAATTCACAATAAATACAACATGGAATAAACCATGTTTACTTTACCATTGGCCGAATCCAGCTTTCCTGCATAAGATACAGGATAATAATAATATACTTACCGCCCCTGCATAAAATAATCATTAGCATGCATCCTGACTACATGGCCACTGGCGTTGTTAAACCATATGGACATCTCTTTGCCTTATAGGACTTCAAGGTAATGCAATGACTCCAAAGTAGGTAGCTAGCCCCTAAGGATGCCTCACAATACCCGTGCTCCTATTAGCACGCCAATGCTTCCTCCTAGGCCGAATCGGTCCCGGCGCCCCAGTACCGATTCGAGGAAACACACCACCAAACCTTGTGCACAAGTTGTCTATGACCATGCGAATGCGTGATCGACTCGATAAGCAAACAGTGCATGGTAGTTTTGAAAGTAAATAGACAACTTGTTCATTTCGCAGCATTTCATCATCATTCTAGGTATCAATTCAATCTCAATTCAATGTTCAGTGGACAAGCATAATCTCAATTGTTGTTAACAGTGTAATCGATTCATTTCAATGTTCAAGGGACTAGCATTCATTTCAATGTTCTATGAACTAGCATTCATTTCAATGTTCTATGAACTAGCATTCATTTCAATGTTCAATGTTCAATCTCTAGCTTCTTAGTGGTATTGACTTGTGGCATTTAGCAACTTGATATCGATCAACGGATGTTGCAAGACAATTATTTAGTTGGCATGAAGGAATAGCGAGAGGGACAATACCACCACAGAGATCCACACTCACCAAATTAGAGAATCGCCGAGAGAGAGAGGAACACTTGCACGCTTAGCCTTCCGTCACGCGTCAGTCTGCATTGGCACCAAAAGTTTGGTTAATAATCCATCTCGTTGTGTTCTCTTCTCTCAGAATTCTCAAGAATGAATGCTATGCAAATCGATGAAAACGGGCAAGAATCAAATCATCGAAAATCATTCAGAAAAGCATCCATCAAAACCAAGCAGCAAAACCAGCAGCAAAACATCCAGAGAAAACTCTTGGACGCATTTCAAGAGAAACCAATCCATTAGTTGGAAAGGTTCTTATGCACTTGTCCGTGATCGATTCGGTGCCGACGGTAAGTTTCCCCAATACTCGGTTCCGACCGAGTTAGCCAAGCCACAAGCCTTACATAGTGAACCGCTAGGAGCGGGACACTACATAATATACCACTAAGAAAAAGTTTCGTCCTCGAAACTTAAAGCAAAAGTCCTACCTCAAAATTATCAAACAGCGAGGGATATTTCACCCGCATCTCTTCCTCTAATTCCCATGTCGACTCCTCTACAACATGGTTCCACCACAGCACGTTGACCAGGGATACTGTCCGATTTCGTAAAACTTTCTCTTTCCTGTCCAAAATTTGGACAGGCTCTTCAGTGTAGGATAGGTCAGCGCTCAGCTGCAGCTGGTCGAAGTTCACTACGTGACTTGGATCATGCACTATAACCTTGTTCCCCGGCCTCTTCTCTCTCCGGTCTAATATCTCCACTGGCTGCTCAGAAACTGTAAGGCTCGGTCCGACCTCCAACTCTGAGTGATCTAGCACATGACTGGGGTCTGGAACATATCTCCTCAGCTGAGATACGTGAAAGACGTCATGAACTCCTGCTAGGTTGGGTGGAAGTGCAACCCTGTAAGCTACCTCTCCGATCCTGCCAAGTACCTCGAACGGTCCGATGTATCTGGGGCTCAGCTTCCCTCCTCGTCCGAACCGGATCGTCCCTCAAGTAGGTGATATCTTCACTAGCACCATATCACCGTCTGCGAACTCCATCGGCCTGCGACTAGCATCAGCCCAGTGTTTCTGCCTATCTTGAGCTACTCTGAGCCTGTCTCTGATCATCCCGACTTTCTCTGCTGCATCCGTGATCATCTCTGGCCCAAGCATGACTCTGTCTCCAACATCATCCCAAAAGAGCGGGGTGCGACATCGTCGTCCATATAGCGCCTCGAAAGGAGACATACCAATACTGGCCTGGTAGCTGTTGTTGTATGAAAACTCTACCAAGTGCAGATGGCTCTCCCATGATCCTCCGAAGTCCAGCACGCAAGTCCTCAGCATATCCTCCAGTGTCTGTATCGTCCTCTCGGACTGCCCATCTGTCTGCAGGTGGTACGCCGTACTGAACATGAGCCTACTGCCCAACTCCTCCTGCAAGCTCCTCCAGTAGTGGGATGTAAATCTGCTGTCTCTGTCTGACACGATGCTCACCGGCACTCCGTGTAGGCGAACTATCCGTTGCATGTATAGCTCTGCCAACTTCTCGGTGGAAAGCCCCACCTTGAAGGGTATGAAGTGCGCACACTTCGTCAGCCTGTCTACGATGACCCAGATGGCATCCTTCCCTCCTTGGGAACGAGGAAGCCCTGAAACGAAGTCCATCGTAATATGTTCCCACTTCCACTCAGGAATGGGTAATGGCTGCAACAAACCAGCTGGCCTCTGGCGCTCCGCCTTGACCTGCTGGCAAACTAGGCATCTCGAGATGAAACGCGATACATCCCTCTTCATTCCGTGCCACCAAAGATGTTCTCGCAAGTCACGGTACATCTTGTTAGCACCAGGGTGAATAGAATATCTCGATCGGTGCGCCTCCTGCAAAACTGCCTCTACTAGCTCTCCCTTCGGCACGCACAATCGGCTGCCATGCCTCAGGGATCCATCCTCTGCTATAGTGAAGTCATCCAGCAATCCAGTTAATGCCTGGGGTCGAAGTCTGCGAAGGCTCTCATCTGTGGACTGTGCCTCCCGGATCTGCTCCATCAATCCTGACTGAATGTCAAGCGCCATCATCTGTATCACTGATCCTGGCCGAACTAGCTCAATACCGAGCTTTCCAGATCCTCCCGCAAATGCCGATCAATCATCAGGTACCATACCATCGGATGCCTGCTCAGCGCATCCGCCACCACATTTGCCTTCCTGGGGTGATACTGTAAATCGATGTCGAAGTCCTTCATCAACTCCAACCATCGTCTTTGCCTCATGTTCAGCTCTTTCTGCGTGAACACATACTTCAAGCTTTTGTGGTCAGTGAAGATTTCCACACGCTCTCCGTATAAGTAATGTTTCCATAACTTGAGTGCAAAGATCACCGCAGCTAACTCGAGGTCATGGGTAGGATAATTCCTCTCATGACTCCGCAATTGCCTAGATGCATAAGCAATTACTTTCCCATGCTGCTGTAGGACACATCCTAGCCCCTTCCCAGAAGCATCACTGTATATGGTGAAACCTCCAGAACCTGAAGGTAAAGTCAGAACTGGAGCGGTCGTCAGCCTCCTCTTCAGCTCCTCAAATGCCGCCTGGCAGTCCTCTGACCAGATGTACTCTGCGTCCTTCCGCGTCAGCTTCGTCATGGGTTCAGCTATCCTAGCAAAGTCCTGGACGAACTTTTTGTAATAGCCTGCTAAACCCAGAAAGCTCCTGATCTCTGAAACTGACGTCGGAGCCTTCCACGTCTCAACTGCAGCAATCTTCCTGGGATCCACCGAGATTCCATCTCCAGTGACTACATGGCCGAGAAACTCCACTCGGTCTAAAAAGAACTCGCACTTCGACAATTTGGCAAATAATCTCTCCTGCCTCAGAATCCCCAAAACTATCCGCAAGTGCTCTGCATGCTCCTCCGGCGTCTTCGAGTATACCAGGATGTCGTCGATAAACACCACGACGAACTTATCCAGATACTGGTAAAATGTCTTATTCATCAAGTTCATAAAGACAGCTGGCGCATTTGTGAGACCAAATGGCATCACCAGAAACTCGTACTGCCCGTACTTCGTGTTGAACGCCGTCTTCTAGATGTCTGCTGGCCTAACCTTCACCTGGTGGTACCCGGATCTCAAGTCTATCCTGGAAAACACCTTCGTCCCGCTCAACTGGTCGAACAAATCATCTATCCTGGGCAGAGGATATTTGTTCTTGATGGTGATGGCATTCAAAGCCCGATAGTCAATACACAACCGGACTGTACCATCCTTCTTAGGCACAAAGAGCACTGGTGCTCCCCATGGAGAAGCACTGGATCGAATGAAACCCTTTTTTAACAGGTCATCAATCTGCTCTTTCATCTCTATGGCCTCCTTGGGATTCACTCTATAGCAAGCCCGGGATACTGGTGATGAACCCGGCACTAAATCTATAGTGAACTCCACATCTCTGTCAGGCGGAAGTCCTGGAAGATCCTCTGGGAATACATCCATAAACTCCCTAATGATAGGGTGTGGCGGTGCTGCGTCCCCGACTGTAGCACAACAGTTCGGCTCTAGGCTGATCTCCGGCCCTGTCCTCCTGACACTGAATGGTGCTGTGCCTGGGGGACTGAACAAAATACTACCCTCATGGCAATCTATAGATGCATGGGCATAGCTAAGCCAGTCCATCCCCAATATGATATCATAACCGGGGAGTGGCATCACAAAGAATCGCCCCCTGAACTCTCTCCCGGCTATAAAAATAGAACATCTATAGATAGATCTAATAGGCACTGGTACTCCTCCCGTTATCACTCTACTAATCTCCGCAGTAGGTGTAGCTACTAGATGATGTTTACGCATAAACTCTAATGATAGGAAGCTATGAGATGCACCAGAATCAAACAAACATACAGCTAGAAAAGTATGTAAATAAACATGACCTGTAATGACGTCAGCTAAGTAATCCGGCTCCGAAACCTGCTCCGGCTCCGGCTCAATGGCTAGACTATAAACCTTCCCCTGAGGTCCCTTCTGCTGCTGCAGATGCTGCCCAAACCTCTGCTGCTGAGTCAGGAGTGGTCCTCTAGGCTTCGCCGCTGGGCAGTTCCGAAGCTGATGGGTGGCAGACCCACAAGCCAAACACTGACCCAACCTCTTCCTGCAGACTGCGAAGTCATGACCTGGTCTTCCGCAGAAAGAACATATAGCTCCCTTCTGCTGCTGCTGCTGTCGGGGTCCCGGGGCTCGGACTGGCGGGGTCTGATGATGTGGTGTAGGGGGACGGTAAGTCTGCTGGGGTGGCGTCGGCGCTCTCTGCTGGAAAGCCTGACGCTTGGACGGTCCCTCATGATGTACAGGAGCCGGCCTTTTGCTAGACAGAAGACGCTCCTCAATGCTCCGGGCCAACTCTAGGCTCTGGTAGTAGTCAATCGTACCGTTCACCACTATAAGAATGCCAATGTCTGAAACTAGACCATGGCAAAACCTACGGGTCATCTCCTCTGGATCAGCAACCAGACTAGGAGCAAAACGGCTCAGGCGACTAAACTCTCCCGCATAGTCATCAACAGAACGGTTCCCCTGCTGGATGTTCTGGAATCGTAGCCCCATGGCTACTCTAGCAGTGGTCGAGAAGAATTTCTTCTTGAACTGGGTCTTGAACTGGTCCCAGGTGGCTCTACCTCTCGCGAACAACGGCTCATTCCTGAACCAGACTCCTGCTAAGTCTATCAGCAGAAATCATGCTGCCTCGACCTGAAGGTCATCCGGCATCCTAACTCCCAGAAGCTTCCTCTCTACAGAATCTAGCCAGTCATCTGCTACTACTATGCCATCAGTCCCTGAGAACTCCTTGGGATTCAGACCCATGAAGTCCTTGATCGTCCCCGCTCTCTGCCGTGGCTCTACATATGGTGGGACCACGGGACGTCCCTCAGAACGCTCAATGCTCTGGCGGAGTAGGGTAGTCTGCTCCTGATGGGTTGTTAGGAACCCCTGAATCAGTGTGAGCAGCTGGTTCCCGTCGAGTGTGACGGAAGCCTGGGTGGGTATAGTGATAGGGGGTGGTGGAAGTATCGGGGCCTGCTGGGACTGGGATGTGGAAGATGGTATCTGGGTCTGTGGATCTATGGAGTGGGGGAATGTGGTAGGTGGAGGTGTATCAGTCAACTGGTCAGCTGACTGGATATGAAGGGCCCCATTCTCGGAGGTAACATACTGGGATGAACGAGTAAGCACCATCTAAATTACATAAAAAGACTTATAAGGACTTGTTTAAAGTAAGAAATCATATGCAAGAAAATCTAATTATAATAGCAAACATGTGATGTATTTCCTATGTTGCAATCCTAGCATTCCTCTAAGTGTTCTAAGCGTCTTTCCTAATGTTGTCTAATTACCTTAAGTTCCTAATTGCAGGCATGCTTGGTACAATAACGTAACCAAACAGTTTAGTCAGGACCTGCATGGGGGCACCACTAAAAATATGTCACGACCCGCTACCCAAATTGTTGGGCCAGGCCGAGTCATGCCCAGCCTACGTTGAGATAAAACGTAGTAAGCTGTTCTAAAGACAACAGGATAAGACTAAATGTACTAACAGTTCTATAAGTGAAGAAAAATCATAAATGCTCCAAACATAAAAGTCATCGTATATAGTAAACGTCCAAGTACAAGTAAACTGAAATGTAAAACTGGATACATGTCCAGTTACAAAATGATATAGTCTAATACATGTCTACTCTCAAAAGTCTAAGTAAACAAAAGACAACTAGACGAGGTTCCCCGCAGGAACATCCTTGTAAAGCAGAGCCGGGTCCTCGGCAGTAATCCCATAATATGTGTCGCAGAGTAACTCCTCCTCAGTAAGGACACCTACAACGTTATCCTGTCAGGACGGGAGCAAGTACTAAATCTAGCAAACTAGCATATGAAACATGGAAATGAACATGTGAGTAATAACTGGAAAGCATGGCATCACATAGTCTATCATGGCAAGGACACATATGTCATAGAGACAGATGTATATGTAATGTTTAAAACTGTAGTAGGTACGTGATCGGTCAATAGATGTACAATGTGCTGGGGCACATAATGAAATGTACATATGTACAAGTGTAAAGGCGGTAGATGTACATACGCACAAATACAGCTTTGAGATAAAGGCCTACGGCGTAGTAACATATAAAATGAAACTTTGCTCGGTACTGTAGAGGGGGATATGATCACGTACACTACTATCAGTTTCCCCATAACCCATATTCTAATCATGTGAGAGATACATCAAGACTGTTCTAAGCATGGTAGTAACTGAAAGTACACATGTAGAGATCTAACTTGCTACCCCAAGGATCAGCATTTAACATGGTGGGGTTTGCAGTTCATTTATGTGACATTATATAAAGTTCGTAGAAAGTACTTGCCTCTAGCAAAGCAAAACAAAACAAGCTGCGATAACAGTGCTATGGATGTCCGGTAACTCGTCGCTGTAGAAGTAAATATAATAACTTAGTTTTTACACTAAGCTAAAACACTAGGACACTAATTGGTGAAACACGACTTGTGATTGGGCACCTAGCCAAAATAATGACTTTGGCATAGGAGACCAATGTGGGGTGACACACTATATTAACTAACTTTCTAGGGTCTTTATACTAGTGAGGGATGGGGTTCAACATGACTAAAACTCCAAATAACACAAAAAGCTACAAGTCGTAATTAATCAATAAATAAATCAAAAGATCATTGTGTTCTAACTATTTTAGAGATAGACAAAAAGCCTAGTTTTTCTTAAAGTAAAGTACCAAGGTGATCCTTGTTAATCATAGAAATTTATTATAATTTTTCTGGAATTTATTAACCAGTACAAATATTTTATAAAAATCAGTTTTCCTAAGTATACAGAAAATGAGTTTTGGTTTTATATGCCAAACTAGTGGCAAAACAGTAAATTAAATACTACAAAATTTATACTAAATTAGCTAACTTAACATAGTATCTAAAAACTATTTTTCCATAATTTTAGCAATACTTTAAGTATTTTTTAGAAAATCAAAAACAGCAATGCACACAATAATTAATTATCTGCGTATTTTGTCCATGTATATAATTTGAACCAAAGTTCAAATACAGGACCCAAGGCCATGAATCAAGTCCAATATGACTTGTACAGGTCTTGAATGTGTGAAACACATTTGGGCCCAAATACCCATGCTAGGCTTGGACACCAAATGGTTGCAGTAAATTAAACACAATGAAAATACAGTTTGGTAATAGTCAAAATAAATATTATTATTTTAATAAGGCAAATTTATACAAAAGAATATATACATACCTATGCTAAAGGATATATATAGATATATAAGAAAAAATACTTAATTTATAAAAAGTATATATATATATATATATATATATATATATATATATATATATATATATATATATATATATATATATATATATATATATATAAGAATACACTTAATAATATAGTGTATATATATATATATATATATATATATATATATATATATATAATATATATATATATATATATATATATATATATATATAATATATATACATAGGAAAATATATATATAAACGTATATATATATATATATATAATTTACTAACTATAAAATATATACATATATATTAAATACTGTTAAATACAGTATATACATATATATATATATATATATATATATATATATATATATATATATATATATATATATATATATATATATATATATATATATATATATATAAATAAATAAAAAGAAAAAGAAAAGAAAACAGAAAAGAAAAGAAAAAGGAAACAGAAAGAAGAAGGGGGGGGGGGGGGCTCGAACTCGGGCTAACAGAGCGGGGGGGGGGGGTTTAATTACTGCGCGCTGGCCAGTGGGCCAGTTGGCCCGTCTGTTAGGAATAGGGTTTTGTTTATTTTATTTAGGTTTTAAGCTAATAACAGTAAACCCGATATAACAAATCCTGTGTCCTGACAGTTAGGGACACAGGTGTCGCGTGTCTGTGCTAAGCACGACACGCACAGGTCGAATTCATTGTGTCCAGACTTACCCCTAGGACGCTCGTGTCCAGGCGAACGCCGTACGTGAAAACGAGACACGCACGACACGTATTTGACGCTGCCACTTACGTGTCCGACTTCTCGATGGGTTTCGAGGGTGCTCGACGGCGGCTGAGGCGACGTGGTCGCGGCGGAGTGGTGGCGATCGACTCGACTCGCTGCGACGAACTCGTCGACGGCGGTGGTTGGCGGTGAAGGTCGTTGTGGAGTGGTGGACGAGTCTCGCCGGAGTTAGGGTTTGGGTCTTTGCTCGTCGGGGAAGAAAGGGGGCTGGGGAGCGTCGGTGGTGGTCGTGGGGTTGTTCTAGGGTTAGGGCTGAGTCTAGGGTTTGTTTTATAGGGAAGGGAGGTCGGTTGGGGGCGTCGCGCTGGCCGGAAATGGCGGGGGCAGTCGCCGGTCAGCTCGACGTCGGTCGTCGGTCAGGGAGTGGGTAGGATTAGGGTTAGCGTTTAGGTCCCTGTAGTTTAGGTAATTGCAAATAGGTCCCTAGCAGAGTCTAAATGCAAAATAGAATTTGCATAACCCATCCCGCACTGTTTATGTGCAAAAAGAAATTTGCACATAACAATTGGGAAATTGCAAACCAATATATAATAATTCTAATAATTACAAAATGATATTAAAATATTTAAATAAATTGCAAAGTGATATTTTTAATATATAAAACTCATTTAAAAATCATTTAAAAATTCTAGAAAAATTCCTAAAAATCCTAATAATTATTTTAAGGCTATAAATGACAATAAAAATTAATTAGCACTAATTTAACTAAAACTGAAAAACAGGGGCTGACAACAAGTGGTCTGATACTGTATCCATTGGGTTGACAAGTATTCCGCAAGTGCTCTGTTGGTATACTTTGTCCCATTGTCAGACAGTACCTTCACCACTGCCCTGTACTAAGTCTAGACATGTTTATGAAAGTCCCAAAAATAGGTAGATACATCACTCTTATTATTCATTAAATACAGCCAAGTGACACCAGAAAAACAATCAATGAAGGAAGCAAAATACTTGTAACCATTCATAGTAGTAATGGCGTATGGCCCCCAAATATCATAATGTATTACATAAAAAACAAACGAGCTCCTATGACCCGTACTAGCATATGAGCTCCTAGTAAGTTTGCCTAAATCACGTGCATCACATACTAGTTTCTCCTTATTTGTTTTCTCATAAGTAGCTGGATACAATTTACTTGAAGTAGAAAAGGAGGAGTGTCCCACGCTCTTATGGTGGAATATTAATGTATCATCGGCACTCATCTTCAGTTCTTCCATTCATGCCTTCTCTACCATAGACATCAATGTTGAATCCAGCCTTTCTCGATCCAGGTACAACAGTCCTTCATGCCAAGTGCCAGTCCAAGTCTTTGTCCCGTCTTTCTATCCTGGAAGATCACCTTAGGAATATCAAAAGAGACAATATATTTAGTTGGAGGATTATAGAACTGATGGACAAAAGACTGATAGAAAAGATGGAGCATGTAAAACATTTGATAATTTTACTGAACATGTACAATTTACAGTACCCTTACCGACCACTGGCTGAAAAGTACCATCAGCTGTTTGAATTCTATCTGCCGATGCTATGTGAGTGTAAGAGGAGAATTTACTAGCATTCTCCGTCACATGTCGAGATGCCCCCGAGTCGATAATCCAGTCTGACGATTTAAGGAAAAACATAGATGCAAGGGCGAGTGAGTCGTCAGTACCTTCTAATGGATGGACATACATGGCGACGTTGCCTCCAACGAAGAATGAGGTAGACGCTTCCTCGATTCCACTCCTCCTGTCTCCATCATTTGACGCTCTCTGCTTCCTCCTGAGTGCCTCCAGCATGCTCATCAGTGCCTGATCCTTCTCAGAAAAGGTACCACAAGCTCCCTCATCCCTTTCTGCTACTAGCAGGTTCGCTCGATAACCTCTTCGACCACCCCGTCGACCCCCACAACCACGTCCTCCAAAATGTCAATATCCTCCGAACTGTTCACGTCCACCACCTGGATCTTACTCCTTAGGTGGTTTGGTGCAAGCATACCGATGATGTCCTATCTTCCCGCAGTTGTAGCACTGCCGGTTGTGCTGCCATGGCTCTCCCTTAGGCCATGCATTGCTCGAACTAGTAGCCGTCAGTGCTGACTTTACTTCAGGAGGACCACCTGTCTCCGCCTGCAGCTTGATGCGAGTCTCCTCCTGAATCATGGCCGAGATAGCCTCCTCAAGGGTGGAAATTTCCGGTTGGGCTAGAAGTAGTGCTGTCCTCTGAGCAAATACTGCAGCCAGCCCTTTAGGAACTTCATCGTCCTCTCCTGCAGACATATTTGTCTCTCCTTGCACTTCGGGTCCTCGTAGCTCGTCCGATATGAGGAGTGATCGTAATCTGACCACAGATGCTCCAACTCCGTGGCATACTCCTGATCGTCTTCTCCTTTGTACGGTATCGTCGATCTTCTCCTTTATCTGGAATACCCTCATGTTGTTCCCTACACCATCGTAGGTCCTCCTTAATTTCTTCCACACGTCCTTCACCATCTCGATGCCATCCACTGTGGCGGCGATCGACTGGACTAAAGAATTGAGAAGCCAAATGTAGATCACCATATGAGTGGACTTTCACTCGTCGCATCCTACCGAGCCCTCGTCCGGCTCTGCCTTCTCTCCTGACAGGAAACCCTCCAGATTTTTTCCTGCGAGGGTTCTCCTCACCCGTCGTGACCAACTCAGGTAGGTAGTTGATCCATCAAGCTTCAGATCGATGGAGGGAAGCTCCAATTTCGTCGATGTTCGTGTCGCGCTCTCACCATCCGACAGTTTCATCAGCTTCATCAATGTTCCAACCTCTGCAGGGTTCAGCTTTTTGATGATCTCCTCCATCGATCTTCCTATTCTTTGATCACCTCACACCCGTTCCACGATTCACGCTCGTCCTCTCCTAGATTCAATCATGTTTCTCTCCTATCAGATCTAGGCCTTCAGCGTCCGGAACGACCTCGCAGTAGACTTCGAAAACTGCGGCTTCGCGATGGTGGGGGCGGTGGGCCGACTGACATGTGAGTATGCGTCATCGGGCGGGTGTCTCCGAACAGCGGCCGTCGCGAGCAGTAGCAACGACAACAACCGCGCGCGTGCGACGGAGGTGCCCGCAGAGCAGCGGTCAGCTCGCGCGCGAGGTGGTCGACGTGCGGCCGTGCAGCGGCCAGTGGCGGCGGGGTCGGTGTGCGACGGGGGCGGCGTGCAGCGGCTGGTGGCGTCGGTGGTACGGAAGGTGATGGCGGTGACGACTAGGATTAGGGTTTGGGAAATGTGACGGTGGTTAGGATTTTTAGTGGCTCTGATACCATGTTGAATATTTGTGATAATTTTATTGATAATCTCATGGCTATATATAGCCTTACAATCCTCCTCATTACATTAAACCCTCGAATATCTTGTGGCATATTCTGACATACTAAATATACCAACATGATATTCCAATATACTTATTCTAATATACCAACAAGTAGGAATTGAGATTCCTAATTGATGCTAATTTTAAAATCTTTACGTTTTCAACACGTCTGAAATGGATACTTATAGGAAGGATTCGAAACTGAAACCGAAATGGTCCAAAATCGAGCTTTTGAACCTTGATTAAAAAAAATTATACTGATTTCAGTAGCTAGGATAGGTGGGAAAGCTATATGAGTTATGAAGATCATCGCAAGGAGTTGAAGACATCTATAATTAATTTGTGGCTTGTTCATAAAAATGATTATTACATCTCTCAAGTTTCTATATATTCATACAATACCTGTCGTGTTTAAGGTTTTTTTAGGGTTATTTACTTTTAGGGTCTCTTGTAATATATAAAATTTTCATTTTTGTCTTAATATTGTCTAGAATAGGACTTGGATCCCGTCATAACTGTTGATTTGGCTGACCTTCCAAAATGAAGACCTAAATGCAAAATTTGAATATTATATGAGACCCTAAAACTGAACGAAAATATGTGATGATTGTGTGACTTGAGTTATTTAGTTTTATGCTGACTAATTAAGAATGAGACTTGTGACATTTGTATTTACTTTTATCATGATCTCAACAACTACACAACCCTCCTAGCGGCAGTTTCGATTGGGACGACTTCATGGACATCGTGTATAGTCAGATATCTCTCGTTCCGATCGCATTGTTGAATGCTTGCAACTCAAGAGCTCCGGAGGGTTGTGTGGTTGCTGAGATCAAGATAGAAGAAAACAACACTATCACAAGTCTCATTCTCTATTGGTCATAAATTTATTTTTAATAACCCAAGTCACACAACCCTTATGTCTTCTCGGAACTAAAACGGTGCACACAACAGTGCAACTTTGTAATTTTTCAAAATTTCTTGTGCAACTTTGAAATAACCTTATGTTTTCGATTCAACTTGTGTAACTTTGAACTTTTTTCTCCAATTGCATTTGAAGCCTTATGTGCACTCATCACTATAGAAATGAATAGTTGGCCAATTATTAGAAGTACTTGAAGTATTACTATATCTCGATCTTCATATCAATTGTCATGCCAAATTTTGAGTAAAACCATTGTGTCAGGTGGCAACTATGAACCATACAAAGTACTTTGTATACGTAGGTACCTCTCCTAAAGAAATAATCATGTTCACAATCTCATTTTCCGATTTATTTTTATTATTAAAAGGTTAGAGACAGTTTCCTGATAATAGTCGTATATTTATTTTGTACTTACGTTAGGTCTTCAATGCCATTAACATAAAGAATCGTTCCAACCAAAATATCTTCTTCTTCATAGTCACAATATATATTAGCTTATTGAATCAAATTTTACACTAAAGTAATAGTGACCACAATTTATATGCTTACCACCACCAATAATTTTATATAGAAAGAAGTCCCAAATGGTGCCAAGTCTTTACTTATAATTCATATAAGGTTTGCTTTGGAATATGTAAATAAGTAGGACCATTGTCATGTTGATAGCTTTTAAATTAGTATAAGCATCTTGTGAGAGAGTAATTAACAAATCTCAGTTTGAGACATATCATCAATTTAAACAGTCAGAATTTTAAGCTACTGAATAATTCACTACCATTTACTAACTTTATTTTGACCATTATCCCTTTTAATTGAAATTGGAGAACCTCAAGGAACCACAAACAAATAACTTCTTCCCTAAAATATAAACTTGGTAATGAAATTTAATTCTCTTTAAGGCATGTAGGGGTGAGCATTTGGTTAATTTGGTTCAAACCGAATCGAACGACCGAAAATCGAATAAGCAAAACCGAAACCGAACTGAAATGACCCATAACCGAATCAAACCAAACCGAATTAAATCGGTTCGGTTTATTTCGATTTTTCGGTTTATTTGCGTTTTATTTGGTTTATATATATACCGTGGCCCGTTGGGAACGGTGGAGCACCCCGGCGCAGTGGCACGGGTTCGAGCCCCCTTGGAGGCATGCCTCCAAGCACCATTAAGAAGTGGACACCCTCAAATATATATATATATATATATATATATATATATATATATATAGGAAGCGGATCAAAAGCCCCCCTTAGAAAACCCCCTAAAAATCCCCCTCACTCTAATCCGTAATTTAATGTTAATATTAATGTTAATGTTAATATTAACATTAAATACTAAAATTAACATTAAACTTAACATTAAAATTAATATTAACATTAACATTAATATTAACATTAACATTAACATTAATATAAAAAAAATAAAAAAAAATAATATTAACATTAATATTAACATTAATATTAATTTTAACATTAATATTAACATTAATATTACGAATTAGAGTGAGGGGGGTTTTTAGGGGGTTTTCTAAGGGGGGCTTTTGATCCGTTCCCATATATATATATATATATATATATATATATATATATATATATATATATATATATATATATATATAGGTTCGGCTTCTCGGCCTTATTGAATAAAATGGTTACTTTCCAAAAAAAAAAAAATTATATATATATATATATATATATATATATATATATATATATATATATATATATATATATATATATATATATATTTGAAGAAAGGGTACTTTTATTAATCAGAGGGAAAAAGTAGAATACAAATCATGCCACAAAGGTAAAGCACTGTGCTTAGACCTCCATTAATAGGACATCTGTCTCAATGTTTTTAAGAATAGCTTGGCAAGAAGAGGCTGATCCATCAAATATACGCTTGTTTCGCTCTCACCATACATGCCATATAGCGGATAATAAGCGCAGCCGAGCCTTGTTGTATCTAACCAGATCTTGTTGTTTCATGGCCAGAATCCCCTCCACAATTTCTGTGAGCCCGTCCCTATGAGCTCCTGGAATGCCAATCGACTCCATACTTTTATGCCATAGAAAAGAAGTAGTATGGCACTTGAAGAAAACATGGTCACGAGTCTCAAGTTCCCCTGTACAGAGGACGCAGTCGGGATTATTAATAGTGATGCCGAATCGACTCAATCTATCTTTCGTAAGGAGTCTATCCTTCATAGCTTTATAGGCACATAACTGCATTTTAACCGCACCTTTATTGAACCATATGACTTCTGCCCAAGGGATGCTCAGGTGGTGAGTGCGACTCATCTCCTAACAGTTCTTCGAGTCAAATTCTCCTGATACCGACCCGTCCCAGTTCCATCTATCCATGTGCTCCTCCGGATGAACAAGCATCTTCCGGATCTCATCCGCATGCCAGCTACTGACCTGACGAGCGTGTACTTGCCAGCGGCCATTGTTTAACAGTACTGCAAGGGATTCGTCCCGCCCACATAGTTCATACACCGGCCACCCCCATCTATCAATGAAACTCTTGTGATCCAGCCATGGATCCATCCATAGGTTAGTGTTTCGGCCATCACTAACAATTCGACTAATTTTCTCTTTGATCTTGGGACGAATACGAAGAATGTTCTTGAACGTGACGGAGAAATTATTATTCACCTCTTGAGTCCAGAAATTCTTTGAGGTACAGTATCTATTCGCCATCCATCTGGCCCACATGGAATCGGAAGTCAGGAATCTCCAAGCCATTCTAAGAAAAGCCACCTCGCGAAGTACCTTTAGTGACCGAAGACCAATCCCACCCTCGTCCTTCACCTGGCACAGCACCTCCCAAGCTATGGCGTGCACGCCTCCCCTCCAAACAAATTTTGCGCACATCTTCTCAATACTAAGAAGCGTCTTCTCGGGAATGTGGATCGCCTGAAGCCAGTAACTAGCTATGGCAACAATAACGGATCAGATAAGTTCCAATCTTCCTCCGAATGACAGTAGCTGAGCCTGCCAACCTTCAATTCGTGCCTGAATATGTTGAATTAATCCCTGGCAATCCGCATCACGAGCATAGTTGATAGTAAGAGGTAATCCAAGGTACTTAACTGGGAGCTGACCAACCTCGACCTGAAGAAGGTTCGACCACCTTTCCTTGTCTGGACAATCCTTACTAAAATAAATATGGCTCTTATCTTTATTCAAAGAAAGTCCGGATAAAGCAGCGAATTCCTCCAGGACTTCAATAAGAGCATGCATAGTATTCTCCGATGGCTCGACAAATACCAAGAGATCATCAGCGTAAATCAAATGAGATATAATTGGCTCCACCATACGATATAGAGGGATGATTCTCCTCTGGATCGTGGCTATATCCATCAAGCAAGTATAATACTCCATAACTATAGTGAAGAGGTACGGCGACAAAGGATCTCCCTGGCGCAAACCTCTGTTACTCCCAAAATAACCACATGGTTGACCTTTGATCAACAGTGAGAATGTAGAAGAGGTGATGCATTCTCTGACGCGATCTACCCACCAGCTATCAAAGCCCATACTAGTCATCATGTGGCAGACAAAATCTCTATTCACCATGTCGTAAGCCTTTTGAATATCAAGTTTGATGCATCATTTCTTCCCCCCAGCTTTATTGAACTCCCGAACAAGTTCATGGGCTAATAGGCAGTTCTCCGTGATCGCTCGACCTTTAATGAAGGCAGATTGATTATCTGAAATCAAACCCCTCATAATTTCCTGTATTCTGGAGCACATTAAATGAGTAATGATTTTGTATAAAAAGTTGCAGCAAGCGATCGGCCGAAAATTCGCAAGCGCCTGAGCCCCCTCTTTTTTGGGAATAAGAACCAAAAATGTGTGGTTCAATTCTTTCAGAAGCCTGCCCGTTCTGAAGAAATCCTGAACCATGTGTAAAACCTGATGTTTTAATTGAGCCCAGTGTTGTTTGAAGAATGCCGCGTTGAAACCAACTGGACCAGGGGACTTATTAGGATCCGCTTTTCGAATAATCTGTTCGATTTCTTCCATTGATACTTCCTGCTGCAGCAACTTATTGCCTTCCTCAGACACAATGCGTTTACAGATGGCGTCAGGGAATGTAGACATATACTCATTCTGGTTGTAGAGAGATCTGTAAAACTCAACCGCCTCCTCTGCCATAGCCCGGTTATCCGAGATTAGATTACCGTTCCTATCCAGAAATGCTGATGGGGTATTTCTGTGCTGACGAGCACGAACCAAGGCGTGAAAAAATTTGGAGCATCTATCCCCCTCCTTAAGCCAGTCACATTTGGCTCGTTGTTGAAGATGAATGGCCTCTTGAAATCGGAGCTTCGTAACTGACTCCTGCAATCGCAACTCCTGCTCGACCAACTCGGCGTTCATCGGATCCGCTTGCACCTGAGATTGAATCACAAGCAGTTCCGCTTCTGCCTTGGCCAGAGAGAGTTGCGGTCTAGAACGGTTCCAACTCTTTAACTCCCCTTTGGACTTTCGAAGCAGCTGAACCAGTTTAAACTGAGGGTTCCCCTCCATGGCATTATTGAGCCCCCTCTATGTTATCTTTCGCGTCAATGGCATTATTGTACCCCTCCATCAGCGGCCAAGCATTGTTGAATCGGAACGGCTTCCTCTTCTTAGGCTCATCTGCAACTAGCCGGATCAAAATAGGAGTGTGATCAGAGGTACCGCATTGGAGCCCCTCCGCCCGCACGATCGGGAACATATCGAGCCATCTTGTATTACATAAAGCTCGATCCAGCTGGCATACTACTCTATTCGTGGAAGAACTATTGCTCAAAGTCCAGATAGATCCCGTGCGCTCCATGCATACAAGGCCCGAGCTGAGAAGACAATCCTGGAAATCGGCCAAAATAGGTGCAGGGACTTGACGCCCCCCCCATCTTCTCGCTGTCCGACTGAATGGCATTGAAATCCCCACAGAAAACTAGCGGGGAATTGTCTGCTACTTCAGCCGAGAATTTAATGATATCCTTTCAGAGCTGAAATCTCCGAGTTCGATCATTCTGACCATAGACTACTCCCAGAACCACTTCCAAGCCACCTTTGTTAGTAAGAAACAAAAGTAAAAGTTGATCAGATTTAAATTTTACCTGGCAATCCCAGTGTTGCGTATCCCATAAAGTCCAGATACGCGCCACCCCGCATTCCTCCATATTATGAACATTGTCCCACTGTGCCGGGATCCT
Organism: Iris pallida; assembly: GCA_029216955.1. Classification (NCBI taxonomy): domain Eukaryota; kingdom Viridiplantae; phylum Streptophyta; class Magnoliopsida; order Asparagales; family Iridaceae; genus Iris; species Iris pallida. Next base: position 9,677,145 of record JANAVB010027397.1, read on the forward strand.
TCCGCGGATCCTATCTTCCTTCTTAATCTTGCTTTCCAGTATAGAGACAATCGAACTTCTGGTACTACGCACCACATTGAGAATCTCTCGCCATCGACCCACCGAATTCGCCCCCCTCACATTCCATGTGATGATAGTCATGGATTAAAGATTGTGTTTGTCCCCTGATAACACGCGAGACCCCCTGGGACTAGAGGGATCTACGCTACTCAATCTAGTGGAGGAATGGTTTGAAATGGAGCAACCTTTCCCAGTAATCTCCTCCACACGACGCCGCAATGCTGGATTCTCCATAGTCAGCTCCTTGTTCCCATGGGAGGTATCTTCCTTGGACGACCCAACGGATTGTGAACCAAGCGGGGGGGACCACTGATGCCACCTTCTTGGATGCCCTGACTGGACTAAGTGTTCTCTGATCCTGGATCGTGTCTCTATCTGGGTTGCCGGTCGCTTGGGACCCTTGGCTGGGCCGTTGATCTCCTCCGCATTCTCTCCCTGCTCCTTCAAATATGATCAAAGCCGTTGACATATCCGGGTCCGCGACCCTATCTTCTGGTCCGCTCCTCTTTCCTAGGATGGAAGGTGCGCTTCTCAGGCTATCAGTCATAGGTTCGTCCGCTTGCTCCTTGTTGCCGGGAGGATTGATCTCCTGGGACTCAAGTAGAGTGTCCATGGTCTTTTCTCCTTGCTGTACTTCTCCATGTAGCTCTTCATCTGGGTCCTGTCCTTCCCGTTGGTCTACTTCCTCCTCATGGCACGTCGCTGGTTCCTGACATTGTATCTTGGTGTGTCCAAAGCACTTGCAATTATCACATGAAGGGGGAACCCATTCGTAGCCAATGTCCTGCTCAATCCAATTGCCGTTGGGGAGTACAATATTCACTTTCCTAGGTAAAATATCATTCACCGTTATCTCCACAAATACTCTTGCAAAGGAAAGCCGTTGGCGACGTACCGTAGGGATATCCGTCCGAATAGGCAACCCAACCACTCGCTATTTTCATGATAGAGGGAATACTCCATAATTGTGGCGAGAGCCATGGGAGCCGGATCCAAATAGGGACTGATTTAAGCCTATCTTTCTCAAAGTTCGTCTCCGGCCTCCATCTTTTCAGTATCACCAAACGGCCATCAAAAGTCCACGAGCCCCCCTTTAGGACTCGCTCCAGATCCTCTTCAAGTGCGAATTTAGCAAAGTAGAAACCGTTCTCTCTCGAGAATAATTCCAAGTCTCCTTTGGGTCGCCACTCACGGAGCGCATAGGCCCGTAATTGTCCGTAGAACGGACGATTCCCCATAACATATAGAACGAGGGTGTTCTTCCAATACTCCCTAGTTTCTTGTATGTCTTCATCTGTAATCTCGACTACCTTCATGCCGTTGATAACGCTCGGTTCTATGTATTGCAGGTCCGTCTCTTCCTGAATCCTTGTAGGTTTACATAGCTCAGCCCACGAGACAGGTGGGGATAGACCACTTCTGCTAGTCGAAACTCTCTCACAAGTTTGAACCTCAGGTACCAATCCTCCCTGCAGCCTCTTCGTCCCTCTCCATTGAGGAAGGCTTGTTCGCTTTGTATTAGGGCGTACCAGAACATTGGTCCCCTTGTTGCGTCTCCATACATCCTCCTCTCGCATCCTCCTCTCGGGCCCTTGAGACCGCTGGGTGCTGAAGTTATGAGAGATAGGCGACTCTTTGGGACCCGGACCCCTCTGCCCAAATGGGGGTTTCTGCGTCCATCCTCTGTAGCTCTGCCCCCCCCCCCCCCCCCCCCCCCCCCCCCCCCCCCCCCCCCTCTCTCGCTGCATTCGATCCTTTTTCCATGCTGGTTTTTGTCGCCGTCTCCTATCCACGGTTGTCCACCCGCTGGCCATATCCCTTCTGTCGTGATCGCTACCATCTCCCTCGTCTCTTCCCCCGACTCCATGGTTGACTACCCCGCCGACTTCCTCGGGGAGGAAGGATGAGGGAAACCCTAGATCCGGAGGCTCTGCATCCATCTTTTATATATATATATATATATATATATATATATATATATATATATATATATATATATATATATGAACTAATTTCTTATTCGATTTTCGGTTTTTGATCGAAACCGAAATCCAAAACCGAAATCAAATAAGAAAATTTAGTATTTTCAAAACCGAAATCCAACCGATTTTTTTTTTTTTTTTTAAATTAAGCCGAATCTCTTATTCGGCTCAATTTTCGGTCCAAAATTGAATAATACTCACCCCTAATGGCATGGGTGCAATTTTTACGCACTGATTTCGCTTTCAAGTTGTTACATATGGTAAGACTTTGCTGTCCATCGGTTAGGTCTTCTTGAAGATGCTCTATATGGCCTACAAATTCAAATGGGAGACTTGACTCGGTCAGTCAAGTCAGTTCCCGTAACGGAAAAGCTACTAGACCAATTATGGGTGTCACTGACTCACTCAACAGACTAACAATACGTGGCAGTCTCCTTGGAAAAAAAAATTATAGCACTAATTTTACTAGCTAGGCAACAAATTTCATTGATTGATATGAATTGATTTTCTGTAACGATGGATAGTAGCTGCTTCAGAGGATGCAAGGGGGCGAGCCTTCGATTTATTCGGTTTGAACCAAATCGACGAAACCAAAATTCTAAAAATTCAAAACCGAAACAGAATTAAATTAGCCAAACCCGAAACCGAATAATAATTCGGTTTATTCTATTGGACTATATCTATTGTTTAGGGAATCGGACCAAAAGTTAAGATTGTGGTTAAATTATATTAAAAATCATAATTTTTATACACACATTTGTTAAATTTTAAAAGAGAAATTTTGAGTGGCACCCCACTTTTTTTAGCCTTATTTAAGGTGCACCCCACAACTTTACACTATTGTAATTCACTCCCCACTTTTGACGGTTTCCGTCCAAAATGGACGGTCAACTGGGTTGACCCAAATTTTTTGACAAAAATACCCTCCGACCAATTGTCTTCTTCCCCGTGTCTCTCGCCGCTGCTCCTCCCGACCTCGCCGCCGCTCCCCACCCCCCTCCCCGACCTCGCCGCTGCCACCCCCTCCCCGATCTCGCCGCTGCCACCTCCCCTCTCCGACCTAGCCGCGGCTCCGCCCCCTCCCCGACCTAGCTGATGCCCCCCTCCCCGACTCGATCTCCGACCCCGCGAACCGCAACAGCAACAACATTCGCCGGGGGGGAGGGGGCAGGCGAGGTCGGCGAGGGGGGTGGCGAGAGACGGGGGCGCGGAGCTAGGGCGTGGCGGAGCTAGGGCGGTGATGGAGAGGAAGGGGGCGGAGCTAGGGCGTGGCAGAGCGGGGGTGCGGCGGAGGGGCATTCGTCGGGGGGGAGGGGGCAGGCGAGGTCGGCGAGGGGGGTGGCGAGAGACGGGGCGCGGAGTTAGGGCGTGGCGGAGCTAGGGCGGTGATGGAGAGGGAGGGGGCGGAGCTAGGGCGTGGCAGAGCGGGGGTGCGGCGGAGGGGCATTCGTCGGGGGGGAGGGGGCAGGCGAGGTCGGCGAGGGGGGTGGCGAGAGACGGGGCGCGGAGTTAGGGCGTGGCGGAGCTAGGGCGGTGATGGAGAGGGAGGGGGCGGAGCTAGGGCGTGGCAGAGCGGGGGCGCGGCGAAGCGGGGGTGCGGCGGAGGGGGTGCTGGTGATGGAGAGGGAGGGGGGCGGAGCTAGGGCGCGGCGAAGCTGGGGTGCGGCGGAGGGGTGCTGGTGATGGAGAGGGAGGGGGCGGAGCTAGGGCACGGTGGAGCGACGGTGCGGCGGTGGTGGTGATGGTGGTGTTGGTGAAGATGATGGTGGTGGAGGTGGTGGTGGTGAGGTCGGGGGGGGAGGGGGCAGGCGAGGTCGGCGACGGGGTGGCGAGAGATGGGGAAGAAGACAACTGATCGGAGGGTATTTTTGTCAAAATATTTGGGTCAACCCAGTTGACCGTCCATCTTGGACGGAAACCGTCAAATGTGGGAGGTAAATTACAATAGTGTAAAGTTGTGGGGTGCACCTTAAATAAGGCTAAAAAAAGTGGGGTGCCACTCAAAATTTCTCATTTTAAAATTGTGCACAAAATTGAACTAGTTGTTAAATTATCAAAATTGGACTTCAAAACACATACATAATATTGTTTTCACAATATACACATTTTAATCACAAAATATACATAGAATTGAGAATATTTACATAATTGTATGTCTTATTCGGTTTTGGACCGAAACCAAAATCCAAAATCGTATAAGAAATTTTAGTATTTTCAAAACGAAAACCGAACCTACTTTTTTTTTAAATCGAACTGAATCTCAAGGTTATAAACTTACAATTGGGTGAAGGGTAGAAATAACTCCTCTATACGAGACATTTTATGGCTCAAAACCTCCATATTTTGTCGTGATTTATTTATGTTTATGAATGAGAGGGAGATCTAGTGGGGAGAAAGAGAACCAGTGAGATGAGTAAGTTGATAAATTTTGTGTATTCTTCTCCAACTGAAGGCCATTCAATATATAGGGATTACAAAAAGAAAACAATGATTCCTAAAATCACTCTAACAAATCTAACTAAATCAAATCAACCGCAACTATATATAACAGTAAATAATGTTGACATATTCTGCACTACTATATATAGCAAGGAATAATGATTAAAAATGGTAAGAAATTACAAAGATTTATCATCTTCTAATGTAAAGATGATTAACAATACTTTGTAATCATTCATTTCTGCAATGCTTATCCTTAACATTTGTATATATTATCATGGTTTCCTTCTTACAGTCTAAAAAAGAGGAAAGATAGGAAACTCATAAGAGGAAAAGTCCAGCCATGGTGTTTCAGACTATATATATATATACATCAATAGGAAACTCATAAGAGGAAAAGTCCTGCCATGATATTATGATAAGAGGAAAAGTCCACACACAATTTTATCTAAAAAAATGTCGAATATCATAATTATTGATGGATTGTCATGCTTAACTTGAAATATTACATCATTTCTAACACTACAAATCTCTATTTTCATCTCTAACATGAACTCTCCTATTTTGTGCAAAGAAGTGTGCAACAGACTAGTGGATCCTTGCAATCAGCTGACATATCTGTTCTTATAATTCTATGACAAATTATACACGAAAATGTTGGGCGTAATTGTATAAGAATGTAAACTGCAAAAATGTAATCCTAAAGCTGACCTTCCAATAAATCCAATGAGCTGTTGATGGAGAACAATCAGCATAAGGCTGAGATAATAGAATCTGAGAATTAGGCACAGCCATAATGCATTAAGCAATGAGAATTCCCCCTTTTTTTTTCCAGCTTCAACTGCTGTAAAGTGGAACATATTTGCTGTTTGAGCGAGGTGCAACAAATACTGCATGTCTCACAGATCTTGAGCGAAAAAGAGACTTCGGTGCCTTGCATTTAGTGAAAACAAGCATAAGCTTCATAGCTCACCCCACAACCATATGGCTAATCAGTCATCTCAAGAAACCTGAATCATTTGTCGTAATCTTTCCTTTGGTATCATCGGTAACTGAAAAAGGAAGTATCTAATACACTGTCGTTTGTTCTAGCGATCCCTTCAACTCTTCTAGATGCTCACTGATTTTCATCTCCATCCTTCAGAATTCTCGAGGATATTAGAACTTTCTTCTTTCCAGGGTGCTAGGAGTCGCAGAAGATGAATGGACGCTTGCTGCTTTGGAAAGACTTACATACCTGAGAACAAGTTTTTTATAGCTGTTGAGAAGGCTTCCTACATCATCAATTGTCAGATCACCGGCATCTGCATACAAGTACGGGTACTCTTGAAAATATTTACTCAATTGACCATCCTTCAATAGCTTGGTAGCGCCTTCCTCCTCTAAATTTGAGATGGATGACAAGTTTCTAATCGATTGGTCCTGCCCCAGATCCTTACTTCCCTCGTGTACTTGGGAAGGCTTGTGATGCCCCTCTACAGCCGCGTCTTTTTCTCTGTCCCTTGCTGCCTCTTCTTCTTCTTTAGCCATGAATTCTTGATTGGTTTCATTTCTTTGACTTTCCGTATGAGTTGATAGTCCCAAAAGATTTGCTTTAGCAGATTCCATTTTCTTCTGGAATTCCATTTCATCCATTGAAAGAGATTGTGCATCAATGTTCCAGATGAAAGACACTGCTGAGACAATATTTGTGAAGAAATATGCTGTTTCTGAAACCAATCTTGACTGACGCCTGTACCGTTGTATGTATAACAGATTTGAATGCAACTGTGGAGGATTCGCCTGCATAGCATCACAACAATTAAGTTCAGTTCTGCAACATGCATGTAATCAAATGTGGAACATGGATCATTAGACTAAAAGTAGTTGTATCCATTTGTGGTGCTTCTTATGAGTTGAACCTCAACAAGGTAAGAAACTAGAAATCATGAGAATATGACACATCATATTTGTGTATAATATCCATGTGATTCAACTGCATAGTAGTATGCACATTAAGTGCCTTGAGTAAATACGCATTGAAGATTCGGGTAAGATATTTCTTAACAAAAATGATTCATGATCATTGTATAGAAACGCAAGCAACAGAGTAGTCAATCAGTTTCTTCGGCTGCTGTAACCAGGTAAAAAATAGATCTGTTGCTATAACACCAGGTGTCTCGGCTATTGTAGAACAATCATCCAGTCGACTAAGCTGGTGATTATTGCGGTGTGTTCAGTTATGCAGCTATACCTACTATTTGGAGATTGTATGAAGATAAAGATTTATTTTAGAAAGCACATTCAAATTTGTATAAACCAAGATAGATCTAATATCCACATCTCACATGTAGAACAATTGTTCGTGTGCAGTCACTGCTAGAACAAAACCAAGATAGATCTATCTTTCCATATCAAATGTAGAAGAACTGTTCTTTCACAATCCTATTAGAAGGTAGTCAACCCAAGAAGCACGAAGACGCTGACATCGATCAGTAACTAAGAAATTTCTTCTATTATTGATGGGCCAAGAAGTCTAAGAGATGTTCATAGGAATCAACAAATTCACGTTATCATCATGAATCTAGATGAATAGTAGTACGTGGCCGGTGAGGTCTCCCTTTAGACGATGGTCTTCCTCCCTTTCATTGAAGACGGCTGCAGGGTTCGAATTAAGAACGAAAGAAAGAAGGATGGTGCTTCAGATTCTAGGAGCACTACCGTAGCCTCTCTGTCAGTCTACCTCAGTAGTGGGTCTGGTCTATCCGTCTTATCCAAGGACCTAATTTACATCCCTCATTTAGCCACTACTGATGAGGGGAATAAGGCTTGACTGCACCCAATAACAACCACAAGTGGTTCAGGTCAGTGCTTTATATTGCTGTCCACGAAAACAAGGGTCACTTGATGAGAAAAAAATGAGCCTGCAAGAATGATTGTAACTATGATAAGTGAGATCAGGACAATTCAACGTTTGTGTCATGACTACTCACCACATCACCACAGCTTCCCAAGAGTGACTACTACATGATATACTTCAAACTTGAGAGGTCCTATTTACTGACCACAACAGGCATTGATACTTTTCTGCAAGACTAGATGTCAGTTGATAATTGATACCTTCTATTCAACTTTGGATGAAGTGTTGAAAGAGCTCGCTAAAGTTGATAAATTGGTTGACAACCATGTGAGACTCCAATCAGACAGCTTTGACAAATACTTGAAACAAAGCTCAGGTAATCATAGTGTAAACTCAATGACCATGTAAGTTATAAATGATGAAGGAGGAAGACGATAAATTAAGGGGGTGTTCGTTTTTTTTCACTTATAAGTGGAACTACTTACAAGTGGTTCAAAATGATGTTTGTTTTTGCCACTTATAAGTGATTCATATATTTTTGATGTAATTTAAAAGTTTATCATTATACCCTTGTGTTCAAAAACATTTATAAAACTGTTATAGCTTGTGTTCAAAAACATTTATAAAACTGTTATAGCTCCTTATCTGAACAAAATTATTTTTATGTGCATATGATGCCATCATATTTAAACATATGGATTATTGATACCAAGGTAATATTGAAATTTAAATTGTTAAACATACACAATGCCACTTCTAAAATAGACAAAAATGAGGATAAATACACGAGGAAAAAATTGTTAAACATGCACAATCACCAGAAAATAATTACTAAATTTATTCACATGGTTTATTTTCTTATTAAGCTTAAGGGTGTTTTAGCCATTTTAAAATATAGATGAGGACAAAATAGACTTCTTACGCTTTAAAAGTACTTATTCGTTTTTGAAGTAGCAAAATGCCACTTCTATAATTTGAGCCACTTACTAGCCACTTCTAAAATCTGCCACTTACAAGTGGCAAAAATAAACACCCCCGAAGTACAGAACAATCTATAGAAACGTCAGGTATTTTTGTTATTCGAAGTAGTTAGAAACTTAAAGCTGTTCGTTGCTAGTGTTAAGCAAGAGTACATATGTAACAAATATCAAAAATTGAGTTACATTTCCAAAGAGACAGTGTTAGGTAACAAGGGAAAACTACTTTATGATGATTAAATTTGCAAGTAAATATACTTGATCTTGCCTTTATGGTGACATATATGAGAACTGGAAGGAAATCATCAGCTCCAGGAGGGTTGTCCTTTGATGCCATAGAAACGTTTCGCAACAAGTCGTTGATGACTTTACAACAGTTGAGAATGCAAACAAGTTTATCTCTAGGAGCCTTGTACATATTGATCTTCTGCAGTTCTTTCTGTGCAAGCTACAGAAATGACAAGAACAAACAAAAAAGAGAACTGAATGGATTAAAGACCAGTCAAGTCAACAACAGAATTATCAGAAAAAAGAAACGCTAAACTAGGTTTTTGGAACATGTTATACTCTCTAATTGGATAAATGTAAATGCAGTAATCCAAAATAGCAAAAGTAAGGAAATAAATAGACATACTCAACATAAAATCAAGTCTGTGGTCGCCATAATAATCAGAAATTATCTATCCTTACAGGAATGCGATATTGGAATGAAGGTTTCAACAAGTTTAATAAAATATTTGTCGAAAATATAGTGCTATATCTATAACCCTAGGGAAATGATAAGATCATATATAAAGTGACAGGGAACTCAAACCTCAGGACCCAATTAAGAAAAATCTTACTCTCAGTTCCCATGAAAATTTCACGTAAACAGCAGAAGGAGCTCTCTAGGTTTTACTAGGAAAGTTAATGGACTGAAACCCTGAATGCTCACGCTTCCAGTACCATTTAGAAAGGCCTGCAATGAACTATCTGTTACATGTCGTCATTATCTCTTCCTTGAAGTTTGGCAGTCATAGACAATAAAGGCGAAGGTGCAAGGTGACACATTTAGGTCCCCTTTGTTAAAGCTATTGTAGACAGCCCCACTTCGGTTGTGAGAGGGTACTATCTGGCGATTGTGCCTAGTAGATTCATTGTTCCATGATTCTAAAACATGGTATCAGAGCCCTGATTCCTTATTCCCAGAGTCCTAGAAGTTCCAATTTGTCTATCATGCTCATGTTGGGAACGAAGCGCAGAAACCGTTCCCCCAAACCAGAAAGTCCTGCGAGAGAACCGAGCAAAAGCACACAAACCAAAAACGCCAAACACAATCGCAGACACAAAGATTTTTAACGTGGAAAACCCTTGCGGGAAAAACCACGAGACGATCGGAGTCCAACCCTGAAGAACCTCCACTAATAGAATAAAGAGAATACACCCTCTACAAGCTCCTCCCGATCCAACACGGATCACCACAACTCACTTGAAAGAAGAAAAATTTTGATTGCGAACTCCAAAGAACAAGAAATGCCGAAAAATTATTTGAAACAATCTCTCCTTCACAATAGTCCTTAATCCTCTCTCTCTTTCAAAGATTGTAAAGCACTCTTGTTTTGAGATGATTTTACAACTAGCATGCATCACCCTTTTATAAGCCCTTGGTAATCCATATATGGAAGGTCAATATATATAAAAACTTCCAATATGCATCAATCATATATTTAATGGAAATCCAATCATAATTGACTTGCCATAATTGGAAGCACAATTATATGGAAAGCTACTATATGAAGCGTTCAATCATAAATATATGATCAAAGTAAATATGGAAATCCAATCATATATTTCCTTACCATATATGTTCCAAAATAGGATCCATGCACTCCTCGAGCTTCTCCGACACACGGATGGCGCTCGTCGCACTCCGAGGTATTCTCCACATAGGTTGGGAACCCCACCCACTCCAACATTTCTTCCCCTTCACAACTATGCGGAGGAGGTCGTCATCCCGACGATCTGCCTGCAGAACTCAAACTTTTCCCTTGGTAGAACCTTCGTGAGCATGTCCGTTCCATTGTCATCAGTATGAACCTTCTCAAGCATTACGTCCTTCTTCTCAACCACATCCCGTATCCAATGATACCGAGTCTCGATGTGCTTGGACCGGCTATGAAAGGTCTGATTCTTCACAAGGTGAATAGCACTCTGATTGTCGCAAAGCAAAGTATAGTGCTCTTGCTTCAGCCCAATATCCTGCAACAGCTTTTTCATCCACAGCAACTCCTTGCAAGCCTCCGTCGCCGCAATGTACTCTGCCTCTGTCGTCGACAAGACAACACACTTCTGCAACCGCGATTGCCACGATACCGCTCCTCCAGCAAACATCATCACATAGCCCGAAGTCGATCGTCTCGTGTCTACATCTCCAGCCATATCAGCGTCGGTATACCCAACCGGCTTCGGCTCGTTACCACCAAAAAAAGTCTCCAATCAGCAGTGCCCTGAAGGTATCGTAGAATCCACTTGACTGCACTCCAATGTACCCTTCCAGGATTTGAAAGGTATCTGCTAACTGTGCCAACTGCATGAGCGATATCTGGCCTCGTACACACCATAGCATACATAAGGCTTCCCACAGCCGAGGCATATGGAATCCGCTCCATATCTTCTTTTTCGTCCTCGGTAGATGGACACTGCTCCTCAGTGAATTTAAAGTGAGCCGCAAGGGGACAACTCACTTTCTTCGACCCGTCTATCCCGAAACGCTGAAGTACCCGGTGAATGTACTTCTTTTGGGACAAGTGTAGCAGCTTGGACTCTCTCTCTCTCGGCTGATCTCCATCACAAGAATAGTCTTTGCTGCACCCAAATCCTTCATAGAGAAGGCCACGCCCAGTTGGCGCTTCAACTCCGCTATCCTAGTGGCATTCCGACCCACTAATAGCATGTCATCAATATAGAGCAATAAAATGATGAAATCATCCTCGACAAAGTACCTCACAAATACGCAATGGTCCGACGTCGTCCGTGCATAACCATGTTCTCCCATAAACGACTCGAACTTCCTGTACCACTGCCTCGGAGCCTGCTTCAGACCATACGAGCTCTTCCTCAACCGGCAAACCAAATGTGACTTGCCCTTCTCACAGAATCCCTCTGGCTGCTCCATGTATAACTCCTCCTCAACATCACCGTGGAGGAATGTCGTCTTTACGTCCATCTGCTCGACCTCCAAGTCGAAACTGGCTGCCAATGCTAGCACCACCCGAATAGACGACTGCTTGACGACTGGCGAAAAGATCTCATCATAATCCACGCCTTTCCGCTGACCGTAGCCTTTAACTACCAGCCTCGTTTTGTATCGAGGGCGAGTAGCATCATCCGTCTGCTTCACTCTAAACACCCATCGATTCTTCAAAGCCTTCTTTTCCTTTGGCAACTGCACCAGCTCATAAGTGAAATTGGCGTGTAACGAACTCATCTCCTCCTGCATAGCCTGCATCCACTCCTGGTTGTGTTCGTCTTCCATAGCCTCTGCAAAGCTTTCGGGCTCTCCCCCGTTAGTCAGTAGCACATACTCACCCGGTGAGTATCTCGTAGATGGTCGACGATCTCTGTTGCTCCTTCTCAGTGGAGCCACTGGTGCTGGCTGTATACCAACAGTCTCATCCCCTTCAGGAACTGCCTCTCCGGCATGCTCATCCTCCTGAGGGACACCCTGACCACCATCAGCAGGCTGATGATCAAGGTTGGGAGCAACTCCATGCACTGGCTCCCCCATAACTGGATCCTCCGCGATGTCCTCTGGAAACTGCTCGAAGCGAAATAACTCTAACTCAGGCAATTCCTCGGCCTCAGCGTCTCGGAATCCTGAGTGTTGGTCATGGTCTGATCCTCGACGAATACCACGTTCCTGCTTCTGTAGAGCTTTCTTCCCACTGGGTCGTAGAGTCTATAGCCAAACTCATCCCGACCGTAGCCGACAAAGACGCATCGCCTCGTCTTCGGCTCAAGTTTGGACCTCTCGTCCTTCGGTACATGCACGAAGGCCTTACAACCAAACACTCGCAGGTGATTGTATGACGGCTCTTTGTCGTTCCATACTTTGTCAGGCACATCACCCTACAAAGGAGCACTAGGAGATAAATTAATAATATAAGCAGCTATGAGAAGAGCCTCACCCCAATAACTGCCTGACAAATTTGCTTCTGACAGCAAATACCGCACTCTCTCCATCAGTGGCATGTTCATGCGCTCCGCTACACCATTGAGCTGAGGTGTCTTGGACGGAGTCTTCTGGTGTCGTATCCCTTGCTCTCTGCAATACGCATCAAAGGGACCAATGTATTCGCCGCCGTTGTCGGACCGAACACACAATAACTTCTTGTCCGTCTCTCTTTCAATAGAGGCCCAAAACTCTTTGAAAGTGGGCAGCACCTGATCCTTGGTCTTTAAGGTATAGACCAAAACCTTCCTGGAACAGTCATCAATAAAAGTTACAAAGTAAGAAGCACCACCAATAGATTTTATTTTCATAGGACCGCAGACATCCAAGTGAATCAACTCGAGCAACGCCGGCTTCCTTGAACTTGGGTGACTTTGGAAAGATACCCTATTTTGCTTTCCAGCTAAGCAGTGCGTGCATTTCTCCAAATTTGTAGACTTGAGCCCTGGAATTACCTTCTTGTTCACCAAGTAGCTCATCCCCTTCTCGCTGATATGGCCGAGCCGCCTGTGCCACAACTCGGTAGACGCATCACTGACTGCGTTCACCTCCTGTGCGCTCCCCTCCATATAGTAGAGACCGGACTTCTTGCTTCCTCTGGCAATCACCATCGAACCTCTGGAAAGCTTCCACTGACTATCTCCATTGCCCATCTTCAACACTCCACAGTCGCCTGTCGTGTAAGTGGCAAATAGTGCCCTGTTATGAGATACGTGCGCTGAAGCCCCTGAGTCCACCAGCCAAGAATTGTCATCGCAGGCGAGGTTTGTGATAACCTCATCACTTACGACGATCACATCGCCTCCATGTATCAAGGCCGCCGTTGTAGTGTTCTCATCTTGCTTTCCCTTGTCGCCCTTCTTCTCTCTCTTCCAAGCGAAACAGTTCCGCTTGATGTGGCCCTTCTTGCCACAATGGTAACACTCCGAGTCCTCGTACCGACCCTTGGACTTTCCTCTGCTCTCGTCTCTGCCACCACCTAGGCCCCTGCTTTTGTCCCTTCCGCGGCTCTCTGAAACTATTGTCTCTGAGTGATGGGATGTGGATGAAGTGCCCTGAGAACGTCTACGCATCTCTTCATTCAGTACCCCGCTCTTGGCAAACTCCAGACTAACCACGCCTTCCGGAGCAGAAGCGATCATAGATACTCGTACGGTCTCCCACGAGTCTGGCAATGTACATAGCAACCAAAGTCCTTGAACCTCGCCGTCGAACTTGACTTACATCGAGGATAGCTGGTCCACCACGCCCTGGAACTCGCTCAAGTGATCCGTAATGGATGCACCATCTTTGTACCGCAGACCCATCATCATCCGGATCAGGAACAGTTTGTTTACCCTGGTCTTTTTCGCATACAAAAATTCCAGCTTCTCCCACAACGTCTTCGCATGCTCAATATTGGCAACGTGGTTGTACACGTTCTCATCAACGAACTGCCGCATGTACCCACACATCTGTATATGCTCGAAGTTCCAGTCCTCATCGGATTTGTCACTGGACTTCTCGGATGCAAATACTGGAAGATGCAGCTGCTTGACGAACAACAAATCCTTCATCTTGCTCCGCCAATAATGGTAGTTGGTACCGTTCAGGTTCACCATGCGCACCGGCTTCGCGTCCATCTCTGCTTCCTGGTTTGACTGTCAACTCCTGACACTTCTTTGAACCCAAAGTACGGAAACCGTTCCCCAAACCAGAAAGTCCTGCGAGAGAACCGAGCAAAAGCACACAAACCAAAAACGCCAAACACAATCGCAGATACAAAGATTTTTAACGTGAAAAACTCTTGCGGGAAAAATCACGGAACGATCGGAGTCCAACCCTGAAGAACCTCCACTAATGGAATAAAGAGAATACACCCTCTACAAGCTCCTCCCGATCCAACACGGATCACTACAACTCACTTGAAAGAAGAAAATTTCTGATTACGGACTTCGAAGAACAAGAGATGCCGAAAAATTATTTGAAGCAATCTCTTCTTCACAATAGTCCTTAATCCTCTCTCTCTCTCTCAAAGATTGTAAAGCACTCTTGTTTTGAGATGATTTTACAACTAGCATGCATCATCCTTTTATAAGCCCTTGGTAATCCATACATGGAAGGCCAATATATATGAAAACTTTCAATATGCATCAATCATATATTTAATGGAAATCCAATCATAATTGGCTTGCCATAATTGGAAGCCCAATTATATGGAAAGCTACTATATGAAGGGTCCAATCATAAATATATGATCAAAGTAAATATGGAAATCCAATCATATATTTTCTTACCATATATGTTCCAAAATAGGATCCATACACTCCCCGAGCTTCTCCGACACACGGATGGCGCTCGTCGCTCTCCGAGGTATTCTCCACATAGGTTGGGAACCCCACCCACTCCAACAGCTCATAGTCATTTGTCTAATTTACCTAGTTTTTCGTCCCTCGTGTCTATCATGTTGCCATACTAACTATGAGGGCATCTCCGTTGACTGACATGCAGTACACTGTTACATTCACTTATACTTTCTGTTCTATACAGAAACCTTATACGGGGAGGGAGATTGACACAGGTATAGGCACGATGGGTTGTACTATATGGACCATCTTACCTTCTGGCACTTAACATCTCATCTTATCTCCCTCCAACAAAAGAGGTTGCATCAGACAAATCTCTCTCAATGAACTAACTCTTATTCATCCATTATCATTCATTCCATTATCATTCATTCAATAATTGCAAAACAAGAGTACACTGGCATCATATAGCTTCTCAACCAACAATTATTAATTCAAATACTAATCCTAATCCTAATATAAACAAACTTCTACCACAGCTAAAATTAAGATAGAGTTGAAATAAGAGTTAAATCCTACAACAAATAGAAAATTTTAATCATGACAAGTAGGAATCATAATAGAAATAGGAAACGAAAAAATATTTACCAAACCTGAAATAAACTTAAATGAATTGAAATGAAATTAACAAAAAGATAATAATGTTGGGGGGTTTGTCTATTAATGACCCGGTTCTACCATTCCACTTTGAAGCACACCCCATGTATGTGTATTCAATATTTGATTCTTCATCTAATGATTGACTTGCACACATGTGATGTGTTAGCTCAAGTGGTAAGTTTGGTGGAGGGTTTTACTAGTGGGCAAGGTTCAAAATCAACAAGCAATTTCTTGGAGAAATTCCTTCGGAGCTCTCGGACTCGAACTTAAGCGAAAGGCGCAAAGAATGACGCACTTTGGACTTCGCTTGGGGGCGGTAGCCTTGCGGCTAGCCACGCGAGTTGGTGTGCACGGTTGGCCATGCGAGTTGGCTGCGTGGCGGGCTCGCGTGCGAGCTTCTCCACTAGCGAGCCTCACCACAAGCGTTTCTTTGGTTGTTAAACTCTTGTATTTGTTTAGTGCATGATTGATTAGTTAAATGAATTATTCATTGACAATTGATCAAGTAATGGTTCTTCTATACAAGGAGCATACTACTACTTGGTGGAAAGGGAACTCCTTGAACAAAGAAGAGATAACAAGAGAGAAATATCTCTACTAGTAAGTACTTCTGCACAATGCTCGTCCGAGAGCCTTAGCTTTAGCACAAGCTCTGTTCCAAAAGGCGGCCGCTTAGGCTCTAAGCACCTGGTTCCCGTCCGATGTCCGCCTAGGCGCCCGCCTAGACCCCCCCCCCCCCCCCTCCGACACCCGACTATGCATGTTTTGGGACTTTATGGACTTTTTCTGCAATTTTCAGTAATTTTTTGGATTTTTTATATACTTTTGAACCGCCTAGGCGGACTAGACGTTAGGCGGCGGGTGCCCGCCCGACTAGATCTTGTCCGACGGAGTTGATAATAAAAGAACGTTCCAAAAGTTCGTTTGCAACTTAGTACATTTGAGACTTGCTGGTTCCTGGGAGCGAATCAACGGACTACGGTCAAATCTCCTTTTGTGCAACGGTGATTTTGACCATCCTACTGGCTGATTTGCTAACTTTGTTAGCATCTCTTTAGCGGTTTTTAGTGCTCGTTTTTTCCTATAGCAGTTAACACTTCTCTTTAGAAGATTATTCTTTTGAGACTTGTACGAGTTTCACTAACAATCTGATAGCGAGCTTCATGTGATTCACGAAGTCAACAAGAATCTTATCAAAATCCTAAATAGATACCCGTAAGAGTCTTTGGAGTCTGGACAGTAGCATTCACAAGCTTGAAAAGTTTGACAACGAGCAATATAATAACGGAAAGAGGAAGATTAACATGAATCTTCAACTCGTCAATATGGACTACGTTCTATCTGAAACAAAACATGTGATTCTAGAGATGGATAATATTAAAGCTATCAATGCTTGATCTCTGCAAGATGTTGATCCTCAACTCCTTGGATGACAACTTAGTTGAAACAAACACCAAGAAGAAAAACACTGAAGACATCTGGGAGTCTCTCGAAAAATAATACAAAGACGATAAAAAATATGTCCAAGATATATATCATCAAGAAATTCATGTTAATGGAGTTTGAAGACGAAAAATTGTGTTGCCCAAGTAAAGGAGCTCATAAAACTTCAACGAAAGATAGAGGAAAGGCTATGGCTCTGGTTGATAAGTTCATAGTCGGAGTGGTACTCTCTAAACTCCCTACTAGCTAGGATCGCTTCACTACTGATATGTACCGCAAAAAGACTAAAGTGAAGCTGAAAGATCTTATACGCTTCATTCACATTGAGGATGAAGCCAGAAACAAGATTAAAGTAGACTCGTTGTCCAAACAGTTTGCTAAAGCAAACATGATCCATTCTTGAGATCTCAAGGACAAGAATAATTCCACTTCAACAAAAAATAGGATTTCAAGAACCTAAAGGTGAAATCAAATCCCTTCACACCAAAGACCGAGGAAGATGTGGTTTGCTTCAATTGCAACAAGAAGGCCCACTTCAAAAGGAAATGCAAGTTCAAATCAAAGCAAAATAAACACTAGGTAGGTAGAGACATCGATAATTGATATTGATTGGTGGGTAGACACCGGGGCCTCTTGTCATGTGTGTTCCGTGAAGGATCTGCTTGCAACATATGAACCTTATAGTAAACAAGTCTCAAGCTGAAGTAAAGGGTGTCAGGATAATGGTTCTAAAGTTGACTTTGAAAAAGTCACTAACTCTACAAATGTGAAGCACGTGCTTACTGTCGCCAAGAACCTAATTCTAGAAAGCCTCCTGTGAAATGTTGTATGAGGATAGACATCAACTCTGGCCAAATAGTGATGTCCTACAAGGGTGTTTATTTCGGCAGAGTTTTTTTGTACCGAATTAATGTTTAAACTTCAGTTTGTCGCTCCATTTGAATGTATCTATGAAATAACAAGATGGTGCACTGTTGGCTGCGCCAGGTTGACTACCATGGTTGGTGCGCAGTTGGCTACACGTGATTGGCGCTGCACAGTTGGAGCGCATGGATGATGTGTCGTTGGCTAGGCACGGTTGGTTGGCTGCATGGTTGGTTGGTTGCGCGGTTGACTCGTGTGCAAGTTTCGCCTCTAGTGAGCCTCATTGTAGGTGTTTCTCTGAATGTTAGACTCTTGTGTTTTTTCAGAACTGATCTGTTAAAGGAGTTATTCCTTTTGTTGATTGTTGTCATTACAGGCGATGCATCAATTTCGTAACTGATGAAGTAATGGTTCTTCTATATAAGGAGCATGCCACTATTTGGTTGAAGGGGGACTCCTTGAATAGAGAAGAGATAACAAGAGAGAAATCTCTCTAGAAGTCGGTGCTTCCGCACTTAGCACAACAACACTCATCCAAGAACCTTAGCTCCAATGCACCAACACTTTGTCCGACAAATCGAATTGACGAGCTAGAGTCGAATCTCACTTTGAGCAACGGTAGTTTTGACTATCCCAGCAGGCTGATTTGCTAACTCTATTAGCATCTCTTTAACAATTTTTACTCCTCACCTTTTCCTATAGCAAATATCAGTATTCTTTAGCGGATTATTCTGCTTTGAATTTGAAGTAGTTTCTAGTTAAGTCCTTGATACTTATACGAGTTTCACTAACAAATAGAACTAGTTAAAACCTAATTTATGGATGACTGATTTGGTCCCTTGTTATTATTGATTCAGTTGAACGGTTTTCCTGCTTTAAAAGATCTCCTATAGAGATAATAAGACACATAAGACTTCCTCCACCTGACACCATGGTAAATGATTCCTCCATGAAAACAGTCTGCATCCACTTTCCGATCATAGAAATACTTATATAGCCTAAGCACAACGAAATCTCCCATTTATTTTTGTTGGCAAAATCTCTATTAAGCAAACAGTTAAATCTTCCAATTTTGTCAGTATCTTTCTACAAGATGTGTAAAAAAGGGCATAACAGCGCCACGAAGTTCCCGCTTACGCAGGGTCCGGGTAAAGAATTTGTTGGGGTTAATAAAGGATTTAATTGTACTAGAGACGCATTTTCTGCCCTTCACCAAGACCATTTATTGAAGTTCTTCCCCATAGTTTTCATATATAGAATTTACAATGTAAGGCCCTTTTGAGCAAAAAAATATGCTTGAAGAATGTCAGGAATACTTCCAAATAGAAATGAAAAGGAGAACAAAAAACTGCTAAAAAGAACTATACAGTCTGCATATCCATTGATATATTACCTGGCACTACCATGAAGAGATTAAAAAAAAAAATCTTCACTTACCAGCCAAGATGTTTCATTTTGAAAGACTGGCTTTATATCAAGATTTTCAGGTTGTATCAATTGTTGCAGAAGGGCAATCTTTTCAAAAAGCTCCTCGTCACTATGTACTTCTTCTGGAAGTGATGCAAAGGCCCGATTGAAAAGCTTCGTCATGACATATTTCTCCAGTCCCTGAAGATGATAGGACAATATGCAGGTTCAATTTAGAACATATATAAAGGCAAGAAAATGTTGCCTCATGTGGAAAATGGTCACAGTTTACTTTATGGGGAACATCATCCAAAAATGTTAATTCACTTAGCAAATATTTATATGGAAAAAAATCACAATCTTTACATGACATGTTTTCTCTAGATGGGTTGGAAGCAGAATCACCCACGGTCTATATGCTAGATGGAAAAGGGAAAATATAATAGATCTGTAGAACTTCAATAAAGAAAGAAGTAACAAAGAATTCCTGTAGAAAATAATGGTTGGATAATTTTATTGATGGACTACTTCACTATATATAGGGAGTCTAGCTCCTCTACATACTACATATTCCGATCTGGGACTAAAAGTCCCTTATTGATTCTCAACACTCCCCCTCAAGATGGGCGATAGATATTGATCATCCCCATCTTGTTACAAAGCTTCGATAGACTTAATGAACTAAGACCCTTAGTCAGACAGTCTGCAACTTGTTCTTCTGAGCGGACATGGTCAATCTTCAGTATCCCTTGTTCCAGCTTCTCCTTGATGAAGAATCGATCAATCTCGATGTGCTTCGTTCTGTCGTGCTGAACTGGATTGTTAGCTATACTTATTGCAGCTTGACTATCGCTCAGAAGACGCAATGGTGCTCCCTTGTCCAGCTTCAACTCTGTCAGCAATGCTTTCACCCATAGCAACTCTGACACTCCCAGAGCCATTGCTCTGTATTCTGCTTCAGCTGTCGACCGTGCTACCACAGACTGTTTCTTGCTTCTCCATGAGACCAGATTTTCTCCTACAAAAATACAGTATCCCGTGGTAGACCTTCGGTCGTCTATGCAGCTCGCCCAGTCTGCATCACAGTATCCCTCAACTTCTATGCGTCCATTCTTCTTGAACCATAGCCCCTTTTCCGGCGTTCCTTTCAGATACCTCAAGATCTGAAATACTGCTTCCATATGACCCTTTCTTGGATCATGCATGTAGCGACTCACTACACTCACCGCAAATGAGATATCAGGGCGAGTGTGTCCCAGATAAATCAGTCTCCCTACAAGTCGTTGATATCTTTCACGATCAACGGGCTCTCCTGCTTCTGCTCCCAACTTGCACTTCTGGTCAATTGGAGTGACCGCTGCTTTGCATTCCAGCATCCCTGTCTCCTTCAGCAGATCTAGTGTGTATTTTCTCTGTGAGAGAACAATTCTTTGTTCGCCTTCACACACCTCGATACCTAGAAAGTACCTCATCGCTCCTAAATCTTTCACTTCAAACTCCTTCGCGAGTTTTGACTTCAGTTTAGTGATCTCGACTTCATCATCACCTGTGATCACTATATCATCCACATATACAGCAAGTATAGTGATGTGGCCTCTTGCATGCTGAAGGAAGATCGTATGATCTGCATTTGTTTGACGGTATCCCATGCCTGTAACAGCCTTTCTGAATCTGTCAAACCAGGCTCGAGGGGATTGCTTGAGCCCGTATAGTGACTTCTTCAGTTTACACACCTTTCCTTGCGACGTCCCTCCATTTGATTCCGTAGCATAGCACCCAGGCGGAAGCTCCATGTATACTTCTTCTTGCAGGTCCCCATGAAGAAAGGCATTCTTCACATCCAACTGGTACAGCTTCCACCCATAGTTCGCTGCAATAGAGACCAGAGTTCTTACGGTGCTCATTTTTGCTACTGGGGCAAAAGTCTCATCATAGTCTATTCCATATGACTGTGTGAATCCTTTTGCAACCAACCTCGCCTTGTACCGCTCTACTTTTTCTTCTGGCGTCTCTTTCACTGTGTACACCCATTTGCATCCTACAGCTTTCTTTCCTTTGGGTAATGGAACCAGCTCCCATGTCTTATTTTTTTCCAGTGCTCCAAGTTCTTCCATCATTGCAGCTTTCCACCTTGGATCTTTCTTTGCTTCCTGCCAACACTTGGGCAACGAAGTAGAGTCTAACGATGCAATAAAGGCTCGATAATTCGAAAAAATGTTAGAATAAGACAAGAAGTTGGCAATGTCATGTTCGTAATCATCAAAACGAGCAGGAGCCTTACCCGCATTGATGCGAGAAGATCTCCTTAAGGGAGCAATAGGTGGTGGAGAGATCGTACCATCCGAGTCGGAGAGATCCGCATCAGAATCCGAGTGATTCAGTGCGGGCGCAACATCTTCAGGAGTTGGAGCAGGAGTAGACAAGGGACTTGGTACAGTAGGCACAGGGCATGGCATAGGCACAATACTGGACTTCTGTTGTCTTCTTTTGTAGACTTGGAGCTCCTTTTCCCTTGTCTGCTGCTCCCCCTGCGTAACATATGGATCTTCTTCTTCATTTTCTGTATCTGAGTCACTGTGCTCTCTCCCTTTCGTCCAGTTTTCTACAACCGGACACGGAACCGATCCGACGACCACATTTGGGCTTATTATCTCCCCCTCACATCGAACACCATCTGTGTTAGGTGTGTCACCAAATGCGGAACCTTCATCCGAACCATAGTATGGTTCGAGTTCTCTGAAAGTAACGTCCATGCTGACAAACATCTTCCGCTCGACTGGACTCCAACAGGCATAACCCTTCTGAGTCGCCGTGTAACCGACAAAGACACACTTAACTGCCCGAGGATCCAGTTTGCCAACGTCAGGCCGATTATCCTGGACAAAGCATACACATCCAAAAACTTTTGGTGGAACAGTGTATGTATTAGCTCCAGTAAGCATTTCCAATGGTGTCTTCCAGTCCAATACCTGAGATGACATTCTGTTGATGAGATAAGAGGCCGTCAATATAGCATGCCCCCATAAGTGCTTCGGGACATTCATAGTCAGCATCATCGTCCGTGCAACTTCCAGCAAGTGTCTGTTCTTTCGTTTCACCACACCATTTTGAGCCGGAGTATAAGCACATGAAGTTTGATGAAGTATTCCATGAGTTGAAAAATACTCAGCAACCCGCTTATTCGTATACTCCGTCCCATTGTCGGATCGGAAACACTTAATTTTAGCGCCATATTGTGTTTCCACTCGTCGATGAAAGTCCTGAAAGGCCTCAAGGACGTCACTTTTATTCTTCAGAAGGTAGACCCATGTCACACGGGTATAACAATCAATAAAGGTGACGAACCATCGAAAGCCGTTAATTCCGGTAGTAGGACAAGGGCCCCATACGTCCGAATGTATCATGTCAAAAGCAGCTGAACTCCTATTCCCTGTGCTCACATACGAGCTTCTGGTATATTTTCCCAAAGCACAAGCAGTACAAAATAACTTCTCTTTATTAGCCCTTTGATATAAGGACGGATACATTCGACCAATAACCGGAAAAGAGGAATGACCGACACGCTGGTGGTGGAGTAGCAAGTCGGCTTCAACACTGCGACAGGAAGCTTCTGGTGGTGCGTCTGCTACCAAGGATGCCAATGCTTTGTCTAGTCCAGTCCTGTCTAAATACCACAGCCCCTTATGCCATGTGCCAGTCCCAAGTCGACGTCCTGTCCCTTTCTCCTGAAAAGTCACCTGAGGAATGTCAAAGGAAACAGTACAGTTAAGATCAAGTATAATGGCACTAATGGATAGAAGATTGACAGGAAAAGATGGAGCATGAAGGACATTGGTTAGAGTGATGGAAGGGGTGCATGCGACAGTGTCTTTACCCATTACAGGGCTGGATGTACCATCAGCGGTCTGAATACTCTCCGGCAATGGTAGGGAAGTATATTCCCGAAACGCACCACGGGACCCCGTGACATGGCGAGATGCCCCAGAGTCCATAATCCATCCTGGCTGATGGATAGATGCAAGAGCACGTGCAGAATCATCGGTGCTGGTTTGGGCAAAGCAAGTGAAGTGATCTCCCGAGGTTGAAGACGTCCCAGGACTGTCGGCCGAACCCAGCTTCGTGCCACGCAACTTCTCAAGGAACTCCCGCTCAAGCGGGGTTATTTCAGCCAGGTGATGCTCTCCCCCTTCTTCTGCCAGATTTGCTTTGTGGCCGCCCCTTCGACCAGCATATCCTCCTCTACCACCACGTCGGCCTCCACGACCCCGTCCTCGATCAGTAGACTGATTTCGCAAGGGTTTTGGACAAAATCGGATGTAATGTCCGGAGTCACCACAATTGTGACAAACACCACCCATAGATGGAGGTTGATTGAAGGCAGCAAGGGCAGACTTTTCAACCGCGGCTGGCTCCCCCTGGGAGGAGCCCTTGTTGGGCATCAACTTCAGTCGAGCTTCTTCCTGTGTCATGACAGCTATAGCTTCTTCCAAGGTCGGGAGCGTGGGTTGGGAAAGGAGGATATTCCGTCGCTGCTCAAATACAGGGTGTAGTCCCTTCAGGAATTTCATCATACGCTGCCGGGAAATATAAGCCAGGAACGTCTGAAAGTACTTTGCGAAGGCTGGTTCGACTTGTGCATCTTCCATCCCAAGATGATCATAATGATCCAGATCAGACCAATACTTCTTCAACAGGGCCGCGTACTCAGAGATGGTACGGTCGTCTTGGGCCACCCTATCGAGTTCATCCTGCAGTTGAAAGACTCGCATAGGGTTGCCGGAGCCGGAGTACATATCTTTGAGAGTCTGCCATATATCAGCAGCAGCCTCCATAGCCTCGACATTGCCCGACACCTGGTCGGTTAAAGAGGCAGTCAACCACCCAGCCATAACGTTGTTGACAATCTCCCACACAGCAAACTCCTTGGTGTAGTGATCAGCTGGCGCCTTGGCTTGGCCAGTGACATAGCCAACCAAGCCACGTCCCTTCAGTGTCCGCATCGCCTGCCGCGACCACTTCAAGTAGTTGGAAGTTCCTTCCAACTTCGTCTCCAGTTTCTCCAGCTTCCCCATTTTGTAAGGCGACGGATCCACATCAGTATGGATCACACGTGGGGTTACCTCGGTTAATCTCTTGGATAAGATATCATCAACCAAGGCCTTCATCTCATCGACCGTCAGTTTGCCACTGATCGAATCCATGGCGTCTTCAACTGTGAACTCAATTCGTCGTCTTCTTCGTCGTCGTCGGAGTCTGCAACTGACCCAACGTCTTCGTCGTCTTCGTCGTCGACGTCGTCTTCTTCAACGCCAGAGACTTTACTAATGCGCTACTAACTTGGCCAGCACCGGCGCGCACATGTAAAGTGAACACGTCAGGACACCAGAGAAGACATGATCAGTCTCTGCAAAGATCCCGATGTGAAAAAGGAATAACAAATAAAGCATTTGTTAGTTCCAAACGGCGTAAGCACGGAACAGAGTTGGTGCAAATAAAGATTTGACAGCCGTCTCTATTCGAAATACGCCTTTTTTTTTTTTTGTTAAAAGCTAGGGTTAGGGTTTGATGGGGCTGCTAGGTCTAGGGTTAGGGTATCCATGGCAAAAAGCTAGGGTTAGGGTTAGGGTTAGGGTTTGATAGGGTCGGGGGGGTCGGGGGGGGGGGTCGGGAGGGGGGGGTGCTGCTGTGGTCGGACGGCAGGGGGGGGGGGGTAGTCGGCAGGAGTGGTGGAGGCGGCGGGTTGCTGCTGTGGGCGGGTGGGGGGGGGGCGCGGGAGGGGGGTCGGCTAGGGGAGGGGGGGTCGGCTAGAGAGAGAGAGAGGAAAAAAAAATTGTGGAGAGAGAGAGAGAGTTATGGCTCTGATACCATATAGAAAATAATGGTTGGATAATTTTATTGATGGACTACTTCACTATATATATGGAGTCTAGCTCCTCTACATACTACATATTCCGATGTGGGACTAAAAGTCCCTTATTGATTCTCAACAATTCCTCCATTGTCATCAATGTCTTCCAACAGTCCATTGTAAGAGAGTTTTATGTAATCTCAACCCTTCCATCCATAAATAATGAAATCTTGTAGGGGTTTAATCCTAAAACTAGACTCAACCTGGACCAACTCTTAGTTTCACACGAGGATAGACAACCCATGTGTATTTCAATATTAGATTAATATTTAGGGCTAATTAGAGTTTAGTCCCTGGATTTTATACTAGCTAAAATAACCACAAAATAGAAGGTACTTTACCATACCATGCCCTAGGCCCTAGGCGCTTGCTTCAATCCGTAAAGCGTTTTTAGCTTATATATACACTCAAGATGAGAGCTTGTAACATACCCCGTTGGTTGCTCCATGAAGCTGTCCTTGTCAATTTCGCAATAGAGATGTATTTTTGACATCGAGCTGCCAAAGCTTTCATCCTTGACAAACCACAAAATACATGACAACCTGGAGTGAAGTTATTTTTGCAAGTGGACTAAATGTTTGTTCATAGTCTTCTTCATATTTTTTATAAATACCCCTTGCAACAAGGCAAGCTTTGTGCCTCTCCAGATTCCCATCCGCCTTCTTTTTTAATTTGTAGACCCATTTGCAAGAGACTGGATTTACATCTTCGAGCTTTGGCACAAAAATTCAAGTTTCATTTTTTTTTTATGAGAGAACTCATCTCTTCATCATAGCATATTCTCGTTCTTTGACTCCTTTTGCCCATTGAAACAAGAGGGCTCACAATCATTCGTTGGTCATGCAATAAAACAAAACAAAAATACATGCTTACCAAGTCTCGTCCCTATACCGAATCAGGTTCACAATCTTTCTTGTGGATTTCAAATGAGGTTGACCACTCTCAACCTCCTCAACATGTTCATCACCATACTTCTCTTGAAGATCATGAGAAGAACCTCGGCTCCCCCTTTCACTTTGTTTCATCGATGATGAGGTGGGAGAAGATCCGGAAGGAGCACTTGGTGACATTGGGAAACTCACCAAGAGCTCGAACATACTATAAATAGTGTCGCCGCCGCCAACATATTCAAGATCAACACTTGTAGTAGGATAATAAAAGGATACCTCATCGAAAATGACATCTCTAGGAACAATAAATTTTTGGCTTTATGGATCCATGCATTTCCATTCCTTCTTCCTTTCGTCATAGCCGATGAAGATACACTTCTTGGCCTTAGTATCCAACTTGGTCATTTTAGATTCCGGTACATGAACATAGCAAGAAGAACCAAAGACTTTCAAGTGCTTCACCACTTGGCTTCTTCCCAAAACATCATCTCATATGGAGACTTTGTTTTGTTAGGACTAAGGGGAACATGGTTGATAACGTAAGACACACAAGCCATGCATTTCGCCCTCGTAAGGCCTTGAGTAAACTTTTTGCATACAACTAACTCTTGCAAGTCTCAACAAAATGTCGAATCTTCCTCTCTGTGATGCCATTTTGCTGCAGTCTCTGAACAAGAGAGGTTTCTCTTGATGCCATGCTTCTGACAAAAAAACTCCTTAGATGTGAACTCTCTGCCGTTGTCGGCTATAAACTTTTTGATTTTCAAGTTGAGCACACCTTCAACGATTTCTTTGAACTCCATGAACTTTCCGAAGGCTTCAAATTTCTTCTTCACAAAGCACACCAAAGTGAATCTTGAAAAATCATCAACAAAAAGCAACAAGTAGCGGAAGCCAAAATAAAATGAAGTAGCACATGGATCCATCAAGTCGCTATGAACACTCCAATAGAGATTTGCACTTTGTAAGAGACTTGTCAACTGGAAGACGAAGTGACTTTCCAAATTGACATCCCTCACAAACTTCGTCTCGGCAAAAAAAAGATAATTTAGACAAACTATTCACCAAATTTTCTGAAACCACAACTCTCTATTTCTTCATGCTAAGATGTCTCAATCGTACATGCCAAATATAAGTTCCATTATTTGCACTTATATTTGCAACATAAGAAGACATCAAGAGACAAACAAATCACGAACCCTCTTGCCGATGTGGATGACGTTTGCCTTCAATGAAGAGGTATTCCGAAAAAACTTCACATATTTTAGTCCGAACAAGAGGTAATGACCCGCATCCACTGTATTTGCCACCAAAAAGGGGTTCTTCATCTGGGGCACATAGTACATACTCTTTAGTAGAAAAGTATCATCACCACTATTGAGTTTAACAATACCTTCCCTCTCCACCGCATAAACGGTGTTGTCCGTCATGATAATAGCATCATTTCCTTTGTAATTTTACTTGGAGTTGTTACCCATAACATGATGTCCGCATCCGGAGTTGGCGATCCAATCATCTTGATAGTTGATTAAGACCAAAACTTCTACAGAGGTAGTCTCCGTTATGAAATATTTGTCCCAATCTTCCTCCTTAGAGATACCTTCCTTATCTGCCACATTACTCGTCTTCAATTTGACACGACAATCTTTCTTGATGTGCCCAAATTTGTGACATCGGTAGCACTTCACCCATTTTCGATTTCCGTCACCTTTCGGAAAAAAAAATTGGTCCCCATCATTTTTGTTCTCCTTCTGATGATTTCTTTTGCTAGAAAAAAGAGAGCATTGCTTTCTCCCTCAGTTCGAAAGGAATGGAAAGATTCTCAAACTCCACCAAAGATGGTTGTCAACCCTACCCTTGAATTGATGTAACATATGGAATGTACTCCCAACGAAGCCCGTAAATGATGTTGCACTTTATCCGTGCCTCCGAATTTGGCTCCTCCGGATCTAAAATAGAGATCTTCGAATGTAAATTCTTAGTTTTTAGAAAATATTGTGAAATGGAAAGATCACCTTGTGGAGCATTTGCCAGCTCATTCTCTAACAATTGCAACCATACCACGTTCTTCTTGTTGAATAATACATCAAGAGTCTTCCATATATCCGACACCGACTTGCATCCGATAATATGCTCGAAGAGATCATGCAAAAAGGTAATCTTCAAGATATTCTCCGATTTAGCATTTGAAGTTCTCCATTTCTTCAAAGCCTCTGCATTCCCCGATGTATCATCTTGAACAACTTTAGGGTCTACATAAATAAACTTCTAAAGTTCTTTGCCAACAAGATATGACTCCAAGCAAGTCCGTCGAATTTTGTAGTTGGAAGGAGTAAGCATCACAATGCCAAGTCCACTATTACCTCTGTAGTCTATCACAAAACATCAATTGCTCTTCTTCGTAAAGGAAAATGAGACGAACACCAATCAACTTCCTTGACACTCTGATACCATGTTGAGAAAGCTTCTTAGTTCTCAAGTAGTGTGAGATACACACTAGTGTGAGATGCACACTAGCTCACGAACGGTTACAAATGTGAACAAGAACAAAAATGGTGGAATAGACTGAAGTGGAATAATTATATTTTATTCAACTTGTCATGAAATAAGCATGATACATGCATATATATAATATTCTACCACTAACATGACACTTAGGCTATTTGTAACTCATGTCCCTTGAGTTACATAACTTTATGCATGAAAGCAATGTAATAAATTATCACAAATGCATTACTAACTAGACTTATTCATGATAAAGTGCACACAAAGGGACTAACCATTGGAAGTTCGCCAATGTGAAGCCAGGCGTCAGAAACATAATGAACCTTCTCATTTACTATTGAACTACTACTAAATTATTTTTAACTTCCTTCAGACTCTTCAAGTAGGTACAAGTGAATTTTATGCTTAGGCATTTTGATGATCCATTCAAGATTCCTTTGATAAACACAATTTAGACACTTGCTCTCATTTTAGTGAAGGATATCTGGAAAAAGCAGTGGAATGTTTTTTAGGCCTCCAATTAAAGTCTAGAAGAAGATTATATAGAATGGTTTGGAGCCTCTTTCTATACAGAAGCCAAATCAACTCTGTCGAGGAACACCACCCTCCCCCTCTCCTCCTCCTCTCTCAGTTTGGTTTAATTTCGATTTTTTCATAAAGCATTTCATCTTACATATACAAACAGTTTTTGTAAATATTCAATCACATTAGAGATAAAAGAAGATGAATCTAATAAAGCTTACCTCACCAGCACTTTGTAGTTCTTCCTCTGAGCTACCGGCCCAAAGATTATGAGACCTGAAAGACCCTTCCATTTTGGCCAGAAACTCCTGAACAGCAGCACTGTCCTTTTCCGGATCAGGAACGCTATTTGAAAAGGATATGATGAAGCTGCAATGTCAAAGATTTGCTTTACAAAATAATTTTTGCATTCGTTGAGCGAATTAAGTCAACTAGACATATATACTAGAACATTATCAAAAATAAGAACAGAAGCAAATCTCCAGTCTTCAGGAAAACATATCAAAGTTTCGCCAGGATTTACGCATACGACATAAAAATCAAACCTTCCCCAACTATCCATAGTCAAGAATCAGAAGGTGTTGTAATTTCTTGATATGTTATTGATAGTCTTCTTAGCTTTATATAGCCTTACGGTCATTATTACAATGATAGAATATAATGTGGATATCCTGTGGCATATTCTGGCATACCAAATATGTTACAGGATATTCCAATCTACTAAATATGACATCCAACATACTAAATATTCCAACACTCCCCCTCAAGATGGGTGAAAAATATTCATTAAGCCCATCTTGTCACATCCTCTAATCAAACTCACAGAGGGAAGCCCCTTGGTTAATCCGTCTGCTACCTGATCCCTGGTCGGAACGTGGCCAAGCTCCAGCAATCCTCTATCCATCTTCTCTTTGATAAAGAACCTATCAATCTCGATGTGTTTGGTCCTGTTATGCTGTACTGGATTGTTGGAGATACTAATAGCTGATTGGTTGTCACACCACAACTTCATCTTGGTTCCTTGATCCAGCTTCAGTTCTACCAGCATATTATAGCAGTTCTGCAACTCCCAGGGCCACAGCTCTTAATCTGCTTTCGCTGTCGATCTGGCTACCACAGACTGCTTCTTACTCCTCCAGGAGACTAGGTTGCCTCCTACGAATATGCAATATCCTGAGGTAGACCTTCTGTCATCGGCACAGCTAGTCCAGTCAGAATCACAGTAGCCTTCAATGCTCATGTGATTGTTCTTCTTGAATATCAGTCCCTTCCCGGGGGCACCCTTCAAGTACCTCGGAATCTGGTACACTGCATCCATATGACCCTTTCATGGGTCGTGCATGTAGCGGCTCACCACACTCACTGCAAAGCAGATACCAGGTCGTGTGTGGCTCAGATAGATCAACTTGTCCACCAGTCTCTGGTATCTGTCTCTATCAACTGGGTCTCCAGCCTCGGCCTTCAACTTGAACCTCTGGTCTATTGGCGTTACTGCAGGTTTGCACCCCAACATCCATGTCTCTGTAAGAAGGTCAAGTGTATACTTCCTCTAAAAAAGAACAATTTTCTCTCCATCTCGAGCGATCTCTATTCCAAGGAAGTAGCAAAGAAGACCAAGGTCCTTCACCTCAAATTTTCTGCTAAGCTTTCCTTTGAGTCGGACGATCTCCTGTGATAATCATGTGGTCCACATACACCGCAAGCATGGTGATGTGGCCTTTACTCCGTCTGAAGATACAGTAAGATCAGCATTGATCTGCTGATATTCCATCCCTATCATCGTCCTCCTGAATCTGTCAAACCATGTCCGAGGAGACTGCTTCAGTCCATAGAGGGACTTCTTCAACCCGCAGACTTTATCCACTGTCTGGTTGGTGCTGAATCCTGCTGGTATCTCCATGTATACCTCCTCCACCAGATTCCTATAAAAAATGCATTCTTCACATCCATTTGGTATAGCTTTCATCAACCATTCACTGCCAAAGAAATCAGGATCCTGACAATACTTATCTTTGCGACTGGTGTAAAGGTCTCGTCATAGTCGATGTCGTACGTCTGACTATATCCTTTTGCCACCAGTTGAGCTTTGTAGCGCTCAACCCGTCCATCTGGGTTCTGCTTCACAGTAAAGACCTACTTGCATCCGACTGCGCTCTTCCTTTCTGGCAGCCTCACCAGCTCTCAAGTGTGGTTCTTCTTAAGAGCTCCCAACTCCTCGAGCATTGCCACTTTTCACTTTGGATCGTTCTTGGCAACCTGCCAATTGTTAGGTACAGTAATACTATCCAAAGATGCAATAAATGTTCCATGAGAAGAAAATATATGGTCATAAGAAACAAATTGAGCAAGTCCCAACCATATCTGTCTGAAGGATTTTTCGCATTGCTGCGAGTGGTCATTCGTACTGATAATGGTGTGGGAGGAGTAGGGAGAATGATATCACCTGAAGGTGGTGGTGGTAGTGTAGGTGTCTCAGGAGTCGAGACGGATGTAGGCAAGGGACGTGGCACTGGCACTGTAGGTACTGGTCCTGCAGTTTGTTTCTCTCTCCTGCTGTAGGTAAGTAACTCTCCCTGAGTAGTAGGCCTAACACCTCTCATCTCCTTCCCCTGTTCCTCTTCACCTTCCTGCTCCTCCTCGACCGTGTCTCCATGCCAAACTCCTAAATCAGTCACTACTGAGCTCTCCTTCTCCCCCTCTCGCCTCATGCTAGCAGTAGTAGGCGTGTGATTTGAAGTTCCCTCCTGACCGTAGTATGGTTCATGCTCCCGGAAGTGGACATCCATACTTACAAATTTCTTCTTTTCCACTGGACTCCAGCACACGTACCCCTTCTGAGTCGCCGAGTAGCCCACGAAGATGTACTTGACTGCTCTAGGATCAAGCTTCCCAACTGACGGCATGTTGTCCTTCACAAAGCATACGCACCCAAATACCTTCAGTGGAAGTATCCCACTATTATTGTCTTGCAATATTTTACATGGGGACTTCCATCGCAGGACCTTCGAAAGCATTCTGTTGATTAGTTGAGCTGCTGTCAACACTGCATGTTCTTCCTTTCTGCTATGCCATTTTGTACAGGTGTGTATGCACAAGTGGTCTGATGCTGTATCTCGTGTGCTGACAAGTATTCTGCAAGTGTTCTGCTTGTATACTACGTTCCATTGTCAGACTTCAGTACCTTCATAATTGCCCCATACTAAGTCTGGACATGTTTGTGAAAATCTCAAAAACAAGTAGGTACACCACTCTTATTTTTCATCAAGTAGACACAAGAAGCACAATCAATGAAGGAAACAAAGTACTTATAACCATTCATAGTATTAGTAGCACATGGACCCCAGCCATCAGAGTGTACTACCTCAAAAACAAAAGAGCTCCTATGACCCGTACCAATATAGAAACTCCTAGTAAGTTTGTCTAACTCACATGCTTCACATACTAGTTTCTCTTTATTTGACACTTTTTTCATAAATATCGGGAAACAATTTACTTAAAGTGTCAAAGGAGGAATGTCCCAACCTCCTATGATAGAGTAGCAAAGTATCATCGGCCGTCATCTGCAGTCCTCCTATACCAGCCTTCTCTGCCATAGACATCAGTGCTGAGTCCAGTCCTTCTCGATCCAGGTACCACAGTCGCTTATGCCAAGTACCAGTTCCAAGTCTTCGTCCAGTCTCTTTCTCCTGGAAGATCACCTTAGGGATATCAAAAAACAATGCATTTAAGTTGAAGGATTATAGAACTAATGGACAATAGACTGACTGGAAAGGATGGAGCATGTAAAATATTGGATAATTTTACTGAACCTGTACAATTAACAGTACCCTTACCGACCACTGGCTGGAAAGTGCCATCAGATGTCTGAATGTTGTCTGTTGATGCTAGGTAAGTGTACGAGGAGAACTCACTAGCATTCTCCATCACATGCCGAGATACTCCCGAATCGATAATCCAATCTGACGATTTAAGGGAAGCAATGGATGCAAGAGCAAGTGAGTCGTCAGTACCTTCTGATGGATGGACATACATGGCGGCGTTGCCTCTAGCGAAGAATGAGGTGGACGTCTCCTCCGTTGCGCTCCTCCTGTCTCCATCATTGGACGTTCGCTGCTTGCTCCTGAGCACCTCCAGCATGTCCACCAGTGCTTGATCCTCCTCGATAAAGGTGCCGCCAGCTCCTCCATCTTCTTCTGCTACCAGCAGGTTTGTCCGATAGCCTTCTCGACTGCTTTGTCGACCCCACGACCACGGCCACGTCCTCCAAAATGCCCTCGTCCACCGAATTGTCCCCGTCCACCACCTGAATCTCCCTCCTTAGGTGGTTTGGTGCAAGCATACCGATGGTGGTCCAGCTCCCCGCAGTTATAGCACTGCCGGTTGTGCTGACAGGCCTCTCCCTTAGGTCCTGTGTCGCCCGAGCTGGTGGCCGTCAGTGCTGACTTTGCTTCGGGAGGACCACTTGTCCCCGCCTGTAGTCTGATGCGTGTCTCCTCCTGGATCATGGCTGAGATAGCCTCCTCAAGAGTAGGAATCTTCGGTTGGATGAAAAGTAAGGCCGTCCTCTGAGCAAATGCTGCAGTCAGCCCTTTAAGGAATTTCATCGTCCTCTCATGTAGACATACATGTCTCTCTTTACAATTTAGGTCCCCGCAGCTTGCCCGATCTGAGGTGTAGTCGTAATCCAGCCACAGACGCTCCAACTCTGTGGCATACTCCTGCACCGTCCTCTCCCTGTACGGTGTCGTCGATCTCCCCCTTGATCTGGAAGATCCGTAAGTTGTTTCCCACACCATCATAGGTCCGCCTCAACTTCTTCCGCACATCTTTCACCATCTCAATGTCGTCGACTGTGACGGCAATAGACTGGACTAAGGAGTTGAGAAGCCAGATGTAGATCACCATATGAGTGGACTTCCACTCTTCATGTTCCGCCGAGCCCTCGTCCGGTTCCGTCTTCTCGCCCGACAGGAACCCCTCCAGGTTCTTTCCTGCGAGGGTTCGTCTTACCCGTCGTGACCAACTCAGATAGGTAGATGGTCCATCCAGCTTCAGATCGATGGAGGGAAGCTCCAGCCTTGTCGACGTTCGTGTCGTGCTCCCACCAGCCGACATCTGTATTAACTTCATCAACGTTGCAACCTCCGCATGATCTAGCTTCTTGATGATCGCCTCCATCGATCCTCCTCTTCGATGATCACGTCATGCTTGTCCTCGTCGTCCGCTTCTAGAACCGAACATGTATTTCCATCAGATCTAGGCCTTCGGTGTCAACCTTCGGAACAAGTCGAGCAGCAGTGACACGAGTGTCGTCGCGTGCTTCGGTGTCGACAACAACCGCAGGAGCCGTACGCGCCTTGGGAGTAGGAGGCGCCCGACGTGCGTGCAACAGTACCGCACCAGCAGCCGCCGCAGCAGCAGCTGCTGCAGCAGTAGCAGCCGCCACGGGGCGGGGCTGCGGGGTTCTCTGGCCGCGCGCGCGGGATAGGGGCGGGGCCGAGAAGAGAGAGGGGGGGTAGCGGCTAGGGTTAGGGTTTGGAAGGGGGGTCGGTTGGTGACGGCTAGGGTTAGAGTTTGTAGAATTTTGGCTTTGGTACCATGTTGTAATTTCTTGATATGTTATTAATAGTCTTCTTGGCTTTATATAGCCTTACAGTCATTATTACAATGATGGAATATACTGTGGATATCATGTGGCATATTCTGGCATACCAAATATGTCAGAATATTCCAATCTACTAAATATGACATCCAACATACTAAATATTCCAACCGAAGGTCCAGCGCAGTGTATGCATGCACAGATTAGTTTAACTTACCCAAAGGATCAATTAAGGTTAAAGTCAAAATAGAAAAATATAAATAGAAAAAAAATAAAAGGAACAAGATGAAGAAGCAAAAAAGGGTTCCTTATCCATGAGGTAATGCTGTATCGGAAGGGGGAACAACCAAAACAAGGCTTATCCACAAGGTCATCAGCCTCATCAGTTTGCTAAGGCTGATTCAATCCATATCCTGAAAATAACTTTCAACTTCAACTTATGTTTTATAGCAACTCCACAAAGCAGAGTATTGGAGGCAAGGATTCAGTTAAAATGACTTTGCTTTTAGAGAAATGTTGTTTGATACAGAAGCGAAAAAAAGAACATAGCCAAAAGATAAATTCAGGTCAACGATATTGCATCTACACTGTAGAGATTGATTGATATGTTTTATTGATAATCTCATAGGCTTTATATAGCCTTTACATCATGGAATATCCAATGGAATATCCTGTGGCATATTCTGGCATCCCAAATATGTCCTCAGGATATTCCCATATTAAATATAGCATATTCTTTTACTAAATATATCAACACTCTCCCTCAAGATGGGCGAAAGATATTCACTAAGCCCATCTTGTCACATCCTCTCATCATGCTGATAGAGCTAAGCCCCTTGGTCAGTCCGTCTGCTACCTGATCTTTGGTTGGAACGTAGCCCAGCTCTAGTAGTCCTTTATCAAGCTTTTCTTTGATGAAGAATCTGTCAATCTCGATATGCTTGGTCATGTCATGCTGCACTGGATTGTTGGCAATACTAATAGTTGACTGGTTGTCACACCATAGCTTTATCTTGGCTTCCTGGTCCAGCTTTAGCTCCGTTAGCATATTCTTCAATCACAAAGCTCTGTGACTCTCAAGGCCATAGCTCTATACTCTGCTTCAGCTGTTGATCTAGCCACCACTGACTGCTTCTTACTCCTCCAAGAGACCAAGTTGCCTCCTACAAATATGCAGTACCCCGATGTGGATCTCCTGTCGTTAGCACAACTAAGCCCAGTTAGAATCACAATAACCCTCGATGCTCACGTGATTATTTCTTCTGAAAATCAGTCCCTTCCCGGGAGCTCCCTTCAAGTACCTCAGAATCTGGTACACTGCGTCCATATGACCCTTCCGGGGGTCATGCATGTAGCGGCTCACTACGTTGACCGCAAAGCTGATATCAGGTCGAGTGTGGCTCAAGTAGATCAACTTGTCCACCAATCTCTGATATCTATCCCGGTCAACTGGTTCTCCAGCTTCAGCATCCAGTTTGAACTTCTGGTCTATCGGTGTCGTAGCTGGTTCGCATCCCATCATCCATGTTTCCGTAAGCAGGTCCAGTGCGTACTTCCTTTGAGAAAGAACAATTTCCTCTGTATCTCGAGCAATCTCAATCCCAAGGAAGTATCGAAGAGGGCCAAGATCCTTCACCTCGAACTCCTTGCCAAGCTTTTCTTTGAGTTGGGTGATCTCCTGCTCATCATCGCCTGTGATAATCATATCATCTACATATACAGCAAGCATGATGATGTGGCCTCCACTTCGTCTGAAGAAGACAGTATGATCAATATTGATCTGCTGATATCCCATCCCTATCATTGCTCTCCTACCTGTCAAACCATGCTCGAGGAGACTGCTTCAGTCCATAGAGGAACTTCTTCAGTCTGCAGACCTTGCCTTCTGTCTGTTTGGTGCCAAATTCTGGTGGTATCTCCATGTACACCTCCTCCACTAGATCCCCATGAAGAAATGCATTCTTCACATCCAGTTGGTGTA
The DNA here is from genome assembly GCA_029216955.1 of Iris pallida. Lineage (NCBI taxonomy): Eukaryota > Viridiplantae > Streptophyta > Magnoliopsida > Asparagales > Iridaceae > Iris > Iris pallida. Next base: position 9,713,719 of record JANAVB010027397.1, read on the forward strand.
GCTTCCACCCTTCATTGGCTGTCAGGGAGATCAAGGTCCTGACAGTGCTCATCTTCGCCACTGGTGCAAAGGTCTCGTCATAGTCGATGCCGTACGTCTGACTGTATCCTTTTGCCACCAGTCGAGCTTTGTAGCGCTCAACCTGTCCATCTGGGTTCTGCTTCACAGTAAAAATCCATTTGCATCCGACTGCTCTTTTTTCTTCTGGCAGGCTCACCAGCTCCCAAATGTGGTTCTTCTCAAGAGCTCCCAACTCCTCGTGCATCGCCGCTTTTCACTTTGGATCGTTCTTGGCAACCTACCAATTGTTAGGTACAGTAATACTATCCAAAGATGCTATAAATGCTCCATGAGAAGAAGAGATATGATAATAAGAAACAAACTTAGCAAGATCCCAACCATATCTGTCCGGAGGATTTTTCGCATTACTGCGAGTAGTCCTTCGTATAGATAGTGGTGTGGAAGAAGTAGGAGGAATGATATCACCTGAGGAGGATGGTGTTGTAGATGAGGAGGATGGTGGTGTAGGTGTCTCAGGAGAAGAGACAGACGCAGGCAAGGAAATTAGCACTGGCACTGTGGGTACTGGTCCTGCAGTTTGCTTCTCTCTCCTGCTGTAGGTAAGTAACTCCCCATGAGCTGTAGGCCTAACACTTCTCATCTCCTCCCCCTGTTCCGCTTCACCTTTATGTTCCTCCTCAACCATGTCTCTATGCCAAACTTCTAAATCAGTTACCACCAAGTCCATCTCCCCCTCTCGTCTTATACTGGTAGTATTAGGCGTGTTGTGCGAAGTTCCCTCCTGGCGGTAATATGGCTCATGCTCTCGAAAATGGACATCCATACTAACAAATTTTTTCTTCTCTACTGGGCTCCAGCACACATACCCCTTCTGAGTCGCTGAGTAGCCCACGAAGATGCACTTGACCGCTCTAGGGTCAAGTTTTCCAACTGATGGTCTGTTGTCCTTCATAAAACACACACACCCGAACACTTTAAGTGGAAGTATCCCACTATTATTGCCTTGTAATACTTCACATGGAGACTTCCATCTCAGGACTTTTGAAGGCATCATGTTGATAAGTTGAGCTGCTGTCAACACTGCATGCCCCCATAGATTTTGTGGGACATTCATGTCGATCATCATACTTCTTACAATCTCCAAAAGGTGTCAGTTCTTCCTTTCTGCTACTCCATTTTGTGCTGGTGTGTATGCACAAGTGGTCTGATGCTGTATGTCGTGTGCTGACAAGTACTCTGCAAGCGTCTTGTTGGTATACTTCGTGCCATTGTCAAACCTCAGTACCTTCACCACTGCATTATACCGAGTCTGGACATGCTTATGAAAGTCCCGAAAACAAGCAAATACATCACTCTTGTTTTTCATCAAATACAGCCAGGTGACATGAGATGCACAATCAATAAAGAAAACAAAGTACTTATACCCATTCATAGTGTTAGTAGTACATGGACCCCAAACATCAGAATGTACTACCTCAAAAGCAAAAGAGCTCTTATGACCAGTACCAACATATGAGCTCCTAGTAAGTTTCCCTAACTCGCATGCATCACATACTAACTTCTGTTTATTTGATTTTGCATACATCTCTGGATACAACTTACTTAGAGTATCAAAGGAAGAATGTCCCATCCTCCTATGATGAAGTATCAATGTATCTTCAGTCCTCTGCTGCAGCTCTCTCATTCCAGCCTTCTCTGCCGTAGATACCAATGCTGAGTCTAGTCCTTCTCGATCTAGGTACCACAGTCCCTCATGCCAGGTGTCAGTCCCAAGTCTTCGTCCCGTCCCTTTCTCCTGGAAGATCACCTTAAGAATATCAAAAGAAACAATGCATTTCAGTTGAAGAATTATAGAACTAATAGACAAGAGACTGACTGGAAAGGATGGAGCATGTACACATTGGATAATCTTACTGAACCTGTACAATTAACAGTACCCTTACCGACCACTGGTTGGAAAGTGCCATCTGCAGTCTGAATGATGTCTGCTGATGCTAGGTGAGTATGAAGAAAACTCACTAGTGTTCCCGGTCACATTTCGAGATGCTCCTGAGTCGATAATCCAGTCTGACGTTTTAAGGGAAGACATAGATGCAAGAGCGAGTGACTCGTCAGTACCTTCTGATGGATGGGCATACATAGCGGCGTTGCCTCCAACGAAGAATGGGATAGATGTTCCTCCTTCGGTGGACGCTCTCTGCTTTCTCTCCAGCAGGTCCAGTAGTGCCTGATCCTCCTCAGTAAAGGTACCACCAGCTCCTCCATTCCCTTCTGCTACCAGCAGGTTTGCCCGATAACCTCCTCGGCCGTCTCGTCGGCCTCCTCGACCACGACCACGTCCACCATATCCTCGTCCACGTCCACCACCTGAGTCTCCCTCCTTAGGTGGTTTGGTACAAGCATACCGATGATGGTCCATCTCCCTGCAGTTGTAGCACTGCCGATTGTGTTGCCAGAGCTCTCCTTTGGGTCCTGTGTCGCCCGAGCTAGTAACCGCTAGTGCTGACTTTGCTTCGGGGGGACCACATGTCCCCGCCTGTAGTCTGATGTGCGTCTCCTCCTGGATCATGGCTGAGATAGCCTCCTCGAGACTAGGAATCTCTGGTTGTGCGAGGAGTAAGGCTGTCCTCTGTGCGAATGCAGTATTCAGCCCTTTGAGGAATTTCATCGTCCTCTCCTGCAGACACACATGTCTCTTCTTGCACTTTGGGTCCCCGCAGCTTGCCCGTTTTGAGGAGTGATCATAATCCAGCCAGAGACGCTCCAACTCTATGGCGTACTCCTGCACCGTCTTCTCTTCCTGTACAGTGTTGTCGATCTCTCCTTTTATCTGGAAGATCCGTAAGTTGTTCCCCACACCATCATAGGTTCTCCTCAGCTTCTCCCACACGTCTTTTACCATCTCAATTCCATCTACTGTGGAGGCAATAGACTGGACTAAGGAATTGAGAAGCCAGATGTAAATCACCATATGAGTGGATTTTCACTCGTCGCGTCCTGTCGAGCCCTCGTCCGGCTCTATCTTCTCGTCCGTTAAGAATCCCTCCAGGTTCTTTCCTGCAAGGGTTCTTCTCACCCGTCGTGACCAACTCAGATAGGTGGCTGGTCCGTCCAGCTTCAGATCGATGGAGGGTAGTTCCAACTTTGGCGGCATTCGTGTCGTGCTCTCACCAGCCGACACCTTCATCAACTTCATCAACGTCGCCACATCGTCAGCATCCAGCTTCTTGAGAATCGTCTCCATCGATGCTTTTTCTCCGATCACATCACGCTTGCGCCACGACTCACGCTCGTCCTCGTCGTCCTCTCCTAGATCCGAACATGTCTGATTTTATCGGATCTAGGAATCGACATCTCCTTCGTCCTCGTCGTCTTCTTCGTCTTCGTCGTCCTCCGATGGAGACGCGCACAGCGGCAACCACAGCAGCAACAGTCAGACGCATCAGCGGCAGCAGTGGCCGCAGCAGCAGCAGTCAGCCGCGGCAGCAGCAGTGGCAGCAGTGGTGCCGCGGCAGTGGCAGCAGTGGTGTCGCGGCAGCGGCAGCAGTGGCCGCAGCAGTAGCAGCAGCGGGAGCGGGAGCGGGGAAGGAGAGGAAAGAAGAGGGGTTAGGGTTAAGGCTTTTGGTGGCGGCTAGAGTTAGGGTTTGTGGAAAGGTGGCTCTGATACCATGTAGAGATTGATTGATATGTTTTATTGATAATCTCATAGGCTTTATATAGCCTTTACATCATGAAATATCCAATGGAATATCTTGTGGCATATTCTGGCATCCCAAATATGTCCTCAGGATATTCCCATACTAAATATAGCATATTCTTTTACTAAATATATCAACATACACTTTACAACTAATAGAACTTGACAAAGATCAGACTTGTTCAAATCTTATGAGCTACGAGAAGAAGCACTTATACAGGAACGAGAAAAACAAAGCCTTTACCCCCAAATCTTGGGGACAAGTTACCAGCTATATGAATCCTTTTCCTCCACCCAGCTCTATTAAAGGCTAGCTTTCTTGTTAAATCTGCAATCTCCATATCTACTGTCCCAATCCAGATTTGTCTGGCAGTGCCTCCCGCCTTAGTGGTTCCTTCAAATACGATCTTGTTTGCTCATAGGCATGGCACAAGTCAAAACTATCTTAAATGAATTTCTATCTTATCCTCACTTGAAGCTACCTATAACACCCACCACATGCTGACTCACCGGATGCTCACAAACAAAGAGATGTATATGAATGGGGGTATCTAGCAAGAAGAAAGAAATGGATTTAATCCCAATAGAGAAACCTTTCTTGATCTCAAATGTGCACATACCAATGGAACAACGACTCGTTGTTTTGGCAAATTATTTTCTTGGGCATGATCTTGTGAACATTTATTTGAGATCTCACTTATCAGAGTCCATTCATGTAGAATCTTCTGAAGAATTGGCCACAATTACATACTATCCATAATGTATCAACATTCTAATTTCTACTACTCATTTTTTAATCTAAATTTCTTGAGGTCTGAATATTTTGACCCATGAATATGTCTGATCTTCTCCCTTAAGATTGATGATACGGATCCATAGGTTTCTTATGCTATATGTAAATTTGGCAACTACATGTGGAGGTTTATTACTAGAAACACGTTTTATGCGAATAATACATGTAAATGACATATTTATGAATGTGACTTGTTACAGCACGTTATGCATCCATTGATTCATGTTAGTCATGTGGTGTTTTGGGAGCACTAATCTACACATTGATCTTCTTGAGATGTGTTAGATGCTCCAAGACCATTGATGTTAGTGACATGGTAGAAAGACATGACAATGTTATACTGTTGATTAGTAGGCCTAGATTACAGGCATGCAATATAAGTATATGGTTCAAGTCAAGCGGTTGGAGAGACACTGAGAAGTTGTGAAATACTACCTTCCCGACAAAACATCTTTAAGAAAATTGCATTTACCAATATGATTCTTTGAGCAATAAATGGATATTTATAATGTGTTATAATGCTTATTTACCTATTCTCTCGTAAAAACACAGTAGAATGGAACTGACCAACATGCTTATCTTATAAGTTGAGGACCAACATTTAGTAGGATTCTGGTAATTGGTTAGTATTTTTTATTACTTTTTATAGTAACTAGTGACGTGCACGTGCATGTGCGTTGCACATAAAAGAAAAAAATCTCCTCTGATATTGTTGAAAAATAGTTTAAATTAGGATTTGTTATAGATATGATTTGAATATATTTTTAAGTAGGATTTGTTATAGATACGTTTATATTTTAATTAGGATTTGCTATAATATGTTTATATTAGGATTTGTTATAGATATATGTGCAGGTTGTTAGATAATATCATATTGTTAAGGGCTAATTAGCGTTTAGATCATGGATTTTAAGTCATGACATATCCAATTGGAAAGTTTTGACCCTGAATTAGCGTATAACGGGAAAAAGAAAACAAAAAATAAAAATCCGGATCCAAACGTTCCGATTGGACATGGGTACAAAACCTAGAGTCATAAACGCTAATTAGCCCCTATAGTTAAAGCTATTAGTTACGATTTTTTTTTTAATTTTAAATTACGTGAGGATATACATACGACCTAGACGGCCCATTTTGAGCCGTTTTCAAGCCTCTTTTATAATAATAGAGATATGAGACCTTTTATTGTAGAGAAATAATTTACTCAATCAATCGTCGTTAGGCATTAATCTTTTTTTGGGCATCAACAAAGATGAGTTATGATTGAGTGAAGTGTTTCATTAGGGCAAAGTCTATTTATAACGAGGAATCAATATGGGTGCAGCTATACGCACCCCATGACTTTCTAAGCACACCCTATATAACTTAAGTTGAAAATTAAATTAATGTTAAAAGACTCATATATCCATATGACCTTCCTATCACACCCCACCATCCTCCTTCTTCCTTCTTTCATTTTCACATTTTTCTCCAACCCAACCCCAAAATTCTAGAAAAATTCTACTTTGAAATTGTGAAGAAGGCATCATGGAGGAAGTAAGTCCACTTCAAAGACACAATCCTTCTTTCTCGGTTTGAAGCACTGTATGTGAATCGTTGAACCCAAAAAAAATCACGATAAGCACGATCAACACAGGTCGAACGGAACACTGTCTGCTCGACCTGTGTCGGCCGAACATATATAGGACAGTTCGACCTATAATGGTCGAACAGTAAAGCTTTGTCCGACTAGTTGTGGTCGAACATTGTGTTTTTTTCATTTAATTTTTCGTTCGACCAGCTTTGGTCGAACGTTAGCAAAGAAGTTCGACTGTCGTGGGTCGAACTCCAGTCTGAGCGCTCGACAAACCAGGCTCGAACAGAATCGTGAAAATCCAAAAAAATCGAAATTTATTTCGTTTTCACACGATTGAAGGGATTCGAAAAACCCTAGCAGTGATTCTAAGCGAAAAATTATAGCAGTGATCTTGGAATTAGTCTTGGGAGCAGAGGGGATCGGAGAGGAGAGGGGGCCGGTCAGTTGGAGAGAGGAGAGTAGAGAGGTTAGAATGATTTGGGGTGTGCTTAGAAATGATAGATAGATTTTAGGTTAGAATAGAAAAGGATATTTTGGTGATTTGATGGAGTGTACTTAGCATTTATGCTAATTTTAATCAATTAAAATGTGGTGTACTTAGCACTTGAGGTATGCTAAGAGCATCTCCAACCCTATTGTGACTTTGGAAAAAAGTTAATGCCACATAGGAATGACAAAATTTTATTCAAAAGTTCTTCTCCAATGCAATTGTCAAGTCAATTGTGAAGCTTATGTGGCAAAAATTAAAGAAGACATTGTGAAGTTGATTGTCTTGTTCTAGACAATGCACTTGACAATGTCTTCTCTTCCATGTCATCAATTATGAATAAAAAATATTAGAAAAAAGAAAGAAGATGAGTAGTTGTCTTAAAAGTTGCCTTGGAAGTTAGAAAAAATACTTTTTATTGTCTCCTCAGTACTTTTGCATTGGAGAGAGTTTTTCTATCTCATTGTCTTTTGAGATATAATTTTGCCACATAAACAAGACATTGTCTTGTGGCTCATGCCACATAGGAGCCACATAAGACTCACAACACTTAACAAGACAATAGGGTTGGAGATGCTCTAAGTAAGTCGTGGGGTGCGTATAGCCGCACCCAATCAATATTTTTGGATCTAAGTTGTAAAATGTACATTTGGGGAAAGAGAGAAAAAACACACATAGAAGAAACATTATTCATTTCAAGAAATAGTCAAGCAAAACCTCTTGATGGATTTGACGAAGTCGGAGGCGGAAGGGTGGCTCATCCGCTCCAGGAAGTCGTGCCACGCCAGAGGGGCCGTCGTCGTCGACGACGAAGACCCCAAAGCGCCGGCAGTAGCTGCTGCCATGAGGGTCTCTCTCTCTCACAGCTCAGGAAGAGAAACAAGCACTACTACTGAGCAGAGAGAAGGAGAGAGGAGTCGATGTGAACAAGTGTGATGTGCGTGTTTGGAAACTCCCAAACTCCAGTGGACCACGCGACTGCTTTCTTCCAAATTTGACAAACGCACTTTTGGCACTTTTGTTGTTGTTGTTGTTGTTTCTCACGCTCTCTACTTGTCGTACTATGATCCGACTGTGACAACAAAAACAGTAGAATATTTGGCCCAGCCCATCAAATGGCCCATATAACTGGCCCTCTTTTCTGAGTGGAGGCCATGTATTTATTTATCATCCATTGATCCTACTTGGGCTAATTTGAATTAAATTTGGGCCTCGTTTGGTTCGCGGAAAGAGAACAAATTTCTATAGTTATTACTTTTAGGCCTCGTTTGGTTCACGGAAAGAAAATAAATTTTCTTGTATTTTCCATTAGGAATGAAAAAGTAGAATTTATGTCACATTTTTTTTCCCCTTGTTTGGTAAAATAAGAAAACCATCTAGAAAAGGCCATCTGATTTTCTTTCCAGTGTTTGATTGGTGCAGAAAAGGAAAGCAAAATTATATCAATGTTCCAATATCATACTTCTTTTGTGCCTCGATGAAAGAGATCCAGAATACAAGGAGTTAATGGTAAAATAAGCAATAACACAAAATTATTTTTGTTATTTTTTTTTTGTAATAAATGTTCGGAAAGGAGGAAAAATCAATCACATGGGTCCTGAGAGGAACCATATTCCCTCCTATTTTTCTCCTTGTCAGGAAAATGATTCTCAAGTTTGTGGCTACCAAACAAAGGAAAGGAACAAGTTCCATTTCCTGGTTCCTTAAGGCCTCGTTTGGTTCGCGGAATGGAAGGGAAAGGAAACTAATTCCTTGGCATTTCCTTTTCTTTGGAAAATTATAATTTTCATTGATTTTTCTTTCCAATATTTAGAAATGTCAAGAAATTTGAAAAAGAAAGTGAATACTTCAATATGGGAAAGTGATTCCTTACTCGGATGGATGGAATCACTTTTCCTCCTAATTTTTCTTCCATTGAAAATCACTTTTCTTTCCTCCTCAATTCCTTTAGCACCGAAACATAGGAAAGTAATCACTTTCTTTTTCCAATCCGATGATTCCGCGAACCAAACGAGGCCTAAATTCGTGAACCAAACGAGGCCTTAGTATTCGGAAAGGTCAGGAAATTGGAGTAAAAGTAAATTATTGGAATGGAGAAAACTATTCCAATAATTGGAGTAAAAGTGAATTCTTGGGGCGGATGGAGAAAACCATTTTTCTCCCTCTTTTTTCTTTTTTCCGTTGGAACCATTTTTCTTTTCCTACTCCTTTTCTTTGACATTCATACACATAAAACAAATGACTTTTCTTCCCGAAGGTCCTGATTCCGCAAACCAATAGTGGTGTCTGTTCAAACATTTATTTTTGAAGTGTTTGTTGGGCCGGCGTTTCGGAAGCAATCGTTTGAGTTCCAAATGAATATGAATGTAACGACTGGAAGAGAGAAAAATCAGTCCTAAATCTGTTTTTGTCTCGTGCATTGTGTGTTGGTACCAAATAGAGTTATGGACGGCAGTTAACTTTAATCCAAACTAGCCTAAATTAGTACATATGGATGCTTCATACATGGAGGTTTCCTTTGGCGGCATCTACATTTCGATGAGGTCCTTGATAACGAAATATAAAATAAATATAAAATTATATGTTTTTGTCCAAAACCGTTATAATTTTTTTTTTTTATGTTTTTGGCTTAAATCTTAAGTGAGTTTTTCATTTTTATGCCAAGTGTCAATTAATTATTGGCCAGACTCACCATTCACTCTTGCCACGTGGTGAGCCGGTACCATCTAATAATTTTTTCTTCATAACCTTGTATTTTTTTTTTCCGTATCTTTCAAAAACGTATAATACTTGCGTACTTTTGACATATCCAAATCAGTGCATAAATTTTAAGCATGCGAAGTTTTAAACGTTTTCTGTATAAATTATTAAAAAATTTGGCACAAAAAACGTGCTGAAAATCTGTTTAATTGACCAAATTTGATAATATATTTAAGAATGTGAAGTTTCTAACATCAATATTTCTAGTTTTCAAATATTTGACGTAACCTTTGAACGTATTTTATTTGTACTGAGCCGATTTATGCTCGCACTTTTGTCGTTCCAATTTTTTTTTGGTTTGCCGAATTGCTAACAAGGGTTGCGATCGAAGCTAAGAAGTGATCCAATCATATTCAAGTGACGTAACTACAAAAACAAACACGATTGCCTCTATGGTGAGGGCCAGCAAGACCTGAGGATTTTTTTTTTTTGGAAAATGAGAATGAGTGCCAGAGAGAAACAAAGACAAATGACAAAGGAGTCGATGTGAACAAGTAAGTGTACATGAATAAACATGCATGTGTTCTTATATTGTGAACTCCAAGAACGGGACAAATGCTTACTCCAAACAAATTTTGTTGTTCCTGGAAGTCTCTACTTTGTTATATTTATTTCTTTTGGTATTATCTCTACTTTGTCATTTGTTTTAAGTAATACAGATTATAGAAATAAATAAATACATTAACCTCCATTGTATTTATCCCAGAAACATTTCTATTTCGAAAATAATTACACGGATTATTCCTCTATTTTATATTTTATTTTTAAAAATATGGATAATTAGTATTATAAGTTTATATAAAATAATATAAAATATAGAAATGGTCCGTGTAATTAATCTTATAATATGGATAATTTTTGTAATAAGTTCGAAATATAGAAATAGTTAACATAAATTTTTTCTATATAAATTGCAGTCTAAAATTTTCTTTCTCTACCCTTAAAATTGGAATTGATGTGGTTTGCTCAAAAATCGTCGACCTGTACATAATTTCCATAGGAAAAAAAAAATTATCAAGAAAATGTACGTTTCTTTTTTTCAATACTCGCTCATTTGTCCATTTTCTTTTTGAATCTTGAACTGACTTAAGATATGGAGGGGTGTCGGCTAAGAACCTTTGTGGTTAAAGTAGGGGTGTTCGACTTTTGGATCTTTTTGTTAGTGCCAGATTACAAAGATCGTACAAATGTACGTGAAAAATGCTAAGTTACAACTCCTTGGCGGTTAAATTGAGATTACAGACTGACTCTTACCAACAGAAATCTTGCAACAAGAAGTTGCTGGAATATGAAAGCAAATAAAACTTATGCTATCGCAATTGCGACAATCAAAACAAAAAAAGACATAATTACAAGATAGAAAACAGTAACAAAAATTATCGCTGGAGTGATGAAGATTATTGTTGCTCAAAAGAAGATTCGACTCTTTACGTCGATTTCCTTCCAGAAATTAGCAAGTTCATTGAATAGAACTTCTACGCTCATTGTCACCATCGATGTGGATCTTGAACTAGACGAACGGACGGACATCACTTTGTTGATATGCTTTGGTTGTTATTAATTCTCCTATTGTAGCAATATATTGTCACTCTCTCTCAAAAAGAAAGACTTAAGAATATAAATAGGGAAGGGAAAGCCAACCCCTTAACAATCACTACCCCCATAATTTGAATAGAGTCCTTCAAGTAAGGGGCCGTTACAACCCATTATCCCCAATTAAATGAACGATTACAACCAAATCCTCCACAATGTGGGCGATTATAATAACAGATCTACACAAAACAGTCATCCCACAGGAAGCAACAGTTTTCGCAGGAAGCTACAGCCTCGCAGGAACCTACAAGCCCTGTTGCACCCGTAAGCCTAGCGATCAATGTGTATGTGCATCGGAAAGCATCAGTTCCACGGGAAGCTACAGCCCCGCATGAAGCTATAGCCTCACAAAAATCTGCAAAATACAAATCAAAGCGTCACTTTGCGCCCTTCGCCCATGCCCTTGTCTGAGTCCGAGTTGGGGCCTAGCTCCAAAAAAAAATTCTCAAAAAATGGTGACAAAAACATAATTATTTCTTCGAGGTCTTGAACATTGCCCTTTAGAAAAATTGTTAGCCCAATGATTAAGTTGAGTTTTTGAATATGGCTAATCGATTAAATTTAACATTATAATAATCATGCAATAACTATAACGTTGATACTTAAACAAATCATTGTCTTAATATGCATTAGATTTTATCTGACTTGCTACTATGCATGTTGCATGCTTTGTTCGTCTAACATGCATTTACAAAAAAATCAATAAGCAAAATCAAACATGCATATATGCAATGAAGAAATTATGACATGTATTTACAAAAAAGCAGTAAGCAAGATCAAATATGGACATATACAATAAAGAAATCATGATGAGCCAAAGACGATGTTATACTACAAGATTTCTCCGAATCGCCTACGACATCTTCAGGGCTACGCACTCGAAGGTTCAGGGGACGAAGTCCCCAAAAGGCATACAGATTTCATGATCTGTTTATCTTTGGACAATTGTCATCAAGAAAAAAATCCATCATCGTACAAAGTAAGAAGACAAGTCAAGCCATGTCATCATCTGAAAGGATATAATCGTTATTTGATGATTAGTTTATATTTTATTATGTATTTTACGTTTATTTTATAGGGCCAAATGTACATCGGCTTGCATTTTCACTAGGAAGCTCAAACTCATGCTATACAAACATCCTAGTTTACCAAACAAGCCTGATCCAAACACACAATATACTAGCTCAGGAGAAGCCGAATTCGGGCTGAGTTCGGTCGCACCGAACTCAGGCCAAATTCGGTCCCCATTGACCAAGTTTCAGAATTGTCCATTCCTCCTTCAGAATTGGTCTCCGACATTCGCAATTTCGAACGTTAGGCACACCGAATTTTGGTCGAATTTAGTCCCCAGAAAACTATAAATAGGCATCGAGTTCTCCATTGAAACTCACCAATTCACTTGTTCATTCACTTGCAAACTTGGTGCATTTAGAGCTTGTCACTCCCCGTTCCCAGAATGCGTATTTTTATACATGTACAACTCATGTGTATTTATTTAGTATTTATCATATATTTATTTAATATTTATCATGTATTATTCTGTATTTAAATTCCTTTAATTTCATGTTAATCAATTAATCTGCTATTTAAATTTTCATGTTAATTTATTTTCTGCAATTATGTTTCTGTAATTTTATTTCTGCACTTTATTTCCTGCTCTTATTCCCTGCCTTAGTCTTGCTTATTTGGGTCCGGTTGGCCTTGGTTGGATCCCCTACAACCCAACCTATTGGACCCGGCCCATTAGCTCCCACCTACCACCCCTTCCATATTTAAAGCCACCCTCTCCATTCTCTCTCCTCATTACTCATTCTTACCATTACTCCTCTTCTTCTTCTTCATTACTCTCTCCACCTACCAAACCGTAGGTAAGTACAACTTGCTCCACATGAGAACCCATATTTTATGGTTCATTTATCTTCCTCGCAAGATCCTAAGAGAGTTTAGAACTTGGCATTTTTCATTTCGAAGTCTTAATTTTTGTAGATCTAGAAATGAGTTATTTTCGGAGTTTGGTAGTTTTGATCTATCAAACTTCTTTGTTTTCAAATTTTGATGGTTCCATGTTGTAGAGAAGTTTATTCTACCCAATTTTGACCTTTGGAAAGTTGGATTTGGACTTGTTTTGACCAAGTTTTGGACTTTTGAAGCTTTGGGGTGCAACCATGGAGTTCTTGCTGTTTAGAGAAGACAGTGAGCAGTGTACACTAGCTTTTTAGCTTGCGTCACTGAGCTGTGCGCGCTCTTTAGCGCAGCGCAGTATGGAGTCCATACGCTACCTTTTTAGGAAGCGTGTGTCTTGCATACGCTACCTTTTGGAAGCGTATGACGTATGGAGTTCATACGCTACCTTTTGGGAGCGTATGACTTGCATACGCTGACTTGAATGGTCAGGAGTCGTATGGAGTTCATACGCTACCTTTTGGAAGCGTATGACTTGCATACGCTGACTTGAATGGTCAGGAGTCGTATGGAGTTCATACGCTACCTTTTGGGAGCGTATGACTTGCATACGCTGACTTGAATTGTCAGGAGTCGTATGGAGTTCATACGCTACCTTTTGGGAGCGTATGACTTGCATACGCTGACTTGAATTGTCAGGAGTCGTATGGAGTTCATACGCTACCTTTTGGGAGCGTATGACTTGCATACGCTGACTTGAATGGTCAGGAGTCGTATGGAGTTCATACGCTACCTTTTGGGAGCGTATAACTTGCATACGCTGACTTGAATGGTCAGGAGTCGCATGGAGTTCATACGCTACCTTTTGGGAGCGTATGACTTGCATACGCTCACTTGGGTGACTAGGAGTCGTATGGAGTCCATACGCTAGCTTGACTTGAGCGTAGCCTGACTTGAGCGTAGGCTGACATGAGCGTAGCCTACTTACCCTGGATCTTCTATAGCCCTGTATATTGATATTTTATTAGATATTTAACGTCCATTTTATATCCTTACGCCTTTTGACATAAAACTTGATAAATCATGATATGTTGATATTTCTGTTAAATATAGATTGTTACATGGGATGTACCATGTGTCATGAATTGAGTTATAGATACCCCGATTGACTGGAATTAAATCCTGAGAGTTGTAGACTCGACCCCACTGAATACTAATTGACTTTCATGCCTTGTCACCATTGATAATAATGGTTATCTTGACTAAATTGATCATGCGTTCCTAGTTGGAACTAAGAGACTGGCTAGTCGTCTTATTGAATTGAATGAATGAGACTCGTTCATGTTATGAACTATTGTAATCGACTGGCTGATCCCGAATATTGACATACATGCACATGCAGGCTTCAATCTATTTATTTATTTATTTACTTATTTATTTTCTACAAAAGAAGCATGTGTACTTTATGGTCAAGGCATGATTACCGTGGTTAGATTTGATTGTTGTATTACGCTATGTAAGACCTGCAACCTAACCGCACTGGTATCGTTGTAGAGTTGTGCATATCGTACCCCATACGAAAGTACTCATTTGAATGACCATGATCCACGGCATGGGATTTCACTCAACGTAGGGACTATTAAGTTAAATAAAATAATGATGGCATAGAGAGAATGGATTCCCGAGTTCTTACATGGCAGCCCCCTTGGGACAAGTAGTACCCGACGGGCCGGCTGGTTGCCACAGATACTGTAAAACTGCCACACGGGCAGGGAACAGTATCTGCTTATATTATTATTGTATATTGTATATTGATGACGGGCGTCCTGCTAGGACTCGTCTAATTCATGCATGGCGCACATGGTTGACTGGATAGACTAGCCTTGCTTGCACATAGTAAGAACTGAGGAATCCCTAATTGCATTATTCCAGGATAACTTGGGACTCACAATAGCAAGCCGTAGGAGTTGATTGGCCGTTCAAGATGATTTGTTTGTGTACTGTACTACTCTGTTACCTAACTGGGATGATCAGAATGTCAGGACATGACGGGCCAACTTCTGTCCTTGTTTGGTTGGGAGGTTGGTTCGAAGTGTCGTGATGTGATATGAATCCTAGTGGAAAGCAGAGATCTATTATTATATTTCTCATTACTAGTTTTAGTTCTCATGTCGTGCTCCCTTGTGGTACTTGCTATTAGAGGTCTAACCTCTCTGGTTTTGCATGGCCAGATTTAGAGCCAGTCCCCGAGGATCCAGCTTACTTCTACCTCCAAGATGGTCAACACTAGAGGGATGATCGCAGGAGGACTCGAATGGGTTTCTTACTTCCCCGCTCGTTTTGTTATCTACTTTATACTTAGCCGTTTGGCACCGACATGTTAGTCGGATTGTCTTGTACTTACTTTTACATAATTGTAACTAAAGTCAGGCTGTAGCTGATAACAATTGTGTATACTTTTGCTACATCAATCTGGCTATGTTTTGTAAAGCCAGATATCAAAAACATTTTGACAAAGTGTTTGGGACGCCTTACTGCTTTATCTTACATGTTCTCTATTACTGTTTCTTGTTTGAATGATTGAGACAATAGATGTGTAATGACCATAGTAAGACTTTATGTAGTATGCACCCCCTCGTCTGGTTAGACAGCATTGATCGTATTATACGGTATTCATCTACCAGTAATACGTAGCTGGCTGAGTCATTCCTCCGCTCTCCAGTATTCTGGTTCTGGGGCGTGACAAGGTTTTAGTGGTGGCCCATGCAGGTCTGATTTCAGACTTGTGGGGTGTTTTGATTTATAGGATGTCTCAATCACACATGTTCCCCCTTGATCTCGCGATTCGTTGTTCTCAATACCAGCTTGACATTCCAGTATCCTTTGACTTCATTGATCTTCCCTGTCCGGTCATTTGATTTTTCTCTTGTCCCTTTTCTTAGGGGCACCTCGTCCGTATCTGTCAGGATTGGGCAACAACAACAAAGGCAGCATGGACAACCTGACCAGGTTGGTCAGCAACAAGGGTCAGAACCACTTCATGAGGCTATCCAGGAAGAGGTGATAGTAGAACCAGCGGTTGGACCGCAGTATCCGGAGGTTCCAACACCACCAATAGTTCCACCTACCCCTGTGGAGTTGGACACACCAGCCCTTCCGGAGATCATGAGAGGGATGATGGATACTCAGCAACACCAGATGTTAGTCCAGCAGCGCATGCACGCTCAGTTATAAGAGCAGAATGTATTACTCAACCAAGGATTACAGACGGCATTGGAAAGAGGGGCGAGGCCAGATTCAGGAGCGTCAGCCCGGTTTTGCAAGTACAACCCCCGCCGTTTCGAGGGCACGGAGGATGCCATCTCAGCAGATGTATGGCTTAAGGACATTGAGGCTATTCTGACAGCCGCTAAGGCACCGGCAGAAGAACGTGTAGATCTAGTGAAGTTGTTACTTCAGGATCTCGCACGTGATTGGTGGGAATCAGAGGAAGTGGGCATCAGGCATCCTGTGGCTTGGGACGATTTTACAGCAAGGTTCAAGACGAAGTATTATGGAGTTGTGGCGCAGTTTGAGCTACAACAGAAGTTTATCAACCTCAGACAGGCTGGCAAGACTGTAGATGCTTACGCAGCGGAGTTCTGCAGATTGAGTAGGTTTGCCCCAGAGATGGTGGCGACGGAGCGCCAGAGGGCGATGAGGCTCCAGCAAGGGTTTCATCTTGAGCTCTTACAATTGATAGAGGGGCACAATTATCAAACTTTTGATGAAGTATTGACGGCAACCCGCAGGCATGAAATCACCAGTCAGAGGATCACGGCAAGGACTGGGGGTCAGAAGAGGTCCCACAGTCAGATTTAAGGAGGAGGGGGAGCAGCGCCCCGAACAACAGCACCATCCCCTGGCATTCGTATCCACGATATGGCGATACGGGGGCCAGCACCACCACCCAGGCAGCAGCAACAGCAACAGAGGAAGAACCAGCAACCCCCTGCGGGCTGCACTTATTATGGAAAGATGGGGCACACTAGAGATGTGTGTCGGACATTGAACGGGCAGTGTTTGATATGTGGAAATCCAGATCATCGGGTTACCACATGTCCCATGAATTCGAGGTCAGGAGGACCAGTGCAGCAGTTTTCTGCTCTGCCAGCACCAGGAGCAGGACAGTATCGAGGACCAGCGGTAGCAGTAAGACCGTTGGCACAGCGCCCGTTAATGCCGCAGACTCAGATGTTTCGGCAGCAGGGACCGCCGATGCAGCAACACCAGCATAGACCATCCCAGCATCATCAGGGAAGGGGCCAGCAGCAGCACCAGGCCAGGCCGCAACATGGGAACCAGCAAGGAGGTCGAGGGCAGGCATTCACTCTGTCCTTGGAAGGGGCATTGGCATCGGAAGATGTTGTGGCAGGTAACATTCTCGTCGCCTCATATCCCGCAGTAGCATTGTTTGATTTGGGAGCATCGCACTCATTTATATCTGCACAATTTGCGACACGGCTAGGAATGGAGTTCGAGGCATTGCCAGGGAGGTTGAATATACTCACCGGCAATGGGCTCGTAGGAGTTAGTAGAGTTATTCTAGCGTGTAGTGTTGTAGTTTGCGGACATTCTTTACCCGCCCAGTTGATAGAATTTCCTGTTGGAAATTTCGACGTTATCTTAGGCATGGACTGGCTGAAAGACAGTCATGCGACAATAGATTGTCGTAGTGGGAGTGTATCTTTTGATATTCCAGGCATGAAGAGATTCACCTTAGTCAGATCATAGGCAACTCAGCAAGAGCAGGGAGTAGTAACGGCAATGGAAGAAGTTCAAGTTCCGAAGGTAGTTGAAGAATTTCTAGACGTGTTTCCTGAAGAACTTTCAGGTCTACCACCGGTTAGAGATATTGAGTTCAGTATAGAATTGACACCTGGAACTAAACCGATATCAGATCGGGTTTACAGAATGGCGGATTCGGAGCAGGCCAAGGTGTATCAGCACATAGAGGAATTGAAGGAGAAGAAGTTTATCCAAGCTAGCGTATCGCCATAGGAAGCACCAGTGGTACTTGTGGGGAAGAAGGATGGATCATCCAGATTATGCATCGATTACAGGAAGCTTAACGCGGCAACAGTGAAGAACAAGTACCCATTACCAAGGATCGACGACTTATTTGATCAGTTGAGCAGGGCTAGAGTTTTCTCCAAGATAGATCTTCGTTCAGGGTACCATCAAGTGAGGGTTCGGAAGGAAGATATTTCCAAGACAGCATTCAGGTCGAAGTATGGACATTATGAATTCTTGGTAATGCCATTTGGTTTGACCAATGCTCCAGCTATATTCATGGATTTGATGAACCGCATCTTTATGCCGTATTTAGATCAGTTTGTCGTAGTATTTCTCGACGACATTCTTGTGTACTCTGCTAGAGAAGAGGAGCATGAAGACCACCTCAGGAAAGTGTTGCAGGTTCTGAGAGAGAACCAGTTGTATGCCAAGCTCAGCAAGTGTGAGTTTTGGATGGACCACATTTCATTCTTGGGTCATATCGTATCAGGAGCTGGAGTAGCAGTGGATCCCAAGAAGGTAGAAGCAGTAGAGAGTTGGCCAGTACCCAAGACCGTAGCTGATGTACGGAGTTTCTTAGGATTGGCAGGATATTACCGAAGGTTTGTGTCAGATTTTGCAAGACTTTCAGCACCCATGACCCGCTTGACACGGAAGGATGTGCCATTTGTTTGGTCGACAGAATACCAGTCATCATTTGAGAATTTGAAGCAGAAGTTGATATCAGCACCCATTCTTACATTGCCAGTTGGATCCGGAGGTTTTACCGTATATTGTGATGCGTCAGGTAAAGGACTTGGATGTGTCCTCATGCAGCACGGGAAGGTGATAGCATATGCATCTAGGCAGCTTCGGGACCACGAGAAGAATTACCCAACTCATGATTTGGAGTTGGCGGCAGTAGTATTTGCTTTGAAGCTGTGGAGGCATTACTTATATGGTGACCGAGTGGACATGTACACAGACCACAAAAGTCTGAAGTACATCTTTACTCAGAAGGAGCTGAACATGAGGCAGAGAAGATGGTTGGAGCTGATCAAGAATTATGACGTGGAGCTTCAGTATCATCCAGGCAAGGCTAATGTGGTAGCAGACGCTCTCAGCAGAAGGGGCGGCGCATTTATGTTGACAACACAGAGGCATATCTTAGAAGATCTTCAGGAGATGGGCATCGAGGTTATACTTTCTAGTGATATAGGAGTCCTAGCGAGTCTACAAGTCCAATCTGACTTGGTAGATAGGATCAAGGCAGCCCAGGCACAGGACCCAAGGAATCAGAAGCTTAGGACAGAATGTGAGTCAGGACTCAGGAAAGAGATGTAAATTCACGAAGATGGTACGCTTAGGTTTGGATCACGTCTATGTGTGCCTAGTGGAGATATCAGACAGGAAGTTATGACAGAAGCTCACAGTTTCCAGTATTCTATACATCCTGGAGGGACCAAGATGTACCAAGATATCAAGCAGCACTTCTGGTGGAACGGAATGAAGAGGGAGATAGCTAGGTTTGTTTCCCGTTGCTTGATATGTCAGCAGGTAAAGGCAGAACAGCAGAGGCCAGCTGGGTTATTGCAACCGCTTCCCATCCCGAAATGGAAGTGGGAACACATCACAATGGACTTTGTGACTGGTTTACCGAGATCACCAAGTGGTAAAGATGCTATTTGGGTGATAGTAGATCGGCTTATGAAGGTAGCACATTTTTTTCCTTTCAGAGTAGGGCAATCTACAAAAAAGTTGGCGGAATTGTATATGCAATAGATAGTCAGGCAGCATGGAGTCCCTGTCAGTATTGTGTCAGACCGAGATACCCGCTTTACATCATATTTCTGGAAGAGCTTGCATCATAGTCTGGGTACCAAGTTAAGATTTAGCACGGCTTACCATCCGCAGACGGATGGGCAATCAGAAAGGATAATTCAGACTTTGGAAGATATATTGCGAGCTTGCACTCTGGATTTTGGAGGATCTTGGAAAAGTTACCTGCACTTAATTGAGTTCTCATACAACAACAGTTATCATGCTAGTATCCAGATGGCACCATTTGAGGCACTGTATGGTAAGAAGTGTAGGTCGCCACTAGCATGGGATGATATCGGAGACAGAAAGATGTTAGGCCCGAAAATGATTATCCAGACGGTTGAAGTGATTAAGGAAATTAGAGAGCGACTTCGTGTTGCGCAGGATCGACATCGTCATTGGGCGGACCAGCATCGTAGGCCGCTAGAGTTTTCTGTTGGGGACCACGTGTTCTTGCGGATCTCACCTACCCGTGGGGTCATTAGATTTGGCGTTCGCGGGAAATTGAGTCCGCGATACGTAGGCCCATTTGCTATTCTTGATAGGGTAGGCGATGTTGCTTATCGTTTGTCCCTTCCACCTTCGTTACGAAAGGTGCATGACGTGTTTCATGTATCTCAATTGCGAAGGTATGTATCGGACCCAAGCCATATCCTCGATCATTCAGAACTGGTTGTTGGTACCAACCTGTCTTACGAGGAACAACCTGTGTCTATCTTGGACCGAAGGGAGAAGATACTCAAGAACCGAACAATTAATCTTGTCCGGGTTGCTTGGGATCATCACTCTTTGGGAGAGTCAACGTGGGAACGTGAGGATGATATCCGATCACGGTATCCACACCTGTTTGACTCACAAGGTATATCTTTTTCTGTGTACCTTGATTGTCTTGATTCCTCATGCTTATCACCTTATGGGTAGAATTGCTTAATATCGTAGATTGTTAAGTATAGATATGTTACTTGCTAAGGACATTGTAAAATAATTGCTTGATTGAATTGCTTGTACTTAGATAGTTTAGTCCCGAGGTTTCTATCCTGCTTGGATTTGAAATTCCGAGGACGAAATTTTTCTAAGGAGGGTAGAGATGTCACTCCCCGTTCCCAGAATGCGTATTTTTATACATGTACAACTCATGTGTATTTATTTAGTATTTATCATGTATTTTTTTAATATTTATCATGTATTATCCTGTATTTAAATTTCTTTAATTTTATGTTAATCAATTAATCTGCTCTTTAAATTTTTATGTTAATTTATTTTCTGCAATTATGTTTCTGCAATTTTATTTCTGCACTTTATTTCCTGCTCTTATTCCCTGCCTTAGTCTTGCTTATTTAGGTTCGGGTTGGCCTTGGTTGGATCCCCTACAACCCAACCTATTGGACCCGGCCCATTAGCTCCCACCTACCACCCCTTCCATATTTAAAGCCACCCTCTCCATTCTCTCTCCTCATTACTCATTCTCACCATTACTCCTCTTCTTCTTCTTCATTACTCTCTCCACCTACCAAACCGTAGGCAAGTACAACTTGCTCCACATGAGAACCCATGTTTTATGGTTCATTTATCTTCCTCGCAAGATCCTAAGAGAGTTTAGAACTTGGTATTTTTCATTTCGAAGTCTTAATTTTTGTAGATCTAAAAATGAGTTATTTTCGGAGTTTGGTGGTTTTGATCTATCAAACTTCTTTGTTTTCAAATTTTGATGGTTCCATGTTGTAGAGAAGTTTATTCTACCCAATTTTGACCTTTGGAAAGTTGGATTTGGACTTGTTTTGACCAAGTTGTGGACTTTTGAAGCTTTGGGGTGCAACCATGGAGTTCTTGCTGTTTGGAGAAGACAGTGAGCAGTGTACACTAGCTTTTTAGCTTGCGTCACTGAGCTGTGCGCGCTCTTTAGCGCAGCGCAGTATGGAGTCCATACGCTACCTTTTTAGGAAGCGTGTGTCTTGCATACGCTACCTTTTGGAAGCGTATGACGTATAGAGTTCATACGCTACCTTTTGGGAGCGTATGACTTGCATACGCTAACTTGAATGGTCAGGAGTCGTATGGAGTTCATACGCTACCTTTTGGGAGCGTATGACTTGCATACGCTGACTTGAATGGTCAGGAGTCGTATGGAGTTCATACGCTACCTTTTGGGAGCGTATGACTTGCATACGCTGACTTGAATGGTCAGGAGTCGTATGGAGTTCATATGCTACCTTTTGGGAGCGTATGACTTGCATTCGCTGACTTGAATGGTCAGGAGTCGTATGGAGTTCATACGCTACCTTTTGGGAGCGTATGACTTGCATACGCTCACTTGGGTGACTAGGAGTCGTATGGAGTCCATACGCTAGCTTGACTTGAGCGTAGCCTGACTTGAGCGTAGGCTGACATGAGCGTAGCCTACTTACCCTGGATCTTCTATAGCCCTGTATATTGATATTTTATTAGATATTTAACGTCCATTTTATATCCTTACGCATTTTGACATAAAACTTGATAAATCATGATATGTTGATATTTCTGTTAAATATAGATTGTTACATAGGATGTACCATGTGTCATGAATTGAGTTATAGATACCCCGATTGACTGGAATTAAACCCTGAGAGTTGTAGACTCGACCCCACTGAATACTAATTGACTTTCATGCCTTGTCACCATTGATAATAATGGTTATCTTGACTAAATTGATCATGCGTTCCTAGTTGGAACTAAGAGACTGGCTAGTCGTCTTATTGAATTGAATGAATGAGACCCGTTCATGTTATGAACTATTGTAATCGACTGGCTGATCCCGAATATTGACATACATGCACATGCAGGCTTCAATCTATTTATTTATTTATTTACTTATTTATTTTCTACAAAAGAAGCATGTGTACTTTATGGTCAAGGTATGATTACCGTGGTTAGATTTGATTGTTGCATTACGCTATGTAAGACCTGCAACCTAACCGTACTGGTATCGTTGTAGAGTTGTGCATATCGTACCCCGTACGAAAGTACTCATTTGAATGACCATGATCCACGGCATGGGATTTCACTCAACGTAGGGACTATTAAGTTAAATAAAATAATGATGGCATGGAGAGAATGGATTTCCGAGTTCTTACATGGCAGGCCCCTTGGGACAAGTAGTACCCGACGGGCCGGCTGGTTCCCACAGATACTGTAAAACTGCCACACTGGCAGGGAACAGTATCTGCTTATATTATTATTGTATATTGTATATTGATGACGGGCGTCCTGCTAGGACTCGTCTAATTCATGCATGGCGCACATGGTTGACTGGATAGACTAGCCTTGCTTGCACATAGTAAGAACTGAGGAATCCCTAATTGCATTATTCCAGGATAACTTGGGACTCATAATAGCAAGCCGTAGGAGTTGATTGGCCGTTCAAGATGATTTGTTTGTGTACTGTACTACTCTGTTACCTAACTGGGATGATCAGAATGTCAGGACATGACGGGCCAACTTCTGTCCTTGTTTGGTTGGGAGGTTGGTTCGAAGTGTCGTGATGTGATGTGAATCCTAGTGGAAAGCAGAGATCTATTATTATATTCTCATTACTGGTTTTAGTTCTCATGTCGTGCTCCCTTGTGGTACTTGCTATTAGAGGTCTAACCTCTCTGGTTTTGCATGGCCAGATTTAGAGCCAGTCCCCGAGGATCCAGCTTACTTCTACCTCCAAGATGGTCAACACTAGAGGGATGATCGCAGGAGGACTCGAGTGGGTTTCTTACTTCCCCGCTCGTTTTGTTATCTACTTTATACTTAGCCGTTTGGCACCGACATGTTAGTCGGATTGTCTTGTACTTACTTTTACATAATTGTAACTAAAGTCAGGCTGCAGCTGATAACAATTGTGTATAATTTTGCTACATCAATCTGGCTATGTTTTGTAAAGCCAGATATCAAGAACATTTTGACAGAGCGTTTGGGACGCCTTACTGCTTTATCTTACATGTTCTCTATTACTGTTTCTTGTTTGAATGATTGAGACAATAGATGTGTAATGACCATAGTAAGACTTTATGTAGTATGCACCCCCTCGTCTGGTTAGACAGCATTGATCGTATTATACGGTATTCATCTACCCGTAATACGTAGCTGGCTGAGTCATTCCCCCGCTCTCCAGTATTCTGGTTCTGGGACGTGACAGAGCTACTCAATCTTCCTATCCCCAAGATCAACTCTCCAGATTTCTAGTGCCAAGTGTAATCTCAGTTAGAAGTCTACAAGGGTTGTAAATGCTTCGATTTCTAAATTATTGTTCATTTGGTTGTTTGAAGTTGGCGAGCACTTCGGATTAAGCTCGTGGTTATTTGAAGTCGGCGAGCACTTCGAACAAAAGCTTGTGGTTGTAAGAAGTCGACGAGCACTTGGGATCAAAACTCGTGGTGTACTGCTATTTAACAAATAGTGAATTAATATCGGACAATAGTCTCCGGGATTGGATTGTCTTCCACGAAGGACACCAGTATACATTGCGGTGTTTGCACTTCTGAACTTGTAATCTCTAATTACTTGCTTGTTGATTTTATTTAGTGATATGCATAAGTTTCTATTGGTATATTATTGCCTTCACCCTATTCAACCCTCCCCCAGGGGTACAACTCGGACGGGCTAAACTCGAGCCCGATTAAGTAAACCCATTAATGGGTTGGGTTTGGGTTGAAGATACTCGGGTTCGAGTTCGGGTTAAAATATTTGAACCCGATCAAAATCGGGTTGGGCTCGAGTTCATGTGTTGGGTTACCCAAATAACCCAGAACCCGAAATATATATAATATATATATATATATATATATATATATATATATATATATATATATATATATATATATATATATATATATATATAGGAAGCGGATCAAAGGTCCCGTCCGCGGAGCCCCGTCGAAGCCCCGCCCCCCCTGCACCATCGGATCGCGCGGGCTTGCGCGGGCCCCACGCGGGTCCCGCGCGATCCGATGGTGCAGGGGGGGCGGGGCTTCGACGGGGCTCCGCGGGCGGGGCCTTTGATCCGCTTCCATATATATATATATATATACTCTTTCATACTTTTTAAATAGAAAGGTCAAATCCTATTTAATTATGTGTTTAATGTTAATCTTGTTTAAAATTATTTCAAATATCACATTGGTGATCGATAAACCTGATGGGCCCGACCTAATCTGGGGAACTTTGGTACTTTTTTATTCCTCATGGCTTGGTCTTGGACTTCATATGTTGAACCCGAGGTCGGGTCGGATCGGACTTGGGCTCGGACTAGGCTTATGATTCATCGGATTGTGCTCGATTTGAGCTTAAACCCGACCCGACCTGCCCGAGTTGCACCCCTACCCCCTCTAAGGTTGCCTTCAATAATACCCCACCATATCACATGGACTACCATCCCCTTATACACAAGTCAATAAAAAGAAAAATATTGAAATACATACTTGAAATTGTCACATGGATGTAAAATATATTTCTAGGAAATAATTTTAATAACCCCCCATACTTGAAATTGTCACATGGATGTAACACTTTCATCCTCTTCTTGGATGAGTTCCTTATTGGTTCTTGTTTGGGTTTTGCCCTCTTTGCAACTTTCCTAGTAGCAGAGCCATTCAGTAATAAATACAATTATTTTAAAAATAGATCAATTAGCATCAACATCAGTGGATAAGGATATGCCCTAAAGTATATAAGAAAAAAGTAAGGCCATTTTTGGTATCACTGTTGTTTATCCATTTTTTCGTTTTTATTATTAAAGAAATTATTTTTATTTCTTATAAACAATAAGCATGTCAATTGTTACTCGTTTACAAAAATAAAAACATGTTTGATAATCAACAAAGTACAAAATTATTATTTTTAGTAAACAAATAAATAATACCTTCTGTATCTCAAATTTATTTATTATCATTTTCTGTTTTTTGTTTATGAGAACATAATAAATAGCTCTCTTTTTTATTTTATTTAAATTAGTTAACAAAACTAAAATATACAAATACATTTATCAAACATATTTTTGTGTGTGTGCGTGGAATTAAAAAAAAAAATTTTGTAAAAATAGATTACTTTTGTTTAAAAAAACAAAAATGACACCAAATGTGCCCTAAAGCTTCCGTTTGGAATCGCTTTTATTTTCGAAAAAGCCACATCATGGAATATATTTTTACAAATATCATTACCAAACAACTTTGAACTACTCTCTAAAAGAAATAAGCAAAAATAACCTCCCATAAACAAAGTCCAAACCCATTATAAAAACTAATAACATGCGTGTACATTGTATGCACGAATTTTTTTTATTAAAAATAATTTAAATTAGAATTTGTTATAATTGTCCAATGAATCGAACTCATCGAACTAGGAAGAATGTCTCCTACTTTAACCATATGAGTTAGAGGTGTTTCAATATAATTAGATAATATTAGATTTTTTTTTTTTGAGGTGTCCTTTTCTCCGATTTGACAAATGTCAGGATGGGATTCGAACCTGCTCCTTCCGCGCCGGGGTCCCCGTTGCTACCACTAGACCACAACCCCGTTGATAATATTAGATAGTTAAACAGTTAGTTAGAATTTATCTAGTTCTTAATTTTTAATTATATGAAAATATACGTACCACTTAAACGGTTTATTTTGAGTCGTTTTCAAGTCATTTTTTAATAAAGAAGTAGTAATGTGCACGTGCATTGCAGTCACGTAAAAAATATTAAAAAAATAAATATAGACTAAAATATTGAAAAATTAAATATAAATTTATTATAAACAAAAATTATTTCTAAGAATTGAATTTAAGCAATCAAGAAAAATGTATTCCACCTTAACCACTTGAGTTAGAATTATTTTATTATAAATATATCATATTAGGTAGTTAAATGTCTGGTTTGTTTTTTGAATAATTAGTGAAGTATTTAGATAGTTATTTAATTTTTTTAATTAATTTTTTAATTTATTTAAATTGTGATATATACACAATTTGGATGGCTCATTTTTGAGCTATTTCTAAACCGCATTATATAGTAGAAGATATAGATATTTTGAGATATATTAAAATTTGGGGAACATCTAACATGGGCTCCTCGTCCTCTTTTATTTGAGAGCAACCTACTAAAACAAATAATAAAGCGACAACAAGCCCATTTTGTGGTCTAATACATATAATGGGCATAATATTATGAAATGTATTGTCTTGTTGTTCACACCATGTGAAATGTGGGTCTTCACACTTTCTTGTTCACATGACAGAATCTGGAAGGAATGTACACTTATCCTTCCCTATTTTTAAAATCAATTCATTACGACATACAAACGTGACAGCCAACAACCAAAGTTCTACCACTAATTAATAGCTAAAAGAAGTTGTCATCCAGCTACCAATGACAGTACAAAGATCCCCTTCATGTGACTAAAATGATGCCTAAGTTCCATCTTACCCATTGTACTTAAGATGATATAAAGGGGGTTTCTAAAGTTATAAGAAAGGTTATTTATTATTAGGGTCTCACGTAATAGTAAATATTAGAGTTTGCGTTTCAAAATTATCCAATATTCAAATTTGGGCCTCAAAATTACTGTTCATTAGCCTACGTGAACAATGATTTCCAGACATAAATTCTAACGTTGACAATTTCGAGACCAAAACATAATATTCACTATTATGTGAGACTATAATACTAAATATTCCTTATAATAATTTTTTACATATACTAAAATATAATTTCTTTTAATGATTCTAAAAAAAACTTTTTTTTTGAATAAAAAAGTTTTTCTTGACATTCTAAGGATGATTGGAGTTTGTAAATTATAGAGGGAGGTAAATTTAAAAATTAAGATTTTATATTAGCAATATATACGGAGGTTAAATTTTTTGGGATATTTCAATTTTTGTCTTGGTGATATATTACTTTCAAGAATGATTGTTGTAAATCTATCGGGCAGACCTATGTCGAAATTATCTTGGTCTTAAAAATACAATTATGTTTGTTAATTGGATATGATGTGCTTACTAAGTTAATAGAATTATATAGTATCGTAGCATATTAGATTTTTGCCACGGATGAAATGCAAGAATTTGGCTACCCTTAGATCTTTTTGGACTTATTGAGAGGTTTAGAAAAATTCTCACTCTATAGGGATTGCAACACCGCAAAAACGACATCGACACCCGCTTAGAAGATAACAAATTCCTGCATACAAAAACCAATTCTATAATAACACACTATTTTATGTTGGCTTCGTCACCTAGACAAATTTCAGACTTGTCTTATATTCAAATGATACAAATTGATTAAAAATTTATATTGCATCGTCTCAAGATCCAACCACTCAAAGATCTTAAAAAGAA
Organism: Iris pallida; assembly: GCA_029216955.1. Taxonomy (NCBI): domain Eukaryota; kingdom Viridiplantae; phylum Streptophyta; class Magnoliopsida; order Asparagales; family Iridaceae; genus Iris; species Iris pallida. The sequence continues at coordinate 9,741,746 of JANAVB010027397.1, forward strand.
AATAAAATATTACAATAATAAGATCGCTCACCACATCCGAAGACTTCACGAACTGAGAAGACAATACCCCTGTGAACATTTCCTCTCCTCCTTCTATCTTTAAGATTGAGCCCTATGATCCATTTGTAGAATTGGTGGACTATCTCCATGAATATCCTTCAATGAGCATGCCAAGTAGTAACCTCCCTTAGTCTCCATATAAATACTAAGAAATCCTAATTTAGATATAGGAATTATCTAAATTAGCCCATCACAAAAATTAACCTCCATATAGATCCAAGCCCAAATTTTGCTGAATAATAAACCAAATCAGTCATAAATACAACAAAAAGCTTACTGCTACTATGCTGGCGGTATGCTTATTCGAGTACAGTTTTGCTGCAAAAGCTGGTGGATAATGTTCATAATTTGAAGCATATCGTTGATATGTTGACGACATCCCACATGTATGCCAACGTTGTTGCTTCTAATCTGTTTTTAGTTCGATTTAACCATTGATACTCCTGTATTTGCCACAACTCCATCGAAGCTTTAAAGACATTCTAGTGTCTTCCCATCCTCGAATCACTGGATCACAGCAAACTCTTCTTAATTGGATTCCATGTATGTTGTCCCGCGATAAAGTTTATGCTCCCCCTTGCTACTGATTGCGAATCTTCTGGACTTCTTTACATCACCTTTCGGCTCCAGCTCCTCGACCACTATGTCAACGCTAGCTGCCATGTGTTGCACATCCTAAACAACCGAGATCTTGGTGACATCAATAACTCGGCCAAGACCAAAGTTCTTGACTTCCAAACTTACCGTTAGTCTTGCCTTTTTTTTTATTCTCTATCTTCCACCAGAACGTGTGCTTGTGTTCCGTCGAGCTTCCTTACCCTTGGTTGGCCCAACCAAGTAGACGGTGTGGTTCCCTTGAGATTCAAACTCATGTAACTAACTTACATCCAAAAGCAGAACATCATGCACTGTGTAGATCGTCGATGACCCACAACTCCTCATGAATTGTGTAAATAGAAGTGTACACGTTTCACCTTGAGTTGGTTGCATGATCTCCTCCCCAGTTTTGAATTACTAAAACCAATTCGCTCTATTAAGTTTTGGCACATCACCATCACCAAAACTGGATCCATAGGACGGCCTCCATCTGTAGATTAACCAACTATCATGTGATCGATATACTGATCCTCAAACTTTGAAGCACTCCCGTTCGTCAATATGTCCCGATGAACTGAATCCTTTAAATCCCTTAAATCTTCTTGAAGACCCTCTTCAGCAAGTTCAAAACTATCCACAAACTCATGTCGAAATCCATCGAGCCATCATCTGAGGTCTATGGCCTACATGTACAATACATTAGCCTGCACTACCAAAATTTATCGATTTAGCGACGGCCGCATCCGTCGCTAAGACGACGGTAATTACCATTAGCGACCGCTTACCGACGAATATTGGCCAAAAAAATCCGTCGGCAATCACCTCGTCGCTAATAACCATCCGTCGCTAAGTTGTCGTCACATGACGGAAAAGCGACGGATAGTCGACGTTACAATACGAAGCATTAGCGACGCATTGTCGACGGAATCTCGTCCACCTCAGCTTTTAAGTACTGAACTGTGTACACAATACCGACGAGCAAAGCCGTCGCTAACCCGTCGCAAAGGCGTATCAGATCGTATCATTTCGTCGCTAATCCGTCGATACCGTCGATATCAAGTGACGGATTAGCGACGAATTTCTGACGGAAAAGCCGTCGGCCAGCTTCTGGAATTTCATGTCATTTCCAGCAACTTGGCGACGGATATGTCGTCGCTACGCCGTCGCAATATATCGACCGCATAGCGACGGATTAACCGTCGACTTTGTTCTGGAAATTCTTGTTATTTCCAGAATACGGGCGACGGATATGTCGTCGCTAGTCCGTCGAACAATAAATCATGCCGACGGATTTTCCGTCGATCATCCGTCGCTACCTGGGAATAAATTTCAAATATCCAGTTAGCGACGGCATAACCGTCGAAAAGTAGTCGGAAACTGGAGACTTCCGTCGCAAAACGGTCATAAGTCCGTCGCTAACTGAGAATATTTTGAAAAAAAAATTACAGCTTTTTAGCTGTTCGCAAAAATTTGCATAAACCAAACCAATATATAATGCACACCAATTATCCAACAATCACATAGACCAAATATATTATGCACACCAATTATCCAAGAATCACATAGACCAAAATATGTACATACGAATTTAATGCACACCAATTATCCAAGAATCATATAGACCAAACCAAATTAATATAAAATAGACATCAGTTATCCGGAAGAGTAACCTAATATCCATCGTTATAATCCGATCATTGCACAAATATTCCAAAATTTTCATAAATATTCCAAAACACATAGGAAAGAGTTGGCCAGTTACAGTAACCTAATATCCAATCCTGACGACCGATCATAGCACAAATATTCCAAAATTTTCACAAATATTCTAAAACACATAGGAAAATCGACTTTGGCCTCAACAAAGACCACAAGTCAGACGATGAATCCTCACAGCCAGGGATGATAGTTGCGTTGAGGCATGTACCATTCTATCAGCCACTTTGCATACGAAGGCTCAATCTGGTTGAGGTCTTCTGTAGGGACAGGAGGGTCGGTCCCGATGCTACTACTCTCTGACGGTGGCTCCTCCTTAGCTTCAAGCTTGGGAGCAATCTCTTCCCTGATGATCATCGGTTCTTCCTTGACCTCGACCTTTGGTAACACCTTCTCCTTAACAGTCATCGGCTCTTGTTTGACGACGGAGACTTCCTCCGTGTCGACCTCCAAGGGTTTTTTGCCTCGACCCCTTCCTCGACTAGCAGCACCATTTCGACGAGTCCTAGGAGCCATCTTTCTGACAACAGAAATTTTCATATAGGGTAAAGAAATTTACTCAAGTTATAAAAGTTGTGACGTTGGTTTTTTGCGTTCATCATCATTAGAGGGAGCAGCACTGGAAAAGTTGTGACGTTGGTAGCATGAGTAAAAATCTGTATCACAAGACTAACAGAATTACTATGTAATCATGTACTCACCAATAACCGGATGTAACTGGAGTCGTTGGGCCTATCGTGCAGTAATTTGTGGATCCGCTGGTATAGGCCAGATGTACTTAGTATCTAGTGTATCAAGCCTGTATCGGTCTATCGGATTGGTATAGGACGTATCATAGTGGTATTGGCCTTAACAAATTGGTATCGTCCTATATCCGATATGTACATGTATCGGCCGTATAGCTAGGATTCATATTGGCCTTATCGATTTGGTATCGGTCATATCCAATATGTATCGGCCGTGTTGGATTATTATATACCATTTCGGATTAGTTTCATGGAAGGTTTAGTAACAACTGTACTTGGATTTCTCTCTTCTCGAGCTAGAATACCATTGCAAGAGAATCACCAGATCGTGATTGGCCAGTTACAGTAACATACATACTTCCTTTTCTATCAGAAAAAGCGAGATTGAAAAGGAAGTATGTATATTCTGTAACTGGCCATTTACGCTCTCGTGACTCTCTTGTAATGGTAATCTAGCTCTAGAAGAGAGAAATCCAAGTACAGTTGTTACTAAACCTTCTACGAAACTAATCCGAAATGGTATATAATAATCCAACACGGCCGATACCTATCGGATATGACAGATACCAAATCGATAAGGCCAATATGAATCCTAGCTATACGGCCGATACATATCGGATAGGACGATACCAATTCGCTAAGACCAATACCAACCGATACGGCCCATACCAAAACGATAGATCGATACTAATCCGATACGGTCAATACTTATAAGTACCTACGGTCCAGGAGGTTGATCCGCTATAGTACACCCATGTACGATCAACGAAGTAACGATCCATTTCAATTTGGATGTGAAAATCTGTATCGTAAGACAAACTAAACATAATCAGTTCTATTTCACATGCTTAATTGCCAAGTATGGGAACGAATGGCTCAGAACACAATCCAAAATTCATTCTAGCATACATTAGTGTGAATCATCTATGTTCTGTACATATAGTGTAGTATATGTTCTTATCGTATCTAGTATCTGAAAGATGTAACAGAATCAAGATGAACTCACATAGATTACAGGTGCCCCACATTTGAGTGCTACACCAAGACTCACCGTGATGAGGTTAGTGATTTATTTAACCTAATATAGTAATCTTGTAATTTAAAGTTGGAAGAACGTGCAAGTAGCCTTATAGTTTCTGCCTCGCCAGTCGAATGGCTTAATTGCCAAGTATCGGAACGAATGGCTCAGAACACAACCCGAGATTCATTCTAGCATACATTAGTGAGTTCATCTTGATTCTGTTACGTCCTTCAGATACTAGATACGATAAGAACATATACTACACCATATGTAGAACATAGATGATTCACACTAATGTATGCTAGAATGAATCTTGGCTTGTGTTCTGAGTCATCCGTTCTGATCAGGCATCTTCCTTCTCCTCTCCTCCACTATGGCTCTGAACAAATCTGCTCCTCCCTCTACTTCCCTTCTTCTTATTTGACTCTCTCAGCAACATACGACATCCACCTCAAGTGTAGAGTCGGGGGAGAAGAAGTAGACAGGAAGAGGAGGGGAAGCAGCACAGCTGGCGGCATGATCCGGAGGAAGTACAGAGGTTTTCTTCAACAGCCGTAGGAGAACTATAAGGATATATCTTTTTAGCGACATGTCATCTTGTCAAAGACCCTTCATGTGAATATCATGTTACCGCGGTGTCGGAAGACTAACATGGTGGAGGACGAGGAGAAGGAAGATGCTTGATCAGAACGGACGGCTCAGAACAAAAGCCAAGATTCATTCTAGCATACAATAGTGTGAATCATCTATGTTCTGTACATATGGTGTAGTATATGTTCTTATCGTATCTAGTATCTGAAGGACGTAACAGAATCAAGATGAACTCACTAATGTAATACTAAGACATCATCTACTACTATATAAGATATAGTGATAGGTTGTCGTATCATCATTGCCGAAGGATGAGGGTCGGAGGACAGTCAACTTTATCTAAGGCTACTTGCATAGTTTCTGCCTCGTCAGTCGAATGGCTGCAGGGACTATGTCCTGATCACCATTAGTGTGAATCATCTATGTTCTGTACATATGGTGCAATACTTTTTCTGTTCACAAAAATATGCATAAACCAAACCAATATATAATGCACACCAATTATCCAAGAATCACATAGACCAAATATGCATATACGAATGGCTGCAGGGACTATGTCCTGATCACCATGTCGTACCGTAGATTAATGCAAATGGAGCTGGAGCCAAAATACAGAAACCAAAATATAAAATACAGAAACCAAAATACAAAATAGGACCCTCTGTGAGAACGGATGGCTCAGAACACAACCAACCGGAGAGGATACCCTGAGAGATCCATCTGAGTAGGACGTATACTCTGAGAGATCACCTTTACAAGAATGATATCAGTAGTGGGATTGAGTGCTGGAGGGGATACTATCAGAGTATACGTCCTACTCAGATGGGTCTCTCATCGTTACTATTTTTTTCTGACAGCATGGTGGATGTGCTCCGTCAACAGAATCTGACTCCAAGCCAAAACTTTGCCCCGGAGCTCAAGTGGACATCCTTCGTGTAGAGCTCGAGTGAGAGGTTCCTGACAGCATGGTGGTCTCCTTTGTCAAAGTATCCGTGCTCGTCCCACAACCAATGTGGGATGAGCACGGATACTTTGACAAATGAGACCACCATGCTGTCAGGAACCTCTCACTCGAACTCTACACGAAGGATGTCTACTTGAGCTCCGGAACAAAGTTTTGGCTCGGAGCAAGAATCTGTTGACGGAGCACATCTACTATGCTGTCAGAAAAAATTAGTAACGGTGGGAGACCCATCTGAGTAGGACGTATTCTCTGATAATATCTCCTCCAGCACTCAATCCCACTACTGATATCATTCTTGTAATTATGATCTATCAGAGTATACGTCATACTGAGATGGATCTAGAATTCTCTCTTGTTGGTTGTCGTATCATCATTGCCGAGGGATGAGGGTCGGAGGACAGTACAAATAGTCTAATACAAAAACAACTCAATAAGTAGTCCAATACAAATAGTCTAATACAAAAATAACCCAATACAAATAGTCCAATACAAATCAGTACTAATAGCTAATGAGAAACATGCTGCTCACGCAAACGCTCAGTGATACGTTCACGCATCCACCTCGAAAAAGCGAGTTTTTTGGCGCGAAGAGAGATGTCGTCCCTTGCAAAGATTGATTGAAGAGAACTCTCGGTCTCACTAGCTACCGGTGCTGGATGAATAGAACTTCCAGTCTCACTAGCAACCGGTGCCACTTCCTCCTCAACTGTAGGAGGAGCCACCTCAGCATTCACTGTTTTCTTCAAACGACGTGCCGCTCCTCGGGTCATGGGTGCCATCTGGTAAGATCGATAGTCACAAATAATATAATTGTAACATAAGCAAGCTAACTAAAGGAACCATCATGTAATTTGAGTACATTTTCGAAAGCCGATAAAGTATTACCAATTCGATTTTTTGCCAAGTGCAAGAACGGACGGCTCAGAAGACAACCCAAGATTCATTCAAGCATACATTAGTGTGAATCATCTATGTTCTGTACATATGGTGTAGTATATGTTCTTATCGTATCTAGTATCTGAAGAACGTAACAGAATCAAGATGAACTCACATAATGTAATACTAAGACATCATCTACTACTATATAAGATATAGTGATAGGTTGTCGTATCATCATTGCCGAGGGATGAGGGTCGAAAGACAGTCAACTTTATCTACGGCTACATAGTTTCTGCCTCGCCAGTCGAATGGCTGCAGAGACTATGTCCTGATCACCATGTCGTACCGTAGATCAAATGGAGCTGGAACTGGAGCCAAAATACAGTACTACTTCACCATGTCGTACCATTTTACTCTCTCTCTCTCCTCCCCCCTCTGGCGCTCTCACTCTCTCCGGCGCTCTCACACTACTAATTCCTATGTGTTTTAAGTGTGAGAACGGATGGCTCAGAACACAACCCAAGATTCATTCTAGCATACATTAGTGTGAATCATCTATATTCTGTATACATATCGTGTAGTATATGTTAACCTTATCGTATCTAGTATCTGAAGGACGTACGTAACAGAATCAAGATGAACTCACTAATGTAATACTAAGACATCATCTACTACTATATAAGATATAGTGATGGGTTGTCGTATCATCATTGCCGAGGGATGAGGGTCGTAGGACAGGCAACTTTATCTACGGCAACATAGTTTCTGCCTCGCCAGTCGAATGGCTGCAGGGAATATCCGTCACCATGTCGTACCGTAGATTAATGCAATTAATGGAGCTGGAAATATCCGTCGCTAACCGGTAACTAGTCCGTCGCTAACTGAGATTGTCACATACACATATGTATATCACAGCTAGATGTATAGATATATACATCTATACAGAAGCACACAACTGATAGAACTCGCACTGTCCTTGAGACAGTGAACATATACACCATGAATCCAAACCCCATATATATTCACATTTACTAATCCAAACGCCACCAAACTAATGAAACACCCAATATGGATAACACATTATTTAGCCAATATATAAACTCAGAGGAATTTGAGAAGCAAAGCCACCCGCCGCCCCCGACCAAAGCCCGCCGCCCCAAGCCAGCCGCCCAGCCCCCGACGCCGCCGCCCCAAGCCCACCGCCCAGCCCCCGACCCAAGCCAGCCGTCCAGCCCCCGACGCTCCCGCCCCAAGCCAGCCGTCCAGCCCCCGACGCCGCCACCCCAAGCCCACCGCCCAGCCCCCGACCCAAGCCAGCCGCCCAGCCCCCGACGCCGCCGCACCAAGCCCACCGTCCAGCCCCCGACCCAAGCCAGCCGCCCAGCCCCCGACGCCGTCGCCCCAAGCCCACCGCCCAGCCCCCGACCCAAGCCAGCCGTCCAGCCCCCGACGCCGCCGCCCTAAGCCCACCGCCCAGCCCCCGACCCAAGCCAGCCGCCCAGCCCCGACGCCCCCGCCCCAAGCCAGCCGCCCAGCCCCGACGCCCCCGCCCCAAGCCAGCCGCCCAGCCCCCGACGCCGCCGCCCCAAGCCCACCGCCCAGACCCCGACCCAAGCAAGCCGCCCAGCCCCCGACGCCCCAAAACCCCAAGCCTGCCTCCCAGACCCCGACGCCCTCGCCCCAAGCCCACCGCCCCAGCCCCAAGCCCGCCGCCCAGCCCCCGACCCAAGCCAGCCGCCAAGCCCCGGACGGCCCAGCCCCAAGCGCGCCGCCCAGCCCACGACACCGCGAGAGAGAGAGAGAGAGAGAGAGAGAGGGGTTACCTTCGGTTGAGAGAGAGGAGAGGATGACGACGACGACACCGACGCCGATCACCGAAGCCGACACCGGCGAGAGAGAGAGAGAGAGAGAGAGGAGGAGGAGGAGAGAGAGTGAATTTGGGAGGAATGCAAAAAGTTCCCTCCGCCGTTTCATTTAAAGTCTGGAACGTAAATATAGCGACGGACTAGCGACTGGTAGATATCCGTCGCCCGGTTGTCGCCCTTTTGGATAAGTGCCGACTGACTATCCGTCGCTACGTCATCGAAAATATGTCCCGCCAATTTCCTACACTATTTCCGCCAAATATACGACTGTGTTGCGACTACGGAAGATCCGTCGCTATGTTACCGTCAGTCTAGCGACGGCTGAGCGACTTTTTCTCCTCCTAAAATTAAAATAAAAATGGCAAAGGCTTGTAGTCGAAATTCAGTCGCTGAGCGGCCACTAAACCGTCGCTAATACCGACGAAAAAGTTCCGTCGCTAAATGGGTGTATTTTGGTAGTGCTGAGCATGTACATACCATAATATATATTTTCTCAAGACAGCAGTCAGGAATCCTTCGAAATCCTTCAAAAGCTTCCAATCCTTGTCCCCAAATATACTAAGACAACCACCATCCGCCGGATTTCAGATCGATACCAAATTATAGCATAAAATTCGGTATATGACAAATCCCCTTGAGAACGAGCTTCTTGCCAAGCTCCATTTTTCAAGTGCATGTAACTGATGCCCACAACTACAACAATTCCTTTCTCATCAATCTTTACACGTCCGAATCTACTGCTCTGATACGTTGCAAAGATCCTCCTTCATGGTGTGGCGTGATACAATGCCACCGTGTTTAAGACCCAATCGTTGTCATGACACGTAGCACAAGGTTCCTCTGCATCGGTCATTATAAATGATAAGATCTCATATACCAATGAAACCTACATAATCATCATTGCCTTTAGCCTTCTCATTTTTTAGCTTCAAGCAGTCCCATTTAAAATGGCCTTTCTTGCTATAGTGATAGTAGTCGTCCTTGCGGTCCACATTCGCAAAAATATATATCCATAACTCCATCATATTCTTGACTATGACCTGAGCCTTCCCTTCCCGTATGAAACAACCAGGGTTGACTTCTGTGATGATTCTAATTGCTTACAAATACCTCCTCATTCAACAAACTACTTTTTACTGCCTCCATTCTGACAACTTCATTTCATATGGAGTTACTCATCGATACCACCGTCTTCCAATAATATGGAAGAAAATTCAAAAACAACAGGGCCTCAAGTGTCACGTCCCAATTTTGAAGAATCGATAGTCGTCTCCCGGGCGTGATATTGTACGAGCCTAAGTTACACTCGCACAAGACAGTTTCTAAGGTTATCTGAAACACAACATCACATAAAGTACGTAAAGAAATTGAAACAAACACGTTATGAACAAAATTTTTTTTTACTTCATTGATAATGAACATTATTTACAAGACTCTATTACAATGGTTGCCACATGGGCTTACGACTTGACTCGATTACAAAGTGAACGCTGATGAGATAGTCGTTTCATACATTGTATTCCCCTTTCTACAACAAAATATTCAAACCACATGGTACTGAGGGGAAGTCGAACCATATTTCTTCGACTAATGTAGTAGAGTCTTCAAAAGAGCAGCCTCAAGCCTTCGAGCTCACAAGTTAGGCTTAAAAAACACTCGAGCGTCGCCTTGTTAGGTGGCACGCTCCTCCTGATTTGTAGTACCTGTGCAGAGCAAGGATCGGTACATTGTCGTATACTGGTGGGTGGCTAGTTAAGTATCACGCTCTCATTTGGTTCAAAAAATTTGTAAAGCATGCATGTATAATTGGTGATCTTACTAACCATCATAGTGGATTACATATAAACAGTTAACAAGGCATATCATATGAAAACTATATTACTTTTACACCCATGGCATAGTCTCCGTGCTTGAAACAAACAAACCATATTCATCACGTGTCAATTGGTACCAATATATGAAAGCATTGTATAGGTGTGAAGGTTACTGGCAATGTCAAGCCATCTTGGGCTATAGCTGGGTTAGACGATGATCCTTTTAAGGCGGATAACAAGTCCTGTTTGAAAGTTTCTGAATCACCCGTGCCAGTTAAGCTAGCACTGCTATCCCCGTTCCTCCTAAGTCGAATCGGTTCCTTGGCCTAGACTACCATTCGAGGAACTAAATCCCTTATGCACAAGTTGTCCAATGACTATACTACTAACTCAGTTGTTCAACATGGTTTATGATTTCTTTAGAAACTTAGCTAATTTTATAGTGTCTCGTCTTATCGTTGCAACATTCGTTAATCGATTCTAAGCATGCAACAATTAATATTATAACATTTTTATAGCAGGTACTCGTGATAAATTGTACAATAATTCTGTAAAGACAAGCATAATTTACTTGGTGTTAACTGCATCTACTTTTAACATTGTAATTGTTGTGTCGTGAATTGATTTAGAAAACAAGAGGGTCAAGGGAGAGAAGGGTTAGTCACTCACCTTGCTCTTTTAGAGGCGAGAGAAAAGGCCGGTTGTGCTAGATGACGCCTACGCGATCACCTGAAATCGCATAAGCTACAAATTAGCACTCTACCCTTATATTCCGAGTTTGATATGAAATGTGAAGTTCGAAGAACGCAAGCAATAAAATCCATCGAAAATATTCACAACGCATTCATAAAACTAAAGCCGAAGAAGCAAGTGCGATATAAAAAATCAGAGCAACGGAAAGTCTCTCCCGACTCATCCGGATAGTCCATCCTCGAGGCACAATCCACTAAATATGGAACTTGATTCTAAAGAAGTCATTCCATAACGAGGAAATGATCTTAATTTAACCGGTCCCGACCAATCGATAGCCACAGTGTTTCTAAACCACCCTCCCCCCTCCCCCCGCGAACGAGGAACGAGGCAGTATGTTGGGATGGGACACTACGTCAAGCTCATCCTCAATCATTATCTTCATGTCGATAGTTAAATGATGTTAACCCGAACCTCGTTCATATATTGCGTCATTGAGGCATCCTCCATCTACTTCTAGTTGATAAGTTGACAAATAAGAAACGCCTTGTTTTCATCCATCTTCTAGTCATACAACAAATACAACTTCTCCCACGATGCCTTTCTCAACTCTCCATGTAGACGTGGTGGAACTTCGAGTTATCCAGTCATTGAGAGATAAATCCAACAACCTTTCGATCGTTCTTTTTCCAACTATCAGTAGTCTTGTACATTGGCTTAGTGTTGTCGTCCTCCAATGGACCATGCAAATCTTTACACCATAGTAGATTTTTCATCATTAGCTTTCCAGATCGTCCAGTTTTCTCATGTAAAGATAACCATATGTGTGTTCATCTTCATCGTAGACATGGTTACACCTTCTCCTTCTCAAGCCAAGTGCTCAGGTACCACTTTGTAGGGATCGAAACATTATCGAAATAACACCAACACCCACTTAGAAGATAACAAACCCCTACACAAGAATCAAGACAAAAGAACACAATATTTTATAGTGAATTCGTTACCTACACAAATTCCAATCTTATATCCCAATGATACATATTGATTATAAATGAAAACTTTATCCCAAGATCCGATCCCTCATAAATTTCAAAATAAAAATAAAAATGGAAGATTACAATAATGAGATCGTTCACCACACCCTATTCCCCGAACAAAGTAGATGGTTCCCATGAACATATATCCTTATCCTTCTATCTTGAAAAATGAGTCATACGAAAGAGCACACTCCCTTTGTATAATTGATGAACTATCCCCTTGAATCTCCTTCAATGAGCATAGCCTCACTTAGACTATATATGGACTAAGAAACCATAATTTAGATATATGATCAAATTACCTAAATTAGTCCTAGCTCAAATATTGACCTTCCATATAGATCCAAGGCCCAAAACGTGCTGAATAATAAACCAAATCTATCAAAAATACGACCAACAATATACCGTCGAATATCGACGACATGCTTATGCGAGCACAATTTTGCTCCAAAAGTTGTTGGACGATTTTCATAATTCGAAATATACCTTAGATATGCCGACAGCATACCTCCGGTATATCCACGCCATTGCATATTCTTTGATTTGGGTCCGGTGGCAACCACCGATACTCCCATGTTCGTTCGTCGCAACGCTCCATATTGTCTCCTCATCCTCGAGACTCGCCATTCTCCTCTCTTATTTACTCGACCAATATTGTACCTCCGAGATTGGATTGTAGTAAGGTTTTATTTAGGTTTGAAAGAGAGAGAACTAGATGCCTGTCCATTTTGGCTAATTTCCATCCTTTCCAACCAAAACCCTTTTAATTAAAACGTTGTATAGATGTCATGTTAGTTGTTCCTTTGTTTTCCATCCAAACCAAACACACCCAATTCTTTTTGAAACCCAAACTTCTTTTTTTGGAACGATGTCCATCTCCGAAGCTTATAATCCAAACTGATTTAGAGCCTATCCAATAAACTTCTACTTCTAATTATGCCAAAATCATCTTCTATAGCACTTTTGGAAACCTAGCCAGCATTTTAGAAATTGACATTTTAATAAATGTCTGGTCTCGTGAACTTATAATCTACATAGGTTTTTATTTATTATATAGAACTAGTATATTAGATTATTATTAAAGCATGTATTTTCTAGATTCGGACGTTGCGTACAGGATTTTGTGCACGATGCATTGTATGTCTACACTATATTGCATGTCATATGGGTCCACAGTCCCAAACTTTTACAATTTTTATAAATGGAAGGAATAATATGCCCCCGTGGTCCAATCCACTGATCTTCTGTCATCCAGCAAGGATCTTATAACTCTTTCCGGTAACCATAAGGATCACTCAAGTTCGGTAATTCTAGATTATTATTAGGAAGACTAAGGCCTCGTTTGGTTCGCGGAATGGAAGGGAAAGGAAATCAATTCCTTGTCATTTCCTTTCCTTTGGAAAACTTTAATTCCTACTGATTTTCCTTTCCGATGTTTGGCAATGCCAAGAAATTTGGAAAGGAAAGTGAATACTTCAATGTGGGAAAGTGATTCCTTCCTTGGATGGATGGAATCACTTTTTCCCCTAATTTCCCTTCCATTGGGAATCACTTTACTTTCCTCCTCAATTCATTGGACACCTAAACATAGGAAAGTAATCACTTTCCTATCCCAACCGGGAGATTCCGCGAACCAAACGAGGCCTAAAAGATTGCTATAATTATTCTAATCTTTATTAAGAATACTTAGAAAGACTAAAAAGACAAACATAATAACTTTAAAGACTACTTAGGAAGACTAAATAACAACTTTCGTAAATAATTAGTTTTTCATATTAACTTTAATGAATAATTTTAATTAGTAAACACATACAAAAATATATTTGGAAAGAAAATTTTTACGGTAAAGCTGAACTTTTTTTGTTAGGTATTATAAGAGCAAATGTGTGAGGAAGACGTGTAATTTAAGAATTAGTTCGACTACAGAAACTCAGAAAGGAACTCAAAATAAAAAATTCGCAATGTGGTTAAGACACATGGACTTATTTTTCTATTTAGGTTCTTGATTTTTTTTGTTTAGATCCTTACAAAAAAAAAAATCAAAGAATGAAAATTATTTAATCCAACGATTTTTAATTGACGAACTTTAAAAATTAGTAAATCATGAATTACTAGAATATTTAGTTAAGAATTAATGGTATACCGCAAAAGAGGATTTCCAAAGTTCACAAGTCCCAATAACTTCCAAGGCTTTAAAAGGAGTTGAAAATCTAGATTTTAGAGAATGTACGGAAGAAGAAATCTTTTAAAACAGAAGCATGTTAGATTCCACCAAAAAGTTGCAAATTGTATAAAAAAAAGAAAGAAAGAATATTAAATTTTCGTCAATGACTTATTTTACAAACTATATAAAGCATAACTATGAAATATTCCTATAATGTAAAACACACAGAATCTTATATTCCAATATAGTAGACCAGATACAAAACTATTAGATTTTGAACTCTAAATAATCTGAAAAAGAGAGAATATTTGGAGATCATACTTTTTTTTTCCTTTTTTTGATAAGAATTACAATTTTCTTTTCTGTTTTTCTTTAATACTACCATCCAACAAAACAAGTAAAAGTTTACAGTTATAGTGTATTATATTTTAAAGAAAAAAATTATGTATGTATTGGAGAAGTAATAGTAGTCGAACAAAAAATAATTTTAACTCTGCTACACAGACCGACGGAAGAAACCGAACGTGTGAACCGAGGATACATGGCAGCTCCTATTTGTTCGAACTGGATCATGAGGATAGTAGGGAGGCTCGATTTTTGGTGGATCCCAGTCTGGACTAATGTGAGCGGCCACGTGTTATCGGTTCAAGTGCACGATTTCTGATCGGTATGTGAGGATTTGTTGAATAAGTTTTAAGTAACTGTAGTGGTGTAAATATACACTTATTAATTAACAGTTTGAATTTGGTGCGTGAAATGGTTTATTTACTGAACTTTATTAATTGCAAACTTAAATATTGAGGTCGTTTCCTCTAAATTTCACAACGAAAAGCAATGGTGGTGATGATATAGCTCACAGCTGAAAAAACAAGAAGAAGAAGAAAGAGAAGCTCTTCTGCGTCACGCTACAGTGCAATCTGCCTCTATTTCTTCTCCACGAGCTCCTCTCTCTGTCTCTGCAGCAGAGGCAGCAGCAGCAGCACTCTCTCTCCTCTTCTCTCTCTAGAAACACTTCCACAGAGAGAGAGAGAGAGAGAGAGAGAGAGAGAGAGAGAGAGAGAGAGAGAGAGAGAGAGTTTGTGTGTATGATGATGAGAGGAAGAAGTAGCGGTGGAGGTGGCAGCAGCAGTTCTTCCGACAGGAGAGTCTCGGCCAGATGGATTCTTCTCCTCTGCATGTCTAGCTTCGCCGTCGGCCTGCTCTTCACCAACAGGTACTTTTTGCGAGATCTGGAAAAATTTGGAACCAATTTTGAATTTTGAGATCTGGGTTCCTCTAAAGATCCAATTTTGTTTAGTGGGTATTCCTTAGATTTTGGATTTACAAGTTTTTTTTTTTGGTTGGGATTTTTGAGGGAAAAAATAGTCACATTTGTTGTCCTATTTCCTGAATTATTTTCGTATTTTTTCGCAGATTTTGGTCTGTCCCGGAATCCAACACTCAGTTCATCTCAAGGCGGCGCCAGGATCAAGAGCTCCAAGTCGTCTCCGAGGACTGCATTACCAAAAAGGTCAGTTCTTTCTGATATGCAAATGTTTTCTTAAGTCTTGATGTTACATAGCACTAACAAGCTTTCTTATTTGGGTATCAGAAGCTTGGCCAAGATAAAGATGTCATGGATGAAGTGAGCAAGACCCATGAAGCCATACAGTTTGTACACTCAAATCTTTTAGTAATCTACTTAGTCATGTTGCAGTCTATAACTTCCTAGTATTGACATTTGATTGATGGCAGATCTTTGGATAAGACGATATCCACGCTTCAGATGGAGCTCGCTGCCACTCGCAGCTCACAAGAGCTGACGGGCTTGGAGGGGTCACAGGCGAAGTCCGGAACAAGCCAACAGAAGAAGAAGAAGGCTTTCGTTGTTATCGGGATCAACACTGCATTTAGTAGCAGGAAGAGGCGGGACTCAGTGAGGGAGACCTGGATGCCTCAAGGTCTTATACTGAACTATACCCTTAGCAATTAATTAGTTCCTTGTAAAGTTAGAATGAGAATTGCATAAAATTTGCGAAGTTGGATAAGTTAGATCGTGAACTCAGCTTCTTGTCTGCAGTTGTAGGTGTTTCTGCTTGATTAGGTTACTAGGGAAGAAAATTTACTTGTTCTAGATTTAGTGTATCGCTATGGCTTACATCTCACTTAAGACAACTTATTACATAGGCATTAGGAAATAGTTTGTTGTGTGTTGAAAGATAGGATAAAGAATGAGGCTATTTATGGGAATTTTGAGGTGGTGCCTAATAAGGGTAAGATGAGAGAAAATTGACTCATGTGGTATGGACATGTGCAAATAGACCAATAGTTTTATCGGTTTGGGCGGAATGATAATACACCAGTTAAAGGAGCTACTAGAACTAGGTGTAGGCCCCGGCAAACTTGGATTGAGGCTGTCAAAAAGGATATGGTTTATGCTAATGTTAAAGAGGACATGGCCGTTGGCGGAGTTGAATGGAAGGAGAGGAATCAAATAGCCAACACAAAATTTTGGGATAAATGATCTGTTCTTGTCGATATTTATTCTTACATATTGTATCATTACTACTTTGGCTACCTTGTCTTTGTGTTTCAGATCAATACAATATGACATGTTTCTTACATTTTGTCACATCTGATTAGGTGAGAAGCTCCAACAACTAGAGAAGGAGAAAGGAATTGTTATCCGCTTCACGATTGGCCACAGGTATGACACCAATAAGCATATTATAAAGAGCACCTTCACCTTCATAGTCCATATACATCCTATTCCCTTTCTTTTGAAGTTTAAGATCAATTCAGCCGAATGCAGTTTCAATTATATTCATGTCTATATCCTGTATCTATTATCTATTTTAGTAGTTAAATATAAGCTATGCAATGTAGATCATGTTATTACACGGTTTTGTATACTAATTCTAAAACAAAATTACGTCTATGTTCTAAACCACAGCATACTATGCCAGTGATAATTGCATACTATCTTGTAATTTTAGAGATGACAAAGTGGGCAATTTTGTGGAGTAAGTGTTGGAACTTGGAAGGCAAGATTGCAAAGCTAGTAGGTTAAAGAAACAACCGAATCCTAACATTTCATGTATCTGTAGGTTGTAATATAAAATACAAGCTTGATGAAGGAATCAAAGGATACAAACAAACATTCTTAGGCAGACTCATAAAAAAAAAACCACGTTTGAATCAACTATAAATGTTGTACATTTGAAAATTTCAAGAGTAAGTTCATTGACTTTAACAGGACATATAGTTCATGCGTCTATTCTTGAATCCGGGAAAGATACATCTGAATGAAATCATTTCTTAAACATGTTACCACATTCCAAAGGGTTGGTACTACTACTTAATGTCAGTGCAAGCTTGTTGGGCATCCACCCTTGTACCTTTAGTCATTTTTGATATCTCAGGCATCGTGAACTGTCCTAGTCCTTTCACAATTAAATCCACAAACACAAAGCATACAGCTTACTGATGGTATCGTTACAATTGAACTTTATAACTATTTACATTGTTGGTTGTGAAGACTCATTAAGTTGTATATGTACAAGAAACAAACTATACATACTTCAGAAATGAAAATAAATCTTGTGAAACATAATCTACAAGAAACATACACTATGCATACATCAGAAATAAATTTATTCTTGTGAACGTATTGAACTTGGTCGTGGCTTTGACATATAAAGATTGTATGTTGGAGAATTAACAGGATTTTTTTGTTCATAGTGCTACATCCAACAGCATTCTTGATCGGGCTATTGATTCAGAAGAGGCTCAGCACAATGACTTTCTTAGGCTGGTAAGTTGTAAACTATTTTCACTATTGGATGAACACACTAGTAGCCTCATCAAAATATTACTTATCTTCCTCCAAATGTAGGAGCATGTTGAAGGGTACCATGAGCTATCTGCCAAAACAAAGATATTCTTTTCAACCGCAGTTGCCAAATGGGATGCTGAGTTCTATATAAAGGTGGATGACGATGTCCATGTAAACTTAGGTATGTCTATCGACTTGATTTAGTTTTTCTAGAAAAACTAAAGTTGAACAGCCAGTTTTTGTTACATTCAAGACTTCAATGTAATTTTAGTACACTTTATTGCAACATATTGTCATTTAGGATTGCTGGGACCTGAATTTGTGTTTGAGAAATAGTTACGAGCTTATGTGTTTCAGTGTGTCTTTGTTTGTTTAAGAAAAAAAATGACCTGCAGTTCCTATCTTGATCACATCTCAAATTTCACTCTATATTGGAGTTAGCAGTAATTTCCACTCCCCCATTTTTTGGAGCCTGTAGTCAGTAGAGATTATTTATATTCTAGTCCAGTTTGAGCACTACTATCCGTGTTCCATCTTAAGTTATAGGTTTTCTTGTGTATTCTTATTTCCTGTGTTTTCAGGAATTGCAACTTAGAAGATAGTCTATCAATACATGAACCTGGCTTCTAGGTTAATGACAAATCACTTTCTTACTCATAGCTATTTTATCCAGGAATTTGACTTTGGCACAACAATTTGATTACTGTGCTAAAGCTTTGCCAATCCTTTTATGGGCCTTTCTTGTGCTACATACATAGTCAGTTCACTATGATGGGAGTAGGCATGGATTATGATGAACTGATGATGATTATGATGATGAGAGATTGCAACGTAGCAGTAGGAAACTACAGAAACAAAATTACTTTGCAACTTAAAAGCATGAAATCATGAAAACAAAATTTTATTAACTGTGAGATGACCTTTAAATTTGTGGTCAAGCTAGGAATCACAATTACTCGGTCTTCAAATATCTACCTTATTGCGGAAACCACAGTTGATGATTATTAATTGAATCCACAGGCATGCTAGCGGCAACTCTTGCCAGACACAGATCAAAGCCCAGAGTATACATTGGGTGCATGAAGTCTGGTCCAGTTCTCTCTAACAGGTAATGGTTTTCTACCTTTTACTCTAGACTGTTCATCTTCGTAAAGTGTTTCTTATCATTGTATAATATAACTTTTTGTATATTTTTTAGGAATGTGAAGTACCACGAGCCTGAATACTGGAAATTCGGGGAGGAGGGAAACAAGTACTTCCGTCATGCAACTGGGCAGATTTATGCCATATCGAAAGATCTGGCTACATATATTTCAATAAACCAGTAAGCTATTGTATTATGGTTTGTATTATTCATACAAAATGAAGCAAAGTAAATTCATCTAATATGCACAATCATGTATCAGACCTATACTGCACAAGTATGCTAACGAAGATGTATCACTTGGTTCTTGGTTTATTGGACTTGAAGTCGAACACATAGATGAACGCAACATGTGCTGCGGAACTCCGCCTGGTAAGCTTTCTGTTTCAATTGTTGTGTCCTAATATGGTAATTTTGTGCTGCCTGAACTTGAACTATAACTTAGTTTTCTCAAGGTCTCTCAAGTCTCAACAGTTGATTTTGATCATAAAACAGTTAACCCAAAGCCAACACTTGGATCCTAATCGGTGATTAGGTTGCGTTGAGTCCTGGTTAGGTGCCCTCTTAACATCCAAACAATTATGCACTTGCCCTAGCCCTATATGATTTTCTGTTCATCTTCCTAAACTTGGGGAAAGGGGGTTATATAACTGTAATCACACAATTACGTGCAAAAACTTCATAGTTTTTGAATTCTCGATCCTGATCCCAGTGCTGGGCTAACAATGTTAGGATTCTCTTAAAAACTTTTCTGCAACTTGTACATATAAGTAAACCAGATCCAAACCAGGCAAGTAGCTCTGTACTCATTTCTCAACCATTTGCAGAATCATACGTAAAACCCTAAGCTTTGTGCAAACAAACAATAAAGCAGATAATGCATATTTATTATGTTCAAACATGTACACAATTGTGCATAAACCAGTTTCTGAAAATGGTAACAGCAAAACCAGGTTAGATATAGCCCTGAACTTTCATAACAATAAAAATGGCATTACAGGCAGATATGGTCGCTCTTTCTTAACCATTTCTACAGTCATTGTAACATAGCGACTTACCATTCATACATGAAGACACAATCCCTTGAAGATTTGGAATATGGGAAATTGCAGGACCTGGCGGAGAGGGTTAGGGTAGCATTCACCCTTTTACAAAATTAAGCTACAACCAGGCAAATATTAAGGCTTGGCACATCTCTCAACTAGTTATATTCAAATGTGAGAATTAGCATTTTTTTTTATTACTTCTTCAAATGTAGTTTTGCAAAAGTTAGAAGGATTCACCAGGAATTTAAAGGAGCAGAGTAAAAGTCGATCATTTGGCCAAAACAAGTAAAAACACAATTAAGATTATCAAACCAAACGCGCCCTGACTGGAATTGCATGATCTTCGAGTCATGTTTAAATGCAGTGCCTGAATTTGCATTTGTTGCATACAGTGCCGTTCTGTTCTGATATATTGCTTATTAGTTCTTTTCCCCCCCTATTATCTCCAGACTGCGAATGGAAGGCACAAGCAGGAAATGTATGCATTGCATCCTTCGACTGGAGTTGTAGTGGGATCTGCAAGTCAGTGGAGAAGATGAAGGATGTCCATGAAAGGTGTGGTGAAGGAGATGGAGCTGTTTGGAGTGATCTCTTTTGATGAGGATTTGTGGATGATTCGTGGCTGGTCGATTTATTCAGAAGCAGCACGTCGCAAATTGCCTCTTGGATTTTAAGATTAAAGATCGAGATGCCTTGTAAATGACTTCAGTGAGTAGTTGCTTGTTAGGAGAAAGCCTTTTCTCTATACTATTGGATGGTTGAAAATGTTTGAAGATCAGAAGAGATGACACAGTTGATTTATCCTTCACAAGGGGACTGGACTTTCTTGTTTTATAGTTCTAGTTGTCGTTTCAAAAGTGTACCCTTTCATAGAATCAATGCAGTATACATTCCCCTACTGATTGGGAAACTTTGTATAATGATACTTGATGATAGTTTTTTTGTTGTTGTTGAGATGTCCGGCGTTACGCATAGGACTTTAGTTCATGCTGCATTGCAGGCCGTTTGGGCCCACTACTCAACCCCAACCATTTTTATAAATGGAAGGAATAATACGTCCACATCACTCGATCCACTGATGTTTTGCCACCTAGCAAGATCTTATGTCTCTCCGCGGTAACCACAAGGGTCACTCGAGTTCGGCAGGATACTTAATAGTTGAACTAATAGACTTGGAGTTTCCTTGTCAGATTGCACTATACTCCTTCACATGAACTTTTAAGTAGCAAGGAACTTTTTTGATCTCGAAGTTACTCGAGATCGTGGACTCGTTTCCATCTAAATACAGGTATGTAAAATTTTGCACAAACGGATTTTTCTCTCCACTAGAAAGCTAGTGGAGAGAGCAAGCCGGTCCTTATCACCCTTGGTTTAGGTCAAGATTTAACATTAAATCCTTTCCTTTCTATGATGATTATGGATGAAATTATTAGGCATCCAGGAGGTTTCATGGTGTACGAAGTTTGCTAACAATATTGTCTCGGTAGATGCTAAAGTATAACTAGGAACAAAAAGTTTGGAATATGAGGATTTTAAGATGACATCTCACCAAAAGGATGACAGCTTCTCACATTAGC
Organism: Iris pallida; assembly: GCA_029216955.1. NCBI lineage: Eukaryota > Viridiplantae > Streptophyta > Magnoliopsida > Asparagales > Iridaceae > Iris > Iris pallida. The sequence continues at coordinate 9,763,471 of JANAVB010027397.1, forward strand.
AAGCAAGCAAGCTCCTCCAAAATACAGATAACAAAGATAATTAGAAGGCTGACAATGATGGGAATTTGATAAAACTCATTAACTTAACAAAAATAGAAATAAAGAAAATTTGGGTATCAGCAGAATAAAAGTCCACATTTGAACAGACGATCTTTTGTACAGAAAATGATCCCAGTTGTTTAGCATTTAAGGTGAACAGCAAGAAAATTGTCACAACAAACTCCCAACCTTTTATTAGTAAAAGAATAAAGAACACTGGACAACAAAATCTACTGTGGCCAATTAGCCAGTAGATGTTGCACTTCAGAACAATTTTCCAAGTAGAATAAGGTACCTTCCAGAAAAGAAAAGAAAAAAAAAGGAAAGGGCATATGAAGGCACCAACATAAACCCTAGCCTTCTAACCATCAAAACTTAAAACAAAATGGGAAATAAAAGCTAATTACATTTTCTTTGTGAACTACCAACATATACACCAATAACAATAATTGAAAAGGAGAAGCTTGGATTTACAAAACAGTGTTGATATGAAGAGCTTTTAATAGGGCAGTTGCCATTTGCTTGACCAAGACCTGGCCTCCTGACCTCTGTCCATCTCTCCGTTCTTCAATCAGATTTTGGAGCTTCTGAGGGAGGTCATTCTCCACTATGAGCTGCTTCGGCCTTGGGTGGTGCTCATATACAGTCTGCATCAGAAAAATATAAAGTTCTTTTCTGAATTCTCCTCTTAATAAACCCCACTAAAAAAACCAACTCTTAAATGTCGTATAACCTTTGCCAGTTCATTCCTTTGCTTTTGCACATCATCTATACTATAAAAATTACATTATTTCACAATTAAGTTATTTGGAGACCCTGCATCAGTGAGCCTCATGGCACTAAGGCACCTTAATCAGTTATTTGGAGGTCCGTCAACACACAAACCTCCATTTCCACAAGCTGATTAAAAATCGTGAGATCTATCCCTGCTACATTTAAGATGAATCTGTATCTTTCCACATTTCAAATGACGATAAATTTCCCTTTCTATGGGCTTGTATAAGGGTGCAACAATTTGGGTCACTTCATCTCTCTTCCTTCTAAAGTGCGTGTGTAAAAATCACGAGATCTATTCCTGCTACATTTAAGATGAATCTGTATCTTTCCACATTTCAAATGATGATAAATTTCCCTTTGTCTTCTGTTAGTCCCGGGGCTTGATCAAAGATGGAAAAACAGATGCAATCGAGATCTGAGATGTCCCACAAAACTTTGCAGAGAGCAAACTCAAGATCTACGATGGAATAAAAAATCAAATAGCCAAAAAAACAATCTGAAGGAGGGAAAAAGAGAAGAGAAGATCTCTCGTTCTTCCTTGCAAACATGTTGCAATTGGGACAGAACGAGTTACAATAAAACTAGAGAGAGATGAGAAGAAGAACAATGCTGGGGTGTCAAAACACCGTTGCTCAAAGCAAGATTCGCCCCACACGATCTGCTTCCAGGAACCAGCAAGTTGAAGAACTTGTGGAACGCTCGAAGTCACCTCTGTTCTGACTCCTCGGATGGACTTGCAATGGCGGCAGCAACTCTCTCTCTCTTTCTCCTTTTCTGACTTCTATTTTCGTAGTACCCACAAAGGAGGCCAGAAGAGAGTATATATAGAGAGAGGGTAGAAACCCTAGCCGCCTCTTCAGTTATGGAAAGATTGAATCAAATCACAAAAAGATAGCAACGAATTAATTCTAATCCCACAAAGATAGGAACTGAATTAATTCAAATCCCACAAATATAGTAACGAAATTAATTCAAATCCCACAAAGATAGGATCTGAATTAATCGCATTGATTCACCCTTTCCATAACCGATTTGAAATCTGCACAGTCAGCGTAGCCCTCCATGCGGCAGCAGCAGCAGCAGCCTGGCCGCATGGACCGCTTGGGCCGCATGGACCGCATGTGCCGCATGGACCGCATGAGCCGCATGAGCCGCATGGACCGCATGAGCCGCATGGACCGCATGAGCCGCATGAGCCGCATGGACCGCATGGACCGCATGGACCGCATGAGCCGCATGAGGCCGCATATGAGCCGCATGCCGCATAAGACCGCATGGCCGCATAAAGACCGCATGACTGCTGACGTGCTAAGTGCGCCAACAAAACGCCACATTACGCCTCATTAGCCCATGAGCCCGAGCCCGAGTCCGAGTCCGAGTCGCTAAGCCCCTTTGGGGCTTAGCTCCAAGTGGAATTAATCCAAGAGAATGACAAAAGCATTAATGCTTAATCCTTGGAGCCTTATTCTTACCTCCTAGTAAAATCACCCACATGGTTCCCTCCTTAGGGTCACCACCCCATGTGCATCTCTCAACAACACACCCAAGTATATATGTTGAGATAACTCATGGTGCTTTTCCAATGTGGGACTAAAATTTTACAAGGCATGTTGAGAGCAAGCTCTCTCCATGTAAATAAAGCACCAACAATCCCCCACATATCACAACATATATATGTGTCCAGGGTTGAGCGTTCCCCACAGTAACTGTCCATTTTGCATTAGGATAGATGTCGCTGACGACTTGAATCTTCCCGCATGGGTTAAATAACAATGTGATACAAGAATGGACTACGCCTTGAATTCTGCACCACAATTGTAATTCTTTCCACTCACAAAGTGTAGTTACGTGTGCTTCTGGCTGCACATTAAAGGCCCTGTGCCAGCCTGGTTTCAGTGTATAATTTTGGGCGTCTACAAGTTTACCCTCAAGAGACGGCCTGATATCTCTTTTCATACACTATAGGTGAGTTCTTTATTAAAGAGATATGGCATGAAGCCTTGCGCTTCCTTGCGGTGCTACGCCGCTATGACATGGCCTGAAGCCGAGGCATTACCCCTTCCTGGGAACCTCATCGTAGTGTCATACTACTGTAGCATGAGGTCACAAGCCTCTTTGTAGTGCCAAACTACCCAGCATGAAGCCTAAGGCTTCCTTGCGGTGTTACGCCGCAACGACATGGCTTGCAATGCCGAGGCTTTACCCCTACCTGGGTACCTCATCGTGGTGTCGTGCCACTGTAACATGGGGCCATCCTCCCCTTTGTAGTGCTGTCTACAACTCTTTAATTACGTCATACAACATTAGGCTACCTGCCTATTTGCGGTGCTACGCCGCTGTGACTTGGCTTGCAAAGCCGAGGCATTACCCCTACCTGGGAACCTCATGGTGGAGTCACCCCACTGTAGCATGGAGATTCACTCCTTGTAGTGCTGCTCTACCGTGCTTCCTGTAAAGCACACCAGACATTCACTCTGCCTGAGAACTCATTAAGGCGTTTAAGCCAACCTTCCACAGGATCTATTTTTTCGCAGAAAAATACATAGTAGACAACAGTGGTTATGGGTCCGTATCCCTTCCATGTTCCAGAGAACAAGTACCCGCTGTTACCTGATAGTTTTCCAGTCAGTGATCCTCCTTTGAACCAAAAGTTAGATGCCTAGTAGATTTCTCTTTGAACTAATAGCATAAAACTTTATGGTAGGATTACAAAGACACACTATCAGAATGCCTTCAAGCCCATTTTACAAGCTGTGTCATCGACCAACTGGCGCTTGAGGCCCTTTGTGAACGGATCTGCCAGGTTCTCCTGACTCCGAACATCTACCACTGCAATTACACCTCTTTTGATAAGATCGTGTACTGCCCTGTGCTTCAACCGCACAGTCCTCTTCTTCCCGTTGAAGAGATCATTTGATGCTACCGCCGCAGTCGCCTGGTTGTCACAGTATATCGGAATCGCCGGTATCTGAGCCCCAACCACTGGAAGATCATACATGAGCTCCCGAAGCCATTCTGCTTCATCTGCTGCAGTTTCAAGTGCATAGAATTCAGATTCCATGGAGGAACGAGAGAGTATAGTCTGCTTCTTCGACTTCCACGATATAGCAGCTCCACCCAAGAAAAAGACATATCCACCTGTGGATCTCTCGCTTTCCACCTCTGAACACCAGCTAGCATCACTGAAGCCTTCCACTACTGTCGGATACCCGTTGTAGTGCAGTGCATATGTCTGAGTCTTCTTGAGATATCTCATCACCCGCTTCACAGCTTTCCAGTGCTCAATCCCTGGGTTGCTTGTGAACCGACTCAGCATTCCCACGACGAAAGCTATGTCAGGCCTTGTGGCAGTAGTTGCGTACATCAGACTTCCGATAACGCTAGAATACTCCAGCTGCCTGACGCTTTCCCTCGAGTTTGGCTTCAGCTTCTGATCACACCTGTATGGCGTATCGATCCCTGGAAGATCCTTATACCCATAGCGTGTGAGCATCTTCTCAATGTAGTGAGATTGTGACAACGCTACTCCAGTGTCTGTCCGGATGATCTTAATGCCCAAGATGACATCTGCATCCCCCAAGTCCTTCATACTGAACTTGGTTGAGAGGAACTTCTTTGTCTCTGTGACACAGCCTATATCCGTACCTAGGATTAGCATGTCGTCCACGTACAGACAAACGATGACTCCTCTTCCATCAGCGAACTTTGTGTAAACACATTTGTCCGTCTCGCTGACTCTGTAGCCATTTGACCTAATAACTTTGTCAAACTTCTCATGCCACATCTTGGGAGCTTGCTTCAAACCATATAATGATTTCACCAACTTGCAGACTTTGTCTTCAAGACCTTTGACGACAAATCTATCTGGCTGTTGCATGTAAATCTCTTCGGTCAGCTCCCCATTCAGGAATGCTGTCTTTACATCCATCTGATGTATCACCAACTTATGTATAGCTGCTAGAGCGATTAACATCCTGATGGTGGTCATCCGAGCTACTGGAGCGTACGTATCAAAGTAGTCTATCCCCTGTTTCTGAGAAAATCCCTTGGCGACCAGTCTGGCCTTGAACTTGTCAATAGTTCCATCTGCCTTCATCTTCTTCTTGAAGATCCATTTACATCCGATGGGCTTTTCTCCTTCAGGTAGATCTACCAACACCCATGTGTTATTGGAGGTGATAGAGTCAAACTCGTCATTCACTGCCTCCTTCCAGAAGATAGCATCTCTGGTCTTCATCGCCTCATCATAGGTAAGCGGATCTGCTTCCACATGATAGGTGACAAAGTCATCTCCGAAATCTTTCGGTCTCCTCGCTCGCTTAGCTGACGGCTCTGCGAGTTCTGGTACAAGAGTTGTTTCATCAACAACAGCTTCTTCTTGGACTACTGGCTCATATGAGATTTCAGTCTCATTTGCACCTACATCATTTTCCGGAATGTCCGAAAGAACAATGTTTTTATCTTTTGCAAACTTTTCTTCAAAGAATTCAGCATCGCGAGATTCGATGATATGATTTGATTCAATATCAAGAAATCTCTGAGCATCACTCTTCTCGGCATACCCCAAGAAGATCGCCTTCGTAGTCCTTGTCCCCAGCTTCTGAATCTTCAGATCTGGAAGCTTCACATACGCCAGACACCCCCACACTCGAATGACATTCAAGTTTGGTCTGACTTTGAACCAGAGTTCATGAGGAGTTACGTCCGAAGTTGCATATGGCACTCTATTCAGAATGAAAGTGGCCGTTAATGCAGCTTCTCCCCAGTAGCATTTTGGAAGACCTGCAGTGAGCAGCATAGAATTCATCATTTCTGTTAATGTTCGGTTCTTCCTCTCTGCTACTCCGTTGGATTGAGGAGAATATGGAGCAGTAGTCTCGCATATAATTCCATGTTCTTTGCAGAACGATGCGAATTCATGAGACCTGTACTTCCTACCTCGATCACTTCTCAACCTCTTAAGTTGTTGTCCAGTCTGCCGTTCAGCTTCGGCCCTGAACTCTTTGAACTTCTCGAAAGCTTCGTCTTTAGACTTGAGCAAGTAGACGAACGCGTATTTTGAGAAGTCGTCGATGAAGGTTATGAAATACTTCATCCCGGCCTTCGTGGAGAAATGTTTGAAGTCACAGATATCGGAGTGTACCAACTCCAGAAGATCTGTGCTTCGATTGACCCGATGAAGGGTTTCCTTGTGATCTTCGTCTGAGCACACACCTCACACTTCTCCACCTTACCCCCACATTTGGAGATAAGTCCTAGACTAGACATTTTGTTAATTCTTTTACAATGAACATGTCCTAGTCTATTATGCCACAACTCAAGAGAATAATCAGAAAATGCAACTGCATTAACGTCTTCAAACTGGTTAACAAGCTGAATTTTAAACATTCCTTCGGTTTGATAAGCCTTCCCGAAGTATGTTCCTTTCTTGGACATCACCATCTGACCAGCATTGATGTCCATCCTCAAGCCTGCGTTGCAGAGCAGGCTTCCAGAGATCAGGTTCTTGGCAATCGCCGGAACATGCTTCACACCTTGAAACGTCAGAGTGTTCCCAGAAGTGAGTTTCAGTTCCACGGTCCCGATCCCCAGAACTTCAGCTTGGGCCTGGTTCGCCATGACAACCTTCTCAGATATTGGCTGGTACGTGACGAACCATTCTTTGCCAGAACAGACATGGCAAGTCGCACCAGTGTCTATCCACCAGTCAGAGTCAACCCCCACATTTGTTACCTGTGCGATCATAGCAACAAAGTTAGAAACCAATGAAACCTTATTAGGCTCACCTTTCTCTGATTGTTTAGGCTTAGATCTGCATTCACTCTTGTAGTGGCCTTTCTTGCCACAATTGTAACAAGTCACGTGGGACTTAGTCTTCTGTTGCTTGAAAGAAGGACCCTTCACTTTTAGATTAGTGAAGTCCTTCTTCTTGGGATGAGAAGCCGCCTGCTTCCCCTTGGGATCTCTCGTCTGCACAAGATTGGCTTTAGCCAACTGTTTGGACAGAGTGTCCACCTTCTGTTGGGAACGCATCTCGTCCTCAACATGGATCTCTTGCAGTAGATCTCCCAAGCTAATGTCTAGCTTCTTTCTGTGCATCCTTGCATAGAAGGTACTCCATCCAGCAGGAAGTTTTGAGACGATCCCTCCGACGACAAACTTGTCGGGAAGGGGCATCTCTTCGTCTTCCAATTTCTGACGCAGCTTCAGAAATTCCTTCACCTGTGGCAGCATGGACTTTTCGTCCTCAAAGAGCAATTTGTGATATTTTTCAACCACAAACATTTTACTCATGTTCTTGTCTTCTTCATACAGATTTTCCACAGACTCCCATATGTCTCTGGCAAGTTCCTTCTTCGAGTAGGATTCTGCCAGGGAATCCTCCATAGCATTCAGGATGAGAAGCCTGCAGATACTATTTTCCCTTCTCCATTTGGCCTGGAGTTTGGTAGCCGTGTTGATTGCGGCAGTAGATCCAGTGTCTGGAACAGAGGGTTCTTCCTCCAACAGAACATGATCCACGTCTTTCAGTTGAAGAGTTAGGTAAACCTTTCTCTTCCAGACTTGATAATGCTCTCCATCGAACTTTTCCAACTTGCAGAAGTCCGATTGGAGGAGCGAAGCATTAATGTTTTCCATCTATACGGATCTTACTTTGAGATTGTTAGTCCCGGGGCTTGATCAAAGATGGAAAAACAGATGCAATCGAGATCTGAGATATCCCACAAAACTTTGCAGAGAGCAAACTCAAGATCTACGATGGAATAAAAAATCAAATAGCCAAAAAAACAATCTGAAGGAGGGAAAAAGAGGAGAAGATCTCTCGTTCTTCCTTGCAAACGTGTTGCAATTGGGACAGAACGAGTTACAATAAAACTAGAGAGAGATGAGAAGAAGAACAATGCTGGGGTGTCAAAACACCGTTGCTCAAAGCAAGATTCGCCCCACACGATCTGCTTCCAGGAACCAGCAAGTTGAAGAACTTGTGGAACGCTCGAAGTCACCTCTGTTCTGACTCCTCGGATGGACTTGCAATGGCGGCAGCAACTCTCTCTCTCTTTCTCCTTTTCTGACTTCTATTTTCGTAGTACCCACAAAGGAGGCCAGAAGAGAGTATATATATAGAGAGGGTAGAAACCCTAGCCGCCTCTTCAGTTATGGAAAGATTGAATCAAATCACAAAAAGATAGCAACGAATTAATTCTAATCCCACAAAGATAGGAACTGAATTAATTCAAATCCCACAAATATAGTAACGAAATTAATTCAAATCCCACAAAGATAGGATCTGAATTAATCGCATTGATTCACCCTTTCCATAACCGATTTGAAATCTGCACAGTCAGCATAGCCCTCCATGCGGCAGCAGCAGCAGCAGCCTGGCCGCATGGACCGCTTGGGCCGCATGGACCGCATGTGCCGCATGAGCCGCATGGACCGCATGAGCCGCATGGACCGCATGAGCCGCATGAGCCGCATGGACCGCATGGACCGCATGAGCCGCATGAGGCCGCATATGAGCCGCATGCCACATAAGACCGCATGGCCGCATAAAGACCGCATGACTGCTGACGTGCTAAGTGCGCCAACAAAACGCCACATTACGCCTCATGAGCCCATGAGCCCGAGCCCGAGTCCGAGTCGCTAAGCCCCTTTGGGGCTTAGCTCCAAGTGGAATTAATCCAAGAGAATGACAAAAGCATTAATGCTTAATCCTTGGAGCCTTATTCTTACCTCCTAGTAAAATCACCCACATGGTTCCCTCCTTAGGGTCACCACCCCATGTGCATCTCTCAACAACACACCCAAGTATATATGTTGAGATAACTCATGGTGCTTTTCCAATGTGGGACTAAAATTTTACAAGGCATGTTGAGAGCAAGCTCTCTCCATGTAAATAAAGCACCAACATCTTCTAAATTGTGATGAATTTGAGTTAAGTGAGTTCTAAGTTTTAGTTAATTTAAAAAAGTCTCTTCTAGAAATATATTCTAATTAATAATATATACTTATACATCCAGTTCTCTACAGTGAAGCATTTTAACCCTCTTCTAATATGCAGTATGGGATGTGCATTCAACTCAATCAACAATAATATTGTAATAATGAATACTCTCAACAAACCTTTATTAGTTTCAGCAGGTTTAGGCGAGCAATAGCATCTTGATGGTCAAGCCTTGCAATAAGCAAAGTAGTCAGACCATTTATAGCCATTGCTGTGTTTATTCGGGATGATTTCCTGCAATTTTCAAGTTGGAAGCAATAAGGAAAAGGGGAATAAAAGAACATGAAACATGGAATTTCGTAATGGAAGCTGACATACGTTATTATTTTCAAGAAGGGCTCTAATATGTTGACAAAATATTGTTCAGGGCAGCATTGGAAGAATTTGACTAATTTCTGAATGGCTTCCTTCTTGAGCAATGCTTGTTCTACTTTCCTCTGGTCATTATCATGAGCCAAGCATACTGCAAGAGAATCTAATGCAGTTCCAGCCCATGCTTCATCCTCCAAAAGGTTCAGGTAAACATCCAATCCACCATGAGCCCTTAATTGCTCCCTAGAGTTACGGGAAGCATGGGCCATATCACAGAGCAGAGGCAAGGCATACTGCTTCAATGGAGAATCTGAGATGATAAAATTCATTAAATGTGGTATAATTCCATTCTCAGCTGCTTGTTCCTGTCTCCTTTTATTGATCTTGCACAGGTTGAATAGTGCATTTAAGACCTAACAACAAAAGGGACAGAGATGAGTTTCATAGTATTATCAAAGCAATAAGTTTTCAACTACACTGCACATGCATCATGAAGTAAAGGATAAGGTTAATACAATTCCAATAAGGCAAAATAATAACCAACATGATTGTAGACATAATAATTTCAAATGCACTCATGGATATGTTGAAGAAGTGAGTTATATTTTATGGTGGCAGAAAAGCTAAACATGACATAATTAATAAGGAACTAATCATGCATTAACATGGATACTCACTTCATTATGGATTTGAGAGATTAGAGAACCTTCAGGGAGTTCAAGATTTGGAATCAAATGTTTGATTGCATCTGCACGCTGAAGATTTTCTAGACAATTTGGGTCCATTGACAAATGATTGATACACTTGAGAATCTACATTTCAAAGGCACAAAGGAAGGATCAGGAACATCAACACCTATATTACCTGCTTCAGTGACGATCCAACAAATAGAAAATTTGAAGTAGGATAAGGAAAGAAATATTCGCCACTTTAGTAATGGATCAAACATACCTTAAGAAGAATTGGTGGCTCTATCCTATTGAACATCTGGAAAAGACGAGTAAGCAAACTTTGACTGCACATGTAGGATTTTACAATAGAGTCTGCTTGAGCAAATTCTAACAAGAGATCTGCCACTTTTTCAAGATATTTTCTTGCTGCATCTGCACTGAATGGAGATACCATTTGGGACAGAATTCCAGAGGATGTTGTACTTCCTGGTCTTGCATTTAAAACGCCGGATCCAGATAGCACGCCAGATGCTGTCTGAGATGCGACTCCTGATGTTGAAGAACCTTCATTAGAGGTCGCTGACCAGACAAATGGTGGAACAACCTTTTTACTTGTTTTCTTTTGTAGACTTAAGATGGAATCTAAGCTTCCATGTTCACGTCCATGTCTTGAGACCTCTGCATAAATTTGTACACGATTTGGTTTCAACAATATCATTCTTCAATGCACTATGTGATGATATACATCTAAATAGATAGTTAAGTCAATTTACTAAGAAGTATTTCATCCAAGAAAATTTTCCCAGGCACTGAATAAAAATGACTGTAGGGAGAGAAGATTTCTTAATATAAAATAGAGTAGATTCAGAATTAAGATGATTCGGTATACTGCTGATATCATTCTCGTAATCGTGTTGGATTCTATATGTGGTTGTTCATAGAATGATATATATGTCAAAACAACGAGCCTCTTGGACATATGAATAATATGTAAGGTCAAATATCCAGCGAGCTAGAAAGCAATCTAAAACTAGAAATTTAATCATCCATTAGTAAACAGTTTTGATATGCATAAAATTTAGAAATGGTCTATACAACATTATATTTGAAATCAACCACAGTGCAGGGCTCAATATGGTTTACATCAGGCAATGACGATCTTTCCCTAAATACCTTCCTATGTTCTTGAACCTTAGAAGTTGAGTACTAATAATTACTAGAAACTTATTACGAATTCTGCATGCTTATTGGTTTTGGAACTTTGACAGTTACTGTGACGTTCCATATAGAAGCATCCATAAAAATGCAAGTGCAGAATTCTTCTTTGCTCTTCTAGTTAAGGGGGGATTTGACAACTGAGTTAAAGCTCTAGTACAATTTTCTTTTGTGTTAGGAGCTAGGTTGTCAACTCGGAATCCGTATTGTGTACCAATTAGCTTGTGTATCATATAATGCATCGTCTTGTATGATATGGTAACCCTAGGTATATACACCATAAATCCAAATTAAGTTCGTCTTAGAAAACCTGTCATCTCGAAGTGCATAACAACAGGAATCATCCCTTAACCCAGAATGACAGAGGAAAGATACATGCAGAATCAGATACGGATCTCTCTTACCTTTCAAAAAAGAAGGGCTTCACACAGCTAACTAGACCCAAGTGTCAAGCACAAAAAACATGCTAACCACTTCCTTTAGACCTCACCAAAACTGCACAAGGGTTTACTTGGACAAGATTAAAGTCAATCTCCTTCACGCCCTCCTCACTAGCCCAGGTTCGAGGAACTAACCGGTGTCTAGTATTACCTAAGGTCCCAAACAGCACAAGACTTTTGATCCTTAGCAAGGTTCAAACAAGAAAAGAGAGGAGTGCATGTGAAAGTTGGTATGACTTCATTACGAGGAAACATAACTGTTTCAGTTTCAAGATTTTTGTATACTGTAACAAACGTAACAAATATTTACCAGCGAACTCTGCCATGAGATATTCAAGTTCACAATTAGATTTCCTTTCCGTAGAAGCATGCAGAGGAGGTAATAAGGTTTCATGTCCAGAGACATGCCGAGAAGGTCGTTCCTTTTCCAATACGCTCAGAAGTGGTCTAATCTGTTCCTGTTGAGATCCTACCGTATTCACTGTGCCACCATGTCCATTTGATGCAACTCTGCTTGTCAATGCTGCACCATTTTCATTTACAGTTTCGTCGAAGTTGGAAGAAGGCACGTGTTCAAGTGTAGAAACATGGCCCAGTTGAATCTTATCCATGTCTCTTGAAAGTTGTTTAGAGTCCAGCTGTATTGCAGCAAGATCATTAGGAGGATCCAACGAACTGGACCCATGTCGTGGAGTTGAACCATTTTGTGGAAGAGAGCCACCTCCACCAGATACAGAGGCCAGTCGACTTGCTTCATTTAAGCTGTGAAGGGTGTTGACGAGCCTAATAAGTATTCCATTCTTGGCAGCAATGCGACAGAAATCATTTCTAGGAGTTGTATGTTTAAGCTTGAAGACCTGCCACATGCCATCTATAGCAAGATGGACCATTTCCCTGCAAAGGTACAGAGGATAAGAATAAAGGTTAAATATAGTGCATAATATGTATAAAGCCTCAACAACCGAATCAGCAACATAAACATTGATCTGTAAGTGCTCATGACAGAACACAAGTATGTAAGTAGAAGTTCAAGAAAATAAAGGTAGACGGCACATATGTGATTTATATACCTGTACTTGGCATAATCAGCCTCAAGAAACCCCACCAAAACAGGTATCCCCCGGCAAGCAATGAACATTTGCAATGTCAGGGTACTGAATGAAACAAAGAACAAATGACAGTATTAGTTCAACTGACATTTTCTATCACAAGGAGAAGTATAATGTAGAATTCAAACATAATTCACTGTAAAATCTACACCTGGACTGACAAAGTTGTTGAATAAAATAAGCTGCTTGCATACGAACTTCACGAGGGCGATCAGGTACTGCAAAGTTCATTATAACTGGAATCTGAAATTTAAATTTACAAGAAACATGACCCAAATAGGTTCAAACAAGATAAGCTACAGAAGTGACTTTTAAAAGTGAGTAGAAAGAGTGATCTCACAAGGCCATCTAGACAAGCATTTTCTTGGAAAGCCACATTATCTTTGACTATCTGATTGATCATTTGAAGAACAGAAGAAATAACCTGCACAAAGACATTTTCATGTCTTACTCATAATATTCCTTAAATTGAACATGAAAACACAATAGGGAATAAGGCTAATAACTCCAGTTTCTATACATATCTCCACAGGTAGTTCCAAGAATAGTGATAGAAAATAAGACAGTGAGAATACATACATGATTATTAGGAACTTCTAGAAGTTCCATCAATGGTAGAAAACCTTGTTGGGACATAAATACATGTTTTTGCTCAGGACGTTGGAAGAAAAATGCGACAAGCTTCTGACACACTGACAAAATTACGTCTTCGGATTCTTCTGGCTTCAGTAAAGTAAGTAATTTGCTGAACTCTACAGCCTAATGAGGCAAGCATAAAACATAAATTTTATGAAAAAGATCAAATATCAACCCAAAATGAAAAGTACTTCCGCTTCAGATATTAGAATGCCTATGGATGTATAATAGTATACACATCAACTAATATAATCAGGAAAGCGTACTAACGACTTAGTCAATACCTTGTAACATAAAAGTGAGATTCTCAGTAATTTACGTCTACATTATGGTATGGCTGTCATCATTAACCATATATAAATGAGAATAATTGAAGTAAAAACAAATCGACGACCCTAAGCCTTTATCCCAACATCTTGTATTAAGGAGACATACTGCATGAGTATGATTATAAATACACAACACCAGGTTTGTATATACAACAATAACTAAGCCTTTATGCCAAATTTTTAGTCCCAATATTTAGAATCATAGTCTTCTGTTCAGCTCAGCTCTGTCAAGGGGGCCATCTCGATAACATTAGCAAAAACCATATCCCTTTTTTACAACCTCATCCATGAGTGCTTAGGCCTACCGCTATTAGCTCTAGCATCTCCTATCACTAATATCCTATCGTTCATCCTAAACCGTGCATTCATTGGTCTTGGTGGCAGTCCAAACTACCTACAAAAATTGTTTGTCTTATCCCCAATTGCACCACCTCGAAGATTTCACAAATCCACTAATTTATTTCTCTCTCAGTGTATTGTCGATCATACCATACTCAGGATAGTGGTATAACACAGCAGCCAATTAAAGAGGATGTTTCTAATTGTTCGAATATCATTGTGTGTATGTGTATTAAGCATCATGATTATTATTGAAAGTGTTAATGGCTTTGTAGTTATCATGGTCTCTTGCTTTAATTATTTAATTGCTTTGTTAACATGATAAACCCCTAGACTAGGAACAATAGTTTCGGACTGTCATGATATGAAGACAAGTGATATATGAAACCTTATAAGCTTACTCTTAATAGTTCCTAAGAGGGACATTAGTGAAACCGACAAGACTCATACACTTTATGGAAACTCATATGATAAGTATAGCGGATCTCATAAGTCATTTGGTGTAGTTGGCATTATAACAAGAGCATAGGTGCTCATTAGTGGAATGAGTTAATTGAAGGACTCCTGTAAGAAATCCCCAATGGAATTGTTTGGTACATGTCAATAGGAAAGTCCATGTAATGTGGACGTGGTCTTCCAAACTATGATCAACACAATACCTTATGAGTATGCAACCATACTTCGATATTGCTTCACTGCGATCCTAACCATGAGTCCCCAAAAGTAGGTGTAGCTAATTACTCATGAAGGTAGTAAATATCAACATATAATTTGTCACTTCTAGGCTTCTAGCATAGAAATAAGGAGATACATCGTATGTGATCCGACTTGTTACACTTAGGGAGTGTTTGGATGGGTGTTACTCGACATGGATGTATGAAAGTGGTTGAAAGTGGAGACCACTTTCACACATGTGGTGTTTAGCTCAACTCGAAAGTGGGGACAAGTGGTGTTATAATTATTTCCTACTTCTTGTTCCATGCATGTCGGGTGCAACAAGAGGCCAATCCACTTTCTTTTTCTGGCACATGCAAACAGAAGTGGTCGGCTACGTCTTTTAATTACTTAATAAAATAGTTATTTGATTATAATTACTTAATTATTTAAACAATTAATTAATAAAATAGTTGGTGATATTAATTAGTGAGCTGTTAATATTATTTAATATATTATAATTAGTTAATAAAATAGTTTGTGATATTAATTGTCAATACTTAAAATTAAAAAAAGTAAAATATTTAGTAATAATTAATTAAGAATTAGTTAGATAATTAATTACTTATTATTATAATTAACTTTCCACTTTTCGTCACCTTTCATACTTAACATCCAAACAGAAGTGTGAATTTGTCCACTTTCAAGCTACAAAATATAATGTATCCAAACATTGATAGTCACTTTCATGAAACAAGAACTAACATGGGACTAAAATAATATACATTTCATTTTCAGCAGACAAGAAGTCACTTTCACACTTTCTGTCAGTTACACCGATCCAAACATGCCCTTAAGAAACTCCCTCACAAGATGATATGAAAATTGGAAGAGTTAGACTTGTGTTGAGTGAGTTCACATATGAGGTACATAGTTATTAGACTTCCATACAGATATAACATTAGTTTCATATCCTACGCCTAGTCGGAACGTTGTATGACAAAAATATTGAATTGTACGATAATTGAGCATGGATATGTTCTTAGTGGATGTTGCTACATCCTCAAAACATACGGGATCTATAACAAATTGCTAGGTGTCAATCTTGTCTAACAAAATTATATTCTAGAAGATATTTGAAAGTTTCCACTTGGACGAATAACCAATCAAATATATGTATGGTTAATCTGGGTGGGCCAAGATAAACTGGACCTAGTGTCACGTCCCGACCCGGAATCACCCGAATCATCGTCCTCGCAGGGGCGTGATGCCGTACGAGCCTGGAGTTGCGCTCGTGCAAGGCAAGATGACAAGTTCTCAAATGGTTATCTTTGAGTTGAACATTAACAACGAAAGAAAAATAGAGTATACGAAACGATTCTCTTTATTGATATTCGAAATCAGATTACAAAGGCTTTCGATAGCCCAACGAAATTTGCCAGATTGGCTACAACACTCAAGTTCTCTCTTGCCCACAAAGGATTTCACCGTTCCATACATCATGCCTTCTATATCTCGACCGCATCAATCCTGTTGCATATCCGAGCGTCAATGCGATCGCACGCTTCAATACGCTTCGGCATTCCAAGCCTTAACGCGTTCAAGCGAAGCTCCGCTGCGAGCAGACCAATCCCCGAACCTGCTAGCAAACTAGTGGAGGATTAGTACTTTCGTCCTCGCTGTACTGATCAAAAACCCACTTAACAAACCGACATTTACTATTGTATTGATTCATGCAAACATACAATTTAGTTCTCTTTCTATGTTATCCTTAGGATGAATTCATGGCATATTCGAAGACTGTAAAGCATGGCAAGCATGTTATTCAATTCGCGTAAGTAAACAGGCAAGCAATCTCGTGTTTGATTCGTGGCGCAACTTAGCAATATCGACGCACTCGTCCTTGAACCGACGCAAGGTGAATACGCCTATCCGTTTTTTCTTGTCATGTTATAAGTGCCCTCTATTCGGATCCATCCATGCAGGATATACGTATACCTTGCACTTCCAAACCCATCGCCCTTAACTATATGAAGGTCACTAGCTTTCCGGACTAGAATGGACTTATATTTATCGAAATCGAAACATAAGACGATGTTAACTCTGTGCGGTTGCTAACCAACATCAGAGGCCATCGAAATAATCGCAGAAAGTGGCTTATCACATTCACCAGACAGTCGCTACCCATCTAAATGAAGTGCACCAACAATACCGAAAACGAATCCCTCCTAGGCCGAACGGTCCCAGCGCCCTGGCGCGCCGTGTTCAAGGGAATACCTATGCACGGGCTTTTATATCTTTAAGTCCATTTGACCATGCAACGAATCTTATCTTTCTTTTAACCAAGCAAGTTCGCTTATCTCTATTTCAATTGGCACAACGCCCGAATGTCCTCAACGAACGCCCGAAGGCCACGAACATTTCGAAGGCACCATGCCGCATTATCATTTCGTATTTCTTCCGTTAACTTTCTATGTTCTTACGTTTCATACTTCGTTTCAATGTTTCAATGGCATCATGCCTCAACTCAATGCTCGTCAACCGAACGACCCGAAGGTCCCGAACACCTTTCGAGGCATTATGTCATATCCGACAGTTCCACCGCATTCATGCCACAACTGTATTCTTTCGCTACGAAGCCATCTTTTATTATCTCGTGCACATAGGCACGTTTCGACACATTTATCATCTATCCTTCGCGTCGTGCACTTGCTGCACGCGTCGAAGCCGTATTTCTATGCTTTAATATTCAATGTCCGTGGCTTGCGCGCTAGGGCGCTCGCCTATTGTCTTTCAATATTCTAGCCGTTCTAACTCGTACGCGAAGGCACGGTATGGTTCGTGCACTAAGGCACTCGTCGAGTACAGTTATCCCATGTTCTTGCGGCTTGCGCACCGAGGCACTCGCCTTTGCGATATCCAATGTTCCATAGCGACTCGTACGTTTGCCGTACGATTCATTTCAATTGTTCTATCTAGTGTTCGACACGCACTACGTTTATCTCTCTATCGAGCCACGCCAGTGGCGTTGATAGGTTAACTCAGCATTCAATGATATGTATTTTACTTAAGCATGACGGAGTAGGAAAGAGAGTTAATGTCCCCCCACCTTGAATCGATATGCCTTGTCGTTTCGCCGAGCCGTTGCGGCTCGATTTCATAACTTCGTTGCACGGGCAACTCTCCTGACTTACCCATTCGAGCACTTCGTGCTTCATTGAATTATACGTCCGTTTTGGCTTACCGTGCCAACGTCTCAGTCCGTCGCAAGGCGACGATTTGCTTTCGCGGACCCCTTACTGAATAAGGCAAAAGATCGACCTCTAACATTTCAGCGTAAACGTATAGCCTGCACATGAAACCAACTAAAATCAATACTTGCATCGATTCGGACTTGCGCCTTGGTCGATTCGATTTCTTAGAATCTTCGAGCCGTCTCAACGCACTTATCCTTCAAGGCAACGCGGCGCTTCGCATCGATTCACTCAATGCATTCTTTGGGACAAGGCAACTCTTCGCATCGACTTAGTTCGATGCATTGCTCGGGACAACTTAACACTTTGTATCGATTCGCATCGATACGTAATCGGGTCAACGCAACTCTTCGAGTCAACGACTTAGCATAATGCACCGTACGGAGCGGAGCATTACATAATATACCACTCAAAACAAGGTTCGTCCCGAACCGAAACCAATACTAAATTTCCAAGGGTTTCATTAGATCGTTCCACGATCTCGTCTCACTATCGTTTGGATCATACAACTTAGTTTGGAATCATACAAATATTTTAGGCGTCCCACCAATATATGCATTTCAGCCAAGCTCAGTTGTAAGATATCAGAACAACGTAAACATATAACTTCTTATTCTCAATTACTTGCCACCTCGTACTCTCGATCGGACTTGGGCTCTAGCATAAGTTCTCACAATTCTATTGCATATGCATATTCATACATACGCGATCCTCCAACAAAAGTCAAGGCACACGATGCGATTCAAAAATCGCATTTCTCAATTTGTATGTTTCATCGGGACTATCAATTCTACGTGTCGCGTCAACCCGTCGCGTATCCGATCACAACGAGTCTCCGCAACGCCTTGCGTTCGGCGTCACTATCCAACGATTTCTGATGTTTCACTTCGTAGCCTATCTCGACATGATTCTCTTTTGTTGACTTGCAAAAGCATCAACATTCAGGACTACGTCCGCTAGGTTACTTACCTAGACACCGTGCTCAAATCCTTTCGACGCAAGTTTAAATTGACATTGCACAAAAGGCCACAATCTATCCGACACAAAAGTTTACATCAAGGCGATGGTGCTCAAGACAACGATCGCCTTGACACGAAGGTCTTTACGATGCGCCTTACGTTCGATTTCCTAACGAGTAGGAATTCACTAGCCAAATTCCCAACTTATCCGTCTCGCAACATCGAACATAAGTTGAATTCACACAAGCTCAATTGCAAGGTGAATCCGAATCTAACGACATGACTCGTAAGTCATTCCCTTATCGTTCCCTCTCGTGTATAGCACGATTCTCGCAATCGCCTATCCGAATCACCAAGTTCGTTGGTGAATTTCTAGTTTGATCGTCGACCAACATAACCATTCAAATATTTATCCGACGAATACTCAAATCTAGCTACACCCTTCACAATCGAAAGCTGTTCCAACAATTTCCGATCGCCTAGACTTATCGTCAACATGCACCATGTTATATTTGTTATCGATGCAATCTCATATGCGATATCGCATGGGTCATCTTACGATCTGCAGCATTCAATTTGATTTGGCGGTCAAGTCTTCTAGGGTCAGCTGCCCCGAAGCTACGCTCGATAATTGTGGATCATCACTGAAGGACACTTTACTACGAACCATGTTATATCTTATTTCGGAGCCAAATCACGTTCCGACGATTTCTATGCGACTATCCAATTCCGGACAAACCATTTCTATCGACGCAACTGATGCGCAACTATCCTCCGAGTAAAATCATGCACTATTGTCGATGATTCCGCAATTTACGAAACATCTACTCGTATCGAATTCGAGTCTATCTTATTTCGCGATCGACACACGAGATGCTATACGCATCGAGAAATCGTCGAATGACTTATAGTCTCGTCTTTGATCAATCACAAAATTTACGATCAACCAAGTTCGTTCATTCTCGTATCGTTACTTACAAAATTCCATAGCACGAGGCACACTCTATTTTGTATTCTCACATCGCTTACGTTTCCTTACGTTCGATCTCGATACGCCGTATCCATTTCGATAACGTAAGGGTCAACTTTGAATCCGTTTCAACGTCAACTTAACTCGCATCGCATACATCCAAGTTCGCAACGAACTTTTTCATAAGCATCAGCTCGTTCTCCGATTTGCCGCATCCCGCTATACTTCGATCGCGTAACTGAGTTACCGATTATCCAACATCGACCCTCAAGTCATACGATCTCGCCCTCTAAGTTTCGCGTGTTTTCAGTCGTACTCAAATGAATCTCCGTAACGTAACCAACTATTTCTTAGGCACGATTACTCACGTCAACCAACTCTTCACCGAAGTCGCACATCGTGCGATTCGATTACAATTCGCATCGCCCAACATTTCTATCGAAATCGCAAGTCGTGCGATTCGATTCGCCTAGCCGAACATTTCTATCGAGATCGCAAGTCGTGCGATTCGATTCGCCTCGCCCAACATTTCAATCGGGATCGCAAGTCGTGCGATTCGATTTCAACGTTTCGAGTTTCCTATCCCGTCGATCCGATTGTTGCCTCAAGGCGTAATCGTTTCTCTAGTTCCCGTCATTCGACCGACACATAAATTTTTTAATCGACGTATCATTCAATGTTACAAGCCCCGCCTTACCGTTCTAACCGATCATCGAAGAACACTTGCATCAACATGCCGTCGTACAAATTCTCATTCGAGACTCGGTGCTATCCCGTCCGTTGCGGACAAACCTTCCGCAATTCTCACAATACGTCGATGCAATTCATCGCACAAATGGTATTACATATACCACTCGAAATCGAGCCATTCATTGCATCGGTGGTATGCCATATACCACCCAGAAATCAAGTTACTTCCGTCGCAACGTACTCCGTATGAACCAACATTTTATTTCGACTTACGATTTTCGCAGTGATCGTGCTTGATCACAACCGTAACTTTGATTTAAATCAAATCCGACGCAACTCGGCCAATGCATTCATTTGCCAACACAAGCTCGGTGCATAACCGAACCGATTTCGTTTCTCGATCTATAACTTTTGTTTTCTTCCGTTGCATCTTGTGCAAAAATTCATTCTCGATATCCGTCGTACTTCGTGCAGCGATTTCACTTTGATATGCGTTGCACCACGTGCAATAATTTACTTTTAAAACGCATTGCACATCGTGCAACGATTTATTCTCGACATCTGTTGCACCTCGTATAACATTTTATTTCCGACATTCAAAGTCAATGCTCAAATCCGTTCAACACATTCGATATTGACTTATCGTTTTTCATCGCAACGCATATTCGAAATCGATATGTGAATCCGTTCGACACATTCAATATCAACTTTCATTTTCTTTTCAACGCATCATTTACAATCAACGCGTGGCAATTGCTGCAGCAACATTCCACAACTTTCATTGTATCGATGCAACCAACATTTCTCGTATCGTTCGTTGCAAACAACGAATATCTCAAATTACAATCCACGACGTGTTGCATCCGCGACAACAATTCCTTGAATTCACCTCTCGTAACTTGTTGCACTTGCAACAACAAACGTTTCACGATTTTTCCAACAAACACCATGTAATTTCCAAGCAACACGCGGCAAAATTACATGATTTGTATTAGACTTATTGTATGGAACATCCAGTGCGGCATCGAGTAGAGTCAAGAGTGATTTCGATTGGTGGTGGGCAACTCTTTGGAATGGTAATGAAGCAAGCGTCCAGAGAAATTGAGCCTAGAGCTCTGATACCAATTTGTCACGCCCCGACCCGGAATCACCCGAATCATCGTCCTCGCAGGGGGCGTGATGCCGCACGAGCCTGGAATTGCGCTCGTGCAAGACAAGATGACAAGTTCTCAAATGGTTATCTTTGAGTTGAACATTAACAACGAAAAGAAAACAGAGTATACGAAACGATTCTCTTTATTGATATTCGAAATCAGATTACAAAGGCTTTCGATAGTCCAACGGAATTTGCCAGATTGACTACAACACTCAAGTTCTCTCTTGCCCACAAAGGATTTCACCGTTCCATACATCATGCCTTCTATATCTCGGCCGCATCAATCCTGTTGCATATCCGAGCGTCAATGCGATCGCACGCTTCAATACGCTTCGGCATTCCAAGCCTCAACGCGTTCAAGCGAAGCTCCGCTGCGAGCAGACCAATCCCTGAACCTGCTAGCAAACTAGTGGGGGATTAGTACTTTCGTCCTCGCTGTACTGATCAAAAACCCACTTAACAAACCGACATTTAGTATTGTATTGATTCATGCAAACATACAATTTAGTTCTCTTTCTATGTTCTTCTTAGGATGAATTCATGGCATATTCGAAGACTGTAAAGCATGGCAAGCATGTTATTCAATTCGCGTAAGTAAACAGGCAAGCAATCTCGTGTTTGATTCGTGGCGCAACTTAGCAATATCGACGCACTCGTCCTTGAACCGACGCAAGGTGAATACGCCTATCCGTTTTTCCCTGTCATGTTATAAGTGCCCTCTATTCGGATCCATTCATGCAGGATATACGTATACCTTGCACTTCCAAACCCATCGCCCTTAATTATATGAAGGTCACTAGCTTTCCGGGCTAGAATGGACTTATATTTATCGAAATCGAAACATAAGACGATGTTAACTCTGTGCGGTTGCTAACCAACATCAGAGGCCATCGAAATAATCGCAGCAAGTGGCTTATCACATTCACCAGACGGTCGCTACCCATCTAAATGAAGTGCACCAACAATACCGAAAACGAATCCCTCCTAGGCCGAACGGTCCCAGCGCCCTGGCGCGCCGCGTTCGAGGGAATACCTATGCACGGGCTTTTATATCTTTAAGTCCATTTGACCATTCAACGAATCTTATCTTTCTTTTAACCAAGCAAGTTCGCTTATCTCTATTTCAATTGGCACAACGCCCAAATGTCCTCAACGAACGCCCGAAGGCTACGAACATTTCGAAGGCACCATGCCGCATTATCATTTCGTATTTCTTCCGTTAACTTTCTATGTTCTTACGTTTCATACTTCGTTTCAATGTTTCAATGGCATCATGCCTCAACTCAATGCTCGTCAACCGAATGACCCGAAGGTCCCGAACACCTTTCGAGGCATTATGTCATATCTGACAGTTCCGCCGCATTCATGCCACAACTGTATTCTTTCGCTACGAAGCCATCTTTTATTATCTCGTGCACATAGGCACGTTTCGACACATTTATCATCTATCCTTCGCGTCGTGCACTTGCTGCACGCGTCGAAGCCGTATTTCTATGCTTTAATATTCAATGTCCGTAGCTTGCGCGCTAAGGCGCTCGCCTATTGTCTTTCAATATTCTAGCCGTTCTAACTCGTACGCGAAAGCACGATATGGTTCGTGCACTAAGGCACTCGCCGAGTACAGTTATCCCATGTTCTTGCGGCTTGCGCACAGAGGCACTCGTCTTTGCGATATCCAATATTCCATAGCGACTCGTACGTTTGCCGTACGATTCATTTCAATTGTTCTATCTAGTGTTCGACACGCACTACGTTTATCTCTCTATCGAGCCACGCCCGTGGCGTTGATAGGTTAACTCAGCATTTAATGATATGTATTTTACTTAAGCATGACGGAGTAGGAAAGAGAGTTAATGTCCCCCCACCTTGAATCGATATGCCTTGTTGTTTCGCCGAGCCGTTGCGGCTCGATTTCATAACTTCGTTGCACGGGCAACTCTCCTGACTTAGCCATTCGAGCACTTCGTGCTTCATTGAATTATACGTCCGTTTTGGCTTACCGTGCCAACGTCTCAGTCCGTCACAAGGCGACGATTTGCTTTCGCGGACCCCTTACTGAATAAGGCAAAAGATCGACCTCTAACATTTCAGCGTAAACGTATAGCCTGCACATGAAACCAACTAAAATCAATACTTGCATCGATTTGGACTTGCGCCTTGGTCGATTCGATTTCTTAGAATCTTCGAGCCGTCTCAACGCACTTATCCTTCGAGGCAACGCAGCGCTTCGCATCGATTCACTCGATGCATTCTTTGGGACAAGGCAACTCTTCGCATCGACTTAGTTCGATGCATTGCTCGGGACAACTTAACACTTTGTATCGATACGTAATCGGGTCAACGCAACTCTTCGAGTCAACGACTCAGCATAATGCACCGTGCGGAGCGGGACATCACACCTAGTGCGGTCATTTTAGTATTGAGCCTAATCGGTGACACACATAAAGTTGGCCGACTATGTCAGAACATGGTATGGTTGCACAAACCAAATAGGATTTGGGTTTGTGGATAATTGACTAGGTCCAACCTAGTTGACTTGTGCTAGCACATGGGTCATTTAAAGTTAGACTTGGTCAACTCCAACTAAATTAAATCAACTATATGCTGATTTGATCAGAAATATATTGGTAGCAATCATATATTTGATTGGGATCAAATATGTAAAGAAATCCCAATGAGATTGGGATATCCATATAAAGATAGATTTGACAGGATTAATCTCATCTTAATTGGAGGCTAACCGTTGCCTTATCTACCCTTGGGCTCTAGTATAAATAGAGGACCAGGGTGCCATGAAAGCCTATCCAGCAATTCGTACAAGCTCTAACGAAAACCCTACCTTTCAATCCGTCTGCTAGCCACTAGAGCTAGGAGACTTTCTATTTTTAATTTACAACATACATAGATTAGAATAAGCAATATATCATTCATGCTTTGGTTAACGAGTTAGACTTGTGTTGAGTTAGATCAGATGAATGCATGAGATCTATTGAAACAATTTAGAGTCGCTAGAGCAACGTGATCTATCACATAGCGTAGGACGGGTCCTAGATAATTGAAGTAAACATCACCCTATCTCGTATGCGCAGAGTTTGTATACTGAAAGAGTTGTGCCAGAAGTTCCCTTGGTCTGAACCGGATATCCAGCAGGCTTTCATTCTTGAACAGTTCTGACATGTGAAGAGTTCACGTCTCTACTGATCTAGCGAGCTCTTCTATATATATATATATTTTTTTTGAATCCTGCTGCTGTATCCCAAACTTGCAACTTATTTCATCTAGGCTCATTTCTTGGATATGTTTCCATTGCCCTAAACTCCGATCCGTGAGCATTGTTGGTTACATAGAAATTCCTTTAAGCTTCAATGTTATCCTGCAATGTAATCAGGCAAATTACACTAGAAGTACTCCAACCTCAACCATAGTACTCCAACTCTATGAACATCATCAATTTCAATCTCTCCACCACTGATGGAACGTTTGATCCTAAATAACAAAAATTATCATTCTTAGGTACCTCTTGTCTATCAATATGGACTCTTCCCTCATCCTTTGGGAATTTTTTTGAAGTTACATTTCATATACTCTGGTTTTGGCCTTCTAATTTTAGAACCCTTAGATCCCAAAGCTTTTCTTCACAATTCTATTTCAGAAGCTAACCCTACTATACTCTCATCGGTTAACAGAACATACAACAAATATCATGCCTACTAGAACCTTATCCAGTTTACGCCTAGCACATATATCTGAGCTCTATGATTAAGTATTTAAGCTACAAGCTCCCAGCACATATACCCAAAGGATAGGTCTCATAAATATAATTCAATTATCAAGTCAGTAATATGGTTAAGAGAAATCAGGAAAGTATGATTGTGGTTGTACAAAATGTTATCCGTCTCCAATGCAGTTAAATTAAAACTGCCACTGATTATCTTAAATAAGAAGTTTCCTCTATGCAGCATTCTAAACTCAGGTAAGCATAATTTTGAAATAATAATACATCTTCATTTACTTCAAATGCTGTTGAGTCCTCATTCATACTAAATTATTTAAAAATTACAAACATCATCAAAGGAACATAACCTTACCAAAAGAACAAGTAATAGTATTTCACAGAAATCCAAAGTTCCAAACTCACTGTATCCAAAGACAAGAATATGGTAACTTTCTAGAAAAGATATGCATGATTGTATATATGACTGAATAAATAATGAAAAGTACAAGAAATACCTGCAGGTGGAATATGTTGTCTGGATGCAAGTTTTCATCATAGACCTTTTTAGGAAAAAAAAAAGACAAAACACTGAATTAATACAACCTTGATTTGAGCAACAACACAAAATAGCCAAACTTACATACCGAGCTGTCAATCACATTTTCATTAGTAGCATCCCTGACAATTCCAAGTAACATTTCACCATTTCTTTGTCCTGATTCATTCTCCATATGGGTCTGGGCCATCCTAGCTTTCAGCTCTTTTGCAAAGTCATTTTTTCCACCATCAAACAGCATTTCCTTCCCTTGTCCCTTGGCAGAGGTTGAAGACTCGGCACCCTGGTCCCCAGAAACACTGTCAGTGCGTGGAAATAAATCATCGAGGGAGGTGTCCCCTGGTGTGTCACTAAACCTACTCAACCCATGACCTCCGGTTACAACTGATGGGATAACAACCTTTGAAAAAGTTATTGTGAAAGTATCAGTTAGACAAGAGTAACTGAAAATAATAATAAGTATACGTTGTAGAACCCTAGAGGGGGGGTGAATAGGGAAATAAAAAATAACTTGATCACAAGAAGCAATATATGACAAATAAAAAGAGAGTAAGAAGATCAAACACAAGATGTATCCTGGTATCCTCGCTTGAGGCAATCCAGTCCCGGAACTCTCTCCGGCTTAAATCCACTATTTAATAAAATAGTACACACGAGTTTGGATCCGAAGAACTCGCCAACTTCAACACGAGTTTGGATCCGAAGAACTCGCCAACTTCAACACACGAGTTTTCTTACGAAGGCTCGCCAACTTCAAAGAAATGAGAAGAGAACTTGTTGATCTTCTAACACTTGAAGATCGAAAATTACAACTCTTAATAACTCTAGCACTTTAGAAGAGGATGACAATTAAAGCTTGGTAGAGTATTAATGGTGGAGCTCTTGGTAGTTTGGAAAATTTATGGCAAGAGTTGGTGAAAGCTTCAAGAGAGAGAAGGCTTTCATTTATAGAGAAACCAAGAGTAGGTAGCATTTAATGCTCCTGGATACAGCCTGACCGGCATACCGGTCGAACAGTAACGGTCATATAAGTATCCGTTGGGAGCATTCAATGCTGCCATTAATGCAGTCTAAGCCATTCAAAAATCAAATTTCATAAGCCGGTATACCGTCGGTATGCCGCGGTATACCGTCGGTATACCGATGTGTTACAGAACGTTTTTGTAATAAACAAAACGGTATTACCGTCAGGGGCGGCCCTGGCCCAGGGTAGGTCGGACGACGGCCCAGGGCCCCCCGACGAAAGGGGCACCAACATGCATCTATCTACAAGAGGACTAGTATATATCATGTGCTCTTCTTAACATAAAACATTGTAGTGTAGTGGTTTTAATGTCAGACTTTTGCTTTAGAGGTCCTTGGTTCAAATCTTGGTGGAAGCAAATTTTTGTTACGCTTACATTTTTTTTACATTATGTATAGGGGGCCTTTTTTGAAAGTTTCGCCTTGGGCTCCCATCAACTCAGGGCCGGCCCTGCATACCGTCGGTATGCCGAAGTTTGTCACAGAAAGTTCTATATCTCACAAAACGGTATGCCGTCGGTATGCCAGAGTATACCGTCGGTATTCCGACGATTATCACAGAACGTTTTTGAGGCAATCAAAACGGTATACCGTCGGTATGCCGGAGCATACCGTCGGTATTCCGATGTTTGTCACAGAACGTTTTGTGGTCCACAAAACGGTATACCGCCGGTATGCCGACAATTCTCACAGAAAGTTTTGTGCACAATAAAACGGTATACCGCCGGTATGCCGGAGCATACCGCCGGTATGCCGGAGCATACCGCCGGTATGCCGGAGCATACCGTCGGTATGCCGATCTATAGGATATTGATTTTTCACTTTAAGAAGTAGAAGCTTTTAGTTTGTCATCCAACCTTAAGTGTTTACAGAAAGACCTAGACCTTGTACAGACTCGAAATCATGCAGTGTAGGAAGCCGTCTATGCAAGGAGCGCCGGTCTTTACTTCAGTCTTCAAGGCTTATGGATGGTAAATCTGAATGGACAGACTTTATGTAGTAGAGCTTCTGAAATGATATCAATCTGAAAACAGAGAAAACTAAACTACGAAGATGCTGTTAATATTATCAAAATAAATGTGCCAACAATCTCCCCCATTTTGATAATTGACAAAATAGAGAGATAGCATCTTCAGGGAGTGACTCCCCCGTAGGTAGACAACTCTTCCTCAATACGTTTTCTTCCCCTTTGTCACTTAGTCAAAGATGGGAAAAATATAATAAAAATAGCATAAATATGGAGCACAGTATCATAGACAAAAGCATGTATTGATAGATAAAAGTAGGAAATGGAATACATGTAGGACACCCATAACATACTACATAAGACTAAAGTAAAAACTCTCCTCTACGAGAGTTAACAAGACAATAAAAAAGGCAGATAACAAGTCCTTGTAGGACTGCAAACAACAAGTAACAACCAACCACTGGTCCCCGAAGGACCTCAAAAGACAGAAAAAGACACAAATACAAACAAACTAAAACAACCATTTATTCGACACCACCATCAAAAGGAAGCAACCCCTACTCGTCAGCCGGATCATCCCCACCATCCTGAGCCTGGTGGAAAGCGCCAAAAGGATCAATGCCGTCCGGGTACATGAAACCGTAGGCATTAGGATTGGAAAAACGGGAGGCCTGGTACATTAGATCCTGAAGATTCAGATCCTGAAGATTCAGATCTGGTCCTGAAGGATGCGCTGAATAAAATAGGCCTGGTCATGGAAGCGGGATTGGATTAGAATGCCAAGGCCACGAGTGTTGGCCCGCATCTGCTCCTCTGCCTGAGCCATAAGCATGTCGAAATGCTGCTGAGTCAGCGGCATGTAGCGGCCGGAGGCAGGAGTAGAGGCGGGTGCAGCAGGAGCAGAAGCTGGCGGCTCTTGGGAGGAGACACGGGATGTGGAGGCACCACCGACAGAGCGAGAAACAACGAGGAAGGATGGGACGCCGTCCGAGTAGCATTGGGAGAGGTCGACTTGCTTGGCTTCCAAGATAAGAGTGATGAAGGAGCCATAATAGAGATTCTGCTTCCCCGCGGGTAGGACGCCGAAGAAAGCATGGAGAAGAGTCTTGGGGAAGGAGAAAGGCTTCCTCGAGTACAAGTAGTACATGCACACCAGGGCGTCACCAGTAATGGCGTCATAGTTGCCGCCCTTGGGATAGAGAGTGTGGCACACGATCCTATGGAGCTCGTAATAGAACGGATCCAGTAGGACGGAAAGAGCCGGGATATTAGGAGGGTTGGGGCCCTTGCAAATAATAGCACAGAATTCGTCAAAGGAAACCGACGTCGAAGAATGAAGAGAAGCCAAGCCCGGTAGAGCCTCTCCTCTGTCCGGGACGCCAAGAATGCTAGAGAGGTCACGAGCCGTCAGGCGGAAGTGACGGTCGTTGACCATTGTCTCAATGGCGCCGTTCTCCATGTCCGGGACCATGTTGCAGTAGAAGAGACGAACGGCGGCGGGGTAGACAGGCACCTGACGCCGAAGAAGGGAAGATAGTCTAGACGCCTCGAAGAGAGAAACATGGCCGAGAAAGAGATTCCAGTTGATGGCGCGGCCTTTGTAGACATTATGGTGCACGAAGTGTTGAAACCAATATTCAGCAGCCAAGGGAGAGGTGAAGGCCCGCTGATCGTAGCCATGGGGGAGAGCCACCGGGGTGAAGGGATTCGAAGCGATAGAGGAGGAACGAGCACGCTTGGGGGCAGCCATTGAGAGAAGAAAATAGTGGGAGAGGGAAGTAGGGTTTTGGAGAGTATTTGAGAAGTGGAGGAGAAGGAAGAAGAAAATAGGGTTTTTAAGGAGATGTTGGGAAGGGGAAGGGTGGTTAATGGGGAACGGTTATAGAGAGGAAGTGGACAGGTTTGTGGGTTGGAAATGATGATAGTGGAGATAAAGTAGGAGTAAAGGGGAAGAGGAAAAGATGGGTAGTTAAGATATGGGGAAGAGGAGAGGAGGAGGTGGGTAATAAAGAGGGAAGTGATGGATGTGAAGGATATTAATGAGGAGAAGAAGGGAATTGAAGAAATATGGGCCCGAGCTGGATTTGACACAGCAGTCCGCCGCGCACCGGTATACCGTCGGTATGCCGACGTATGCCGACGGTTTACCGATTTTTGGCACAGAACATAATTCTGAACCAAAATCGGCATGCCGTCGGTATACCACAGTATACCGTCGGTGTGCCGGCCGTGAAGAGCTTATGAGTCGAAATTTAAAATGCCCAATTCTTGTCAAAGAAAAACGAAGCGATCCTCCGGGAGCGGTTTGGTGAAAATATCGGCTAACTGATAAGTAGTGTCAATAAATTCAAGACGAATATTCCCCTTTTGTTGATGGTCACGAAGAAAATGGTGTCTAATCTCAATGTGCTTCGTGCGTGAGTGACAAATCGGGTTTTTCGTGAGATTGATCGAGCTAGTGTTATCACATTTAATAGGGGTGCAAGTATGAGAAATGCCATAATCTAAGAGTGTTTGTGACATCCAAAAAATTTGTGCACAACAGAAACCGGCCGCAATATACTCGACCTCAGTGGTTGAAAGAGCAACAAAATTTTGTTTCTTACTAAACCACGATACCAAGGATTTTTCCAAGGAATTGACATGTGCCGCTAGTGCTTTTTCGGTCAATCTTGCATCCGGCAAAATCGGCATCCGAGAAGCCGTGAAGCTCAAAGGATGACGATTTCGGATACCAAAGGCCCATGTTCACGGTGCCTTTGAGATACCGGAAAATACGCTTTACGGCACATAAGTGCGATTCCTTTGGATTTGCTTAATATCGTGCACAAAGACAAACACTAAACATGATATCAGGACGGCTAGCAGTTAGATAAAGTAAACTACCAATCATACCTCGATACTTACGAATGTCGACCGATGTGCCATCTTCATCATTGTCAAGCTTTGTCGTTGTTGCCATAGGAGTCCTCATTGATTTGGATGAGTCAAGTTCGAAACGCTTGAGAAGATCCTTTGTATATTTTGCTTAATTGATCCTTTGGGTCCTTGTTTGATTTGTAAGCCCAAAAAGAATGATAATTCACCCATCATGCTCATTTCAAATTCTTCCTGCATAACTTTAGCAAATTCTACACAAAGTGTATTGTTAGTAGAACCAAAAATAATGTCATCGACATAAATTTGAACCAATAAAAGAGTGTCACTATGGGATTTGATAAAAAGTGTAGTGTTGACTTTACCCTTAGAAAAATTGTGTGAAACAAGAAAGGAGCTAAGGCGCTCATACCAAGCACGGGGAGCTTGTTTGAGGCCATAAAGGACTTTGTGGAGTTTGAACACGTGATTAGGAAATTGAAAATCTTCAAAGCCAGGAGGTTGTTTTACATAAGCTTCCTCTTTAATAATACCATTTAGAAAAGCACTCTTAACATCCATTTGAAAGAGTTTAAAATCATTAAAGCAAGCAAAAGCACATAGCATACGAATGGATTCAAGACGTGCAACCGGAGCATAGGTTCGTCGTAGTCAATGTCTTCCTCTTGGTTATAGCCTTGAGCAACCAATCGGACTTTGTTACGAGTCACTAACCCATCTTCATTAAGTTTATTTCGAAACACCCATTTAGTTCCAATAATGGGGTGATTGCTAGGTTTTGGGACAAGTTTCCAAACCTTGTTTTGCTCAAATTGATTTAGCTCTTCTTGCATCGCTATCATCCAAAATTCATCAAGAAAGACATCATTAACATTTTTAGGCTCTATTTGAGAGATAAAAGCCACGTTTGCACAAAGATCACGAGTGGAGGATCTAGTGCTAACACTGGAGGAAGGATCCCCAATGATAAGTTCCTTAGGATGATTGGTGACAAATCTCCATTCTTTTGGAAGATCCTTTTGAGGAGGCTCGAGAGGTGGAGACTCTTTTGTTGGAGGAGTCACAACTTCATTGTTAGATGAAGAAGGACGATCTCCAATAGAAGAGTTCTCCAAACCAAACGAGATGTCATCAATATCATCGGAAGAAGAGAATGTAGAGGAGTTAAGTTCATTAAAAGAGACATTGATTGACTCTTCGACAACAAGACTTCTTTTATTAAAAACACGAAAACCTTTACTATGAGTAGAGTATCCATGAATATTCCTTCATAGACTTTTTCTTCAAACTTGCCTAGGTTATCCTTGGTATTCAAAATAAAACAATTACAACCAAAAACTTTAAAATATTCAATAGAGGGAATTTTGTCAAACCAAAGCTCATAAGGAGTCTTCTTAGAACATGACATGCCGTGTTAACGGCTTCCGACCAAAAATATTGGGGGAGCTTATATTGGTTTAACATAACCCGGACCATATCGCCAAGGGTTCTATTCTTTCTCTCCACAACACCATTTTGTTGAGGAGTTCGTGGACAAGCAAAATCATGTCCAAAACCATTCTTTTCACAAAATCTTTTGAAATCGGCATTGTCAAATTCTTCTCCATGATCACTTCTAATCTTGTTAATAGAAAAACCTTTCTCATTTTGAACACGTTTACAAAAAACAACAAATTTACGAAAAGTATCACTTTTGCAAGCAAAAAAAATAACCCAAGTAAATCTCGAAAAATTATCAACCAAAACAAAAGCATAAAACTTGCCTCCAAGACTAGCAACTCTACTAGGACCAAAAAGATCCATATGAATAAGTTGAAGAGGTCTAGAGGTACTCACAGAGTTTGATGGATTTGAAGGATGATTTGGTCAACTTACTCTTCTCGCATTCTTCACACACCATATCCTTTTTGAACGGGATACTTGGGAGTCCTCTTACGAGCTTCTTGGTAGCAAGACGAAAAATGGTATCCATGTTGGCATGTCCGAGCCTCATGTGCCAAAGCCAACTTTCATCGTTCTTAGCAACTAAGCACCTGTCATTGTTAGTGTCTTCGACAAGATATAAAACATAGATATTGTTTTCTCTAATGCCTTCATAAACGATAGATCCACTTGAACTATCGGTAATGAAATATTTGAGCTTAACAAACTTGATATCATAACCATTATCGGTAAGATGACTAATACTAAGAAGATTGTGTTTAACATTAGTAACACGACACATTCTTAATACAAGGATAAAGAGGGGAACCGATATTACCATTTCCTATAATGTGACCTTTAAGATTGTTACCAAAAGAGACGTGTTCTTCCTTCTTCATCGATAGCGTTGTAAATAATGAAGCATCCCCGGTCATGTGCCGTGAACAACCGCTATCGAAAATCTACTTGCTTCTAGCATGAGAAGGACTCTTCACCTACAACATAAGTTGAAGATGAACATTTTGATACCCATGATCGTATGGGTCCTTGAGTGTTAGTCTTAGGAACCCACTTAAAAACTTTCTTATCCACTAGTTTCCTTGTATGACAATAATTGGTCGTATATCCAAGCAATCCACAGTAGTTGCAAATCATAGAGGATTTAGAAGAAGATGTGTGAGTATCATGCATATGTGAATTTCTAGTGCGAGGAGTTCTATCATTAGTATTATGATGATGATAATAAAAAGCATGATGCGAAGTATTTTTCTTAACAAATGGTCCTTTCCTTGTGTTAGAAAAGGACTTGTGTGTAGTGTTCATGTAAGAAGTAAGCCTAGCATTGTGATGAGTGTGGAGATGTCTTGGAGTATGCATGTGAGTAGTGTTTTTATTACCTAGTTTCTTACTCTGTACAAAAAGATCATTATACTTAATAGAAGTATCATATTCTCTCCTATTAGCATCTTGAACCTTATGCATAGCAAATTCATAAGCCTCTCTCATGGATTGAATCTCATCATCCTTTTTCTTGATGGTGACAAGGGATTCTTGAAACTTGACTCTATTTCATCCATGTCAGAGGCAGGAGATTTCCCCTTTACATAAATAATGATGCTTGAGAGTCTCTCTACTTCAAGTTGAAGAGCATCAACCTCTTTTAGAGATTTCTTGTATTTATTCCTAACACCTTAGTGCTCTTCATATAGTTCAAGGATAGCTTTCTCCAAGTCATCATAAGTAAGAGTATTTAAGGAGAGATCATCAAGTACCTCATCGATTGCCATGAGACAGACGTTGGCATTGTGTTTGCACTCTTTGTCGTTGTCGGAGTCGCTTGCGTCACTCTCACACCAAATGCTTGTGTTGGCGAATTTTTTGGAGGACGAGCTTCCTTTACTAGGCTTCTCGTACTTGCTTGAGTCTTTTCTTATCATAGGACAGTCTCTCTTGATGTGTCCGGTTCTTCTGCATTGATAGCACGCCGGATCTTCCTCATTGTCCCGTCTGAAGCGGTTGGCTTTGTTGAATTTTAGGAACTTTCGGAAGTGCTTAGCTGTGAGAGCTATTTCTTCATCATCGTCCGACTCGTTGTCGTCGGAGCTATCCTTGGAGTAGGACTTTGTAACTTTGAGAGCAAGAGACTTCTCCTTCTCTTTGGCTTTCTCCTTTTCCTTCTCTTGTATGGAAGATTCCTCTTGATCTTTCATATCGAGTTCATGAGTCATTAGCTTTCCCATGAGGGTCTCAAGGTTCATGACTGTCAGGTCGTTCCCCTCAATGATTGCAGTAGCTTTAGGACTCAATCCTTTTGTTAATCCTCTAAGGATTTTTCTGATCTTTTCGTGAGCAGGATACTCCTTACCAAGAGAAGAAAGAGGATTAATAATATCACCAAAACGAGTAAACATACAAGTAATAGACTCATCATGTTTCATCTTAAAGGACTCATATTCTTGTGTGAGTCTACTAATCTTGGATTCCTTTACTTGTGATGTACCCTCGTGTGTGACTTCAAGTAACTTCCAAATCTCATTGGAAGTCTTGCAAGTAGAAATTCTATTGAATTCACTACTATCGAGAGCACAATAAAGAGTGTTCATAGCCTTGACATCTCGACTGGCAAGCTTCTTGGTGTTTTCAGAAAGTATGTCCCTAAGGGTGTCAGATGCAACATCCTCAATAACTCTGGAAGGAGTAGGGAGACCATTTATCACACAATCCCATAAATCGAAATCTATGGACTTCAGATAAATGCTCATCCTAATCTTCCAGTAGTTATAGTTGGTTCCATCAAATAGGGGAGGCCTATTTGTGGAGTGTCCCTCATTGTGGAAGGTATTGATACTAGGGTTAGCGGCCATGGATCACTAAAAGGGTGTAAATCCAAACAAGAGAACAAAGCTCTGATACCAATTGTAGAACCCCAGAGGGGAGTGAATAGGGAAATAAAAAATAACTTGATCACAAGAAGCAATATATGACAAATAAAAAGAGAGAGTAAGAAGATCAAACACAAGATGTATCCTGGTATCCTCGCTTGAGACAATCCAGTCCCGGAACTCTCTCCGGCTTAAATCCACTATTTAATAAAATAGTACACACGAGTTTGGATCCGAAGAACTCGCCAACTTCAACACGAGTTTGGATCCGAAGAACTCGCCAACTTCAACACACGAGTTTTCTTACGAAGGCTCGCCAACTTCAAAGAAATGAGAAGATAACTTGTTGATCTTCTAACACTTAAAGATCGAAAATTACAACTCTTAATAACTCTAGCACTTTGGGAGAGGATGACAATTAAAGCTTGGTAGAGTATTAATGGTGGAGCTCTTGGTAGTTTGGAAAATTTATGGCAAGAGTTGGTGAAAGCTTCAAGAGAGAGAAGGCTTTCATTTATAGAGAAACCAAGAGTAGGTAGCATTTATTGCACCTGGATACAGCCTGACCGGCATACCGTCGGTATGCACCGGCATACCGTCGGTATACACTGGCATACCGTCGGTATACCGGTCGAACAATAACGATCATATAAGTATCCGTTGGGAGCATTTAATGCTGCCATTAATGCAGTCTAAGCCTTTCAAAAATCAAATTTCGTAAGCCGGTATACCGTCGGTATGCCGCGGTATACCGATGTGTGTCACAGAACGTTTTTATAATAAACAAAACGGTATACCGTCGGTATGCCGGAGCATACCGTCGGTATGCCGAAGTTTGTCACAGAAAGTTCTATAGCTCAAAACGGTATGCCGGAGTATACCGTCGGTATTCCGACGATTATCACAGAACGTTTTTGAGACAATCAAAACGGTATACCGTCGGTATGCCGGAGCATACCGTCGGTATTCCGATGTTTGTCACAGAACGTTTTGTGGTCCATAAAACGGTATACCGCCGGTATGCTCATACCGGAGCATACCGTCGGTATGCCGACAATTCTCACAGAAAGTTTTGTGGACAATAAAACGGTATACCGCCGGTATGCCGGAGCATACCGCCGGTATGCCGATCTATAGGATATTGATTTTTGACTTTAAGAAGTAGAAGCTTTTAGTTTGTCATCCAACCTTAAGTGTTTACAGAAAGACCTAGACCTTGTACAGACTCGAAATCATGCAGTGTAGGAAGCCGTCTATGCAAGGAGCGCCGGTCTTTACTTCAGTCTTCAAGGCTTATGGATGGTAAACTTGAATGGACAGACTTTATGTAGTAGAGCTTCTGAAATGATATCAATCTGAAAACAGAGAAAACTAAACTACGAAGATGCTGTTAATATTATCAAAATAAATGTGCCAACATACGTCAACCAAGAAACCAGCAAAATCTATATCAAATTCATTTCTAATTCAAAAGGCAGAAAAGTAGAAAGAAATAAAAAATTAATAGATAGCTAGTGCGGCATGGATTCTAATATAAACTGAACATATGAACCTACATATTTCATCAAGACACGAAAACAACATCTCATAGCAACAGAGTGAGACAAGTCATATTACAGAATTGCCAATGCCAAATGCAAATCAGAAAGTAAACTTAAACTGTATTCATCTTGGTAGAAAAATAAACCATGTTAAACAAATTCCAAAGAAAACAGATGATAGAACATTATCCAAAGAATGCAACTCACCTTTTCAGATACAACTTTCTGGATTCCAGGTTCAAAGGAGAACTTAGTGCTTTCATTACAACTTAAAATCCCTTCACTTGCATGTTCTGCCTTGCTGACATTTTCCCTTTGAGACTCTAGATAGTTTACCACACCATTTGTAAGGATATCATTATAAGAATGCTCATTTGTTGCTGTTAGGCTGATATTTTCTGTTTCTCTCAAAGAGGAGCTAATGTACGGCTTTCCATGAAAATTAGGATCTCTGACAGCTAGCATATCATCTTTCAAGTTATCAACACTCTCTGAGCGGATATCCTGAACAACTTCACGTGTTATACTCTTATTTTCGTCACTTGGATTCCTTTCAACATTTGTATTACTAGATCCCTCCTGAATTATGATCACAGTAAGTCAATTGAACCATAATCAGAAGAGTTGAAATATATCAATACTCTAATAGATTGTCATTAGTTATGTTCCATTTGCTACATGTAAAAGATATAAGTTCCTCATGAACTGTATGCAGTAGATCACAGTTACAGTGATATGAATTGAAAGACAGCATTGAGGCAACCTACAAGTTCAACTATGGGAGAAATCCCGTTTGCTTTCTCTCTTGTTGGACTTTCACCACCGACATGATAATCTCCAAGTGAGTTTCCAACAGCCACGGTAACATCTCCATCAATGTTCCTGAAGATAACAAAAGTTAATAAAAAAAAGTACAAAATATTTTCGAGAGAATTAAAAGGAGCACAAGCAACTCATCTGTGAATGCAAGTGGAAACAAGTAAAACAGGGATGTCCTAACTACATGAGTCTTCCTCTAATGCACAGATGTAGAGAGGTCATATGTACGCAGCTACACCCCATCAGGTGGAGAGGCTTGTTTCTGTAACTCAGATATGCATCCTC
The DNA here is from genome assembly GCA_029216955.1 of Iris pallida. Lineage (NCBI taxonomy): Eukaryota > Viridiplantae > Streptophyta > Magnoliopsida > Asparagales > Iridaceae > Iris > Iris pallida. The sequence goes on from JANAVB010027397.1 coordinate 9,801,113, forward strand.
CAAGATGCAAGCACCAAGCATTACCGTCTAAAGGATCAGAACCCAAGCAGATAAATTTATGCAAGGAATACATAGCAAATCTGAAATGATCATATTCATGCGACGGAATATACTTGCAAGGAGTAGGAAAGTAGAATTACAGCGAAGGAAATATGTGAATGATAGGACCAAGAACTTGAGCCCTAATAAATTCCTTACGACAAAGACAAAAACAATAAGCATGTAACTGATATATGATAAGTCATGTTGCACGAATACCAATACAACATGATACAATACATACATGGTAACATGGACGCAACAGTGAATCTTCGTGTCCTAATGTATATGAGAGTGTTTGTACCATGCCTGATACATATCCGACATGATGCGACAAACATGACACCAATTTTTAATTTTAATTCTAAGATGGTTTGATATAAGGGTCATTTGATTTTCATGTTTTGATAAATAAAACAACATTGGGAAAAGATAAAAATAATAATTTCTTTTATGAGACATAAAATGTTGATTATTACAGGAAACAATAAAGTATGTTGAACAGAGACAAATAAAAAAACATAACCAATTTTCATATGACATGCATACAAGCTCGAAAGAACATTTCTAAATATATACTAGTTTTGATTACTCATGTTTTTCCTTAAACATCCCAACTTTATTTCAGCTTCACTCTTTCTGATTCTTTAATCAAACTTCCAACATCTTTTGATTATATCTTCACCCTTCACATCCACATAGCAGCCAAATCAGTGATTTGTAGCTTCTTTCCAATTGGTGTATCACATAAAGTAGTGGTATTAAAGTTGAAGACGCAAAGAAAATGAAACAGAAGAAGAGGAATACTTGAGAATACCACTATTGTGTTCAGACATGTTGAGGAGACAACATATTAGAACTTCTAACTAGTTATTCAAGAAAATTGTAGAAACCGAGCAAAAACCCAATATATAAGGAGGAAGGATTCCTAGTGTTATGATTTCATTATATTGAATAGAATGGGCGCTTGTTTGATTTCTGTAACTTTTTAGGAATCCAGAGTTGTCTAACTCTTGTAATGGTTTTGCACAAGGCAGTTAATGCTTAATACGTGTAAGATGACTTACAGAAAATTAGGTGTGGATTGTGAAAAAGCAACCCTTAGATGAGAAGTATGTATGTATATATACATATATGTATATACATATATTTTTTTTTGGAAAAAGGGTAAATTTTATTCCACAATCATCGCAATAAGGTTACAACATAGAGATACAATCCCAACTCAGGGGGACATTACTAGTACATCCGACTCAATGTTATGAAGGATGCCCACCAGTGGGGTGGACAGTCCCTCATAAATGCGCCGGTTCCTCTCCCTCCAGACATGCCAAACTGATGCAGCAAGCCTCAATCTAGCACGTCTGGCTCAGCTCTGCCCCCGGCCCCTGCCATATATATATATATATATATATATATATATATATATATATATATATTGGGTCGCCTTCTTACTCGAGATCATGAGAAGGAGCAAAGTAGAATATATATATGTAGCTCTGTCTTTACAAGCTCCTATTGGGTCGTCTTCTTACTCGAGATCGGTTGAGTTCTTTTGGAGTGCCGGTCCCGGATCCCAAGTGTGTGTTGTGCGGTGTGGAGCAAGAATCTATCAACCACATCTTCTTTGAGTGTGTCCTGGCTTGGCAGATCTGGAAGGAGCAAAGTAGAATATTAGGAGGTTGTGACTCCGGGAAGAGTACTGGGGACATCATTACGGTGATCCGAGATAGTAGAGGTAGAGGGGAGGACTGGTTCCGGACCGCCAGGGTTCGTCTGGCTGCTTCGGTCTGACATGTCTGGCGGGAACGAAACCGTCGGATATTCGAGGGACTGGTTACACCTCTGGTGGGCATGTTTCATAACATCGAATTTGATGTAAATGTTATGAGGTCTTGATGAGTGGGAGTCCCCACTTTGATTGTATGTTGTACGATTACTGTGTTACTTTGGAATAAAATTTACCTTTTTCCAAAAAAATATATATATATATATATATTGGAAGAAGGTAATTGTATTGATAGAAATGCTTGTTACATCTAGGCCCTTTTATGTGGGGTCCAATTTGAGATCAGTCCTTTTACATCAAACTCAATGTTATGGAGAACTCCAGTAGGAGTTGTACTAAGCCCGACAAAAATTATATTGTTCCTTTCCTTCCAGATATGCTACACTGCAGAAGCCAGTCGGGTACTAGCCTCCTTGAACCACATCAATCCTTTCCGTCGAGCCCCTGAGATGTTTCTCATGATCTCAGAGAGTTGCATAGAGCTCCTAGTCTTCAACTTCAGCACCCTTCTCTGCGCCTGCCAAACTTTCCTGGAGTAGGGACACTCGAAGAACAAATGCATCATAGACTCTGATATTTGGCCGCATAACACACAACTGAGGTCGGGAGTAAGCACTCCGAATCGATGTAGTCGGTCCCTGGTAAGTAGTTTACCCATCAGAAGCTTGTACATGCAATATTAAAACTTTCTCGCAATACCTTTCTGCCAAACAATATATGCATACTCCCAAGTAGCATAATGCTCCGCGTCTGATCATAGGCAAGCTGGAACACAAAGTCACCCGTATGGCTGCTATCCCACCTCCGGCCATCCCGGTCAAAACCTCCATCAATCGGAATGCGACGAATGCGATTCGCAAGGTTTGCATGTATACATAAGTCCACCAACTACCACACACTCGATTTGATGATGCGGCTCACCTGGCCCCGCCAAAGAAGAGGAGCTCTTCCCTGGGTATTCAGCCAGCCAGGAGTGCTCTGGTGGTCAATCAAAAGCTCCCCACAGGCTGGTCTCCTTACGTCAGCGATAACACGGGTGATACACTACCTCAAGCCTCCCCGTTGTCGAAGAATGGTCTTCAGGACGACCGATTCGTTATTATTACATCGATACTCCCGGAACGAATTCTGGCAAAGATATCGATTCCTCATCCAGGTCGTCCACAACGTGTCTCCCTGAATGAACTTCCAAGCAAGCCGAAGACTAGCAACCTTCCTAAGCGTCATGAGGGGTCTGAGCCCCACTCCTCCTTCCTCCCTGGGACGACAGAGGGTCTCCCAAGATATCACATGAATGCCTCCCCGCCAGATGAAGTTGGCACATATCCTCTTAATATTCCGAACGGTGGCAGCTGGTAGAAGGACAGATTGCAGCCAAAACATCACTATAGCTGTAATCACAGAGCGGACCAGTTCAATTCTGCCTCCAAAAGAGAGACTTTGTGCCTGCCACCCTTCAACTCGTCTCTGAGTATATTCTACCAAGCTTTGACACTCCAGTTTGGAAGAATAATTGCAGGAAAGAGAAACACTAAGATATTTAACCGGAAGAGTACCCTGGCTAATTTCCAATATAGCAGCAGTCTCCTCCTTAGCCTGGCACAATCGGTTGAAATACACCTTACTCTTCTCCTTATTGAGGCTCAAGCCCGATAGCCGCTCAAAAGAGGTCATAATATCGGAAATCACCCTCAACCTGGACCTGAATGGTCTCAGGAACAAGAGCAAATCGTCAGCATATATCAAATGAGTAATGTGAGGAGTCACCTATATATATATATATATATATATATATGTGTGTGTGTGTGTGTGTGTGTGTGTGTTTGTGTGTGTGAGACAAATAAAAATTTCAAATGCAGCGGAGGAATAGATTATTTCAGGTTCAGCTTGGAATCTAATTCCTGTGCTACCTTGATGTTGAGCTCCACCTGCTAGTGTAACTTTTTCAGCTTCATCCATCCTGTCCCTTTAGTGGCATCGTCGTCTTGGCCATCTCTAACAGGTCCCAAGCGACTAGTGCGGTTGAAAACTAATTTATCTTCTCTTGTCGATTAGAGAAGCATCAACTTTCCTCTTTTCCTCCTTGTCGACAACTGGAGCTTATTTCTGTTTAATTTAGTTCATTTGACATTCGGGACTGTCTGATCCCAGTGGTGTCTTGTTTCCTTCTGGTTATCGGTACCTTGTGTCAGTAATTTATACTCTTATTGATGACCACTGTTGTCTCACTTGCATTTATATATTGAAGAGTCGATCTCATGTTTGTGATATTTTTAAACTTATTCAGCAAGGAATCAAACTACATTTTGTTTTTGACATTAAAGTCTGTTTTGAACACACTTTAGAGTACATGATCCATGATTAGTCTTCTTATTTTGCATCACATGGTATTGTTCACTAGACACCTTGTGCCCACACCTTCCAACAAATTTAGTTGTTGAGAGAGTCATCGATCTTCTTGACATCGCTCATACACTTATGATCCAAGTGAATGACCGAAAGTACCTATGAGTTGATGTTGTCCTTACTGCATCTTTTCTGGTGAACTGAATGCCTTCCTCTCTCATTAGTGATCAAATTCCCTATTCATGCCCTTAGCCTACTTAGTCTCTTTGTTAGGTCACTCACGTTTCTAAATGTGTTGATCTCTACACAAATTCAGTCCTAACTTTGATAAAATCTCACCATGCGTTGTCAAATGTATCTTTGTTGACTAATCTCACTTTCAGAATACTCAGTCTGAGATAAATGATCTTGGTCCTCTACGCTATTTTCTTGGTTTGGAGGCCGATCATTCTCTCCGAGGATATCTTCTCTCACATCAGAGTTCATTGGTGAGATACTTGACAGAGCGAGGCTTAATGATACTCACAGAACGCCTAGGCCTCTTGAGTTAGAATCTCAATATGCACCTGATGAAGAAGATTCTTGATCCTTCTCGGTACAAACAACTAGTTGGCATAGTTGTTTATCTTACTATCAATCGCCCGATATTTCTCATGCTATTTATGTTGTTGGTCGGTTTGTTTCCTATATCTACTACTGTTGATGAGGTCACTTGACTTTGTTGGCTCATTGTTGATTTGGGTCTCATAGTGTCTGGTCCCAATATGCATTGTGACAATATTAGTGTTGTTTACATTGCTTCAACCCTATATTTTATGAGCGGACGAAACACATTAAGGTTAATGAAAATGATATTTTGCCCACCCCTGGGGGTGACCGCGCTGGCCCGCGCCCACGGGGCGGCCAGCCATTGGGCCGTGCTAGCACGGGCCCACCCCGGGCCGGGGGGGGGGGGGGGGGGGGGGGGGGGGGGGGGGGGGGGGGGGGGGGGGGGGGGGGGGCAATGGTTGAGCGCCACGTGACCGCTGGCTGGCGCAGTCACCCCCTAGGGGCAGGCAATGTAGCAGCACCGTAAGGTTAATCGTCACTGTGTTCGACAACAATCTTTTTGGGACTGTGTCACAATGCAGATTGCTCAATTCTTCATGCAGTTTCATACTGTTCATAGGTACACCTTCCTTCTAAGAAAACTCTCATTTGTCGAAAGATCTGAGTTTGAGGGGGGTTTTACTTTGTTGATTGTTAGTTTTTTGTGTGTGTCTTTGCTCATGGGTTTGAGAGATGGGAGGAGGGTAGAGATGTACATGAGTTTAGTCTGGCATTGGTTATAAAGCAATCCCTCCTATGATCAACCCCTGGCGGAACGCCTAACTAATAGGTAACAGATTTCATGTTCTAAACTTTTAACAGTTCGGACCAGCAATGCATAGCTGTAGTAAACAATAATATCTCCAAGGATAAAGCAAGTTTCTCATGCAACTTCTTTAACACCTAAAGGCTTAGTACAGTAGCTAATCCCTTCAAATAAGTTCCTCATGTTTCTCCTTTCAAAACAGTCCCAAATTGAACTAGAATTAAAATTATCAATGCTGATATTTTTGTTTCTAAAACCCTTTAATGTTTAACAAACTGGCCATGGAAATTAAACTTGACAATGACATGTTTAACCCTATGATCTTATTTATTGTTTTTTTGTCATAATCAATCTTCTTGTTTTCATCTAAAATTTGACCCAAAAAACAAGGAAAAAGAACAAAAATGGAAATTAATAGTTTCATACAAATTGTTTATTTTTGCTTCTACACATGCATCAAATTGATTTCCCTGTGATGCTTTTTGACCAACAGAAAAAATGCATAAAGGAAAATACTTCAAACTTAATCGTTGTAAACCACGGAAAGGGAAATACCTAAACCTTAAACTATTTAGAAATGTTATTAACAAAAAGCTGATAGCCATCACTACCTACCTTATTGATCCTCCTATTTGCCTGAGAGGTGACTGCAGAGCCGGCCTGGAGTTCTGGATCCATGGATGCAATAGTAGAGTTTTTGCATCAGGTCTCTGCATAGCATCCTGTATGTGTGTTTATTAGCGCATTGGCTCAATAGGTGACAAGTAGAGAGTACTTATATTGCTTTTTCCAGAGTATGAAAGAAGGCTCGAGTTTATTCGAATTATATAAAAGGCTCAGTGTGGTCATTTAAACTCTATACCTTTTTGAAACATTGACGGAGAAAATCGGTAATGTCAGGTGATAGGCCGTCGGGTATTGGAGGATGAGCATCCTACAAAAACAAATAAATGAATATTTTAAAAAATATACCATAACACACACACACACACACACACACATATATAACCCTCTATATATCGCTAAGCCAAGAGGAGAAGCTTTTTCCTTAAAATTTAGATGAACCCAACGAAAGGAAAAAAAATGGAATGGGTATTCTTTGGTTTGAGGAGCCTCTCCATCCATAACTACCACTTTCTTCTTATTTCCATATCTACTACCACTTTTTCCTATCACAACAACCTCTTTCTACTTTTGCTTTATCTTTCAGTGTTGGGTTGATGCTTCATCTTTTCACCCTGAGCATGTGCATGTTTCTTACTACATATACTCTAAGAAAAGTCATCAAGAAGGAAGATTTTGTAACTAACGTTAATACAGAATAACAAACACTACAGTATTTTTATCCCCAAACTAGAGCAATATGACACTTCTATGTAGATGCAATTAAGCCATCCTTCAATACAGCGAAGCAAATATAGACCTTTCACTGTGTATGGCTTACAAAACCATTCATCGCAGTAGCATCACAAGACATTACCAGTCATATAACTGTTATTAAGCTATGGGTGTTTGCAACTTGCCTGTCCAAAGTTAATTTCAAGCTACACAAATAGCAAATAAATATATAACTTAAAACACATTTTTGTCAGATCCTTGCAAATACCTATGTTCTACTAGATATTTTGGCATATTGAGATGCTTTGATGTTCATACTGCTATGTTGTGTTCGGTTGAAGGAAGGACGATGGCAAGAGCTCCCAAAAATCTGGGTGTTCCTTCCTCTTTTCTTCCAACAAACCCCCACCAACTACAGCTCCTTCTACATCATCTCAGCCTCTTCAACCTCCCACTTATGCTCCAAACCAAGGCATAAGAAAATTAAGACTTAAGAAGCATAAATGGAAAAATTGGTTAGAGGCACATTTTCGATACAATTTCTCTCATACAAAGTGTTCTCCGTTAGTCCCACAAAAATTAAACAACAAGCAAGCACAGCAGCCCCTCCATCCTCTCCACTTTTACTCGAGGATGTTTGAGTTACTTCTCGCCTCCCATAGAAGTATGAAGGCTATCCAGCCATCCCTTCACTTCCATGGAAGTACGGCAGATTGAGGAGCTATTCAAGTTGACGTTGGTGCTCAATTTTTCTCCGCAGTAGTCCTCCTATTGCTCGGGATAGAGAAACCACCTAAATGTGTGTGTTTTTTAAAAGCCTACTCTGTTGGCTTGCTCGATCCACGACATATTCTCCTTCAATTAACCCGCCAAGAAGACATGATCATGGCCTGGAGTCTGGATCAAGGACTCCCATTACATGGATAGCTCATCATTTCGTATCTTCAAATGGTCCTCCTCATTCAGCAACAAAACTGAATCGAGCAAAGCAGAAATTTGGGTAAGATTCCTAAATCCTTTACTCGCCTTCTTCGCTCCCTTATGCATGAAGAGACTTGTTAGCCTTATTGGCCACTATCTCCGAGCTGATACGCCCACTATGAATCTCTCTCAACCCAGTTGTGCAAGTGTATGCATTAAAGTTGACTTAGCTCACCCCTTCCTAGAGCAAATTCGGGTTTCAATGTCGAAAAACTTGGGGTTCTGGCAAGTGACAAAAAGTCTTTGACGAATCCAACATTCGATACTGCCACTATCACGCCCGACCCGAAAAATCGTTCGTCATCGCATCGATTTCATCCGAACCGATCGTCCTTGCTAGGGCGTGATGTCGCACAAGTCTGGAGTTGCACTCGTGCAAGGCTAGATGACAGATTCTCAAAATGGTGTCTCAATTGAAAACATAAGCAACAAAAAAGTGAGACAAATCAGAGTATATGGAACAATCTCTTTTATTAATAAGGCAGTGAAATACAAAGGCTCTGAAACAACCGAAGTGAACATGCCAATTAGCCTTACAACATTCATGATCTCTTTAGCTCACAAAGGATTTTTTCGTTATATACATCATGTCCCATATAGCAGAAGACATCGTCTTGTAGGAAGAGCTTCTGCACACCCATTTGACGATACTGATCAAACGACTCCCAAGTACGAACACATGAAAATGATGCCCACAACGTGGGTCAGTACATTGCCGTGTACTGAAGAGTGAGGTAACTCACTCGCCTAAACCAACACTAAGTAGTTTTGTGAAGCATGTATCTTATTTGATGATCTTTCTATTATTGCCTTAGGATCAGTTTCATGACATAATTTCAAAGCAGTAAAACATATATTCTGTTATCAATAATATTTAAAACGTAAATGTGTCAAGTATCGTATCCCTGCAGCGGACACTGTTAGCCACATAATATTCATAAACATAGTGATCGTGCAAATCTTTGCATTGTCCAAACATCTAAGCCAGCAATCATCAACATTTCACAAACCATAAGGGTGCCAGGATCTATCTGTGCACCCGATTCTAATCTCAGCCCACCTACCCTATCTATATGAAAGGTCGTGGCATTCTGAGCCATAATGGACTGTATCCCAATGTAAGACGGCGGTCACTCCCCGTACGGATTGCTAGCCCTGTATCCGAAGGATCCCGAACTTACTAGTATTGTGACTTATCACATTAGTGGCAGTCGCAACCCATCCTAATGAAGTGCACCACAAATACCAATCTTAATTCTCTCCAAGGTCGAACAATCTCGGTGCCCTGCCGTAAACTCGTTCGAGGGATACCAAAATCCGTACACAGGTTGTTTAAGCCCATTGACCATGCAATACACACAAAAGTTAAAAAGCCACATAAATCACAAGCACCTTCTCAAGTCTGATTCAAAAATCGCATCGCATCGACTCGTGATATCATCTTGCTATCTCAAGTTCCATCGGCATTATGTCCCAACACATTCGTGTTGATGCACGATGTCCCGAATGGCGACCTGTAGGTCCCGAACACATCCGTTGCATTCTATGCCACATTCTACATAATCCACTATTCTCAAGTCATTCGCATAATAGTAGTTCCGTGACAATTGTGCCACAACTGCATGCGCTTCACGGACGAAGCATACCTTTCAATGTTACGACAGTTCCGTGGCGTTGCGTCACAACTTGTCCACTTCACATACACAATCATATGTATATTTTTTGTGCATTAATGCACGCTCGACATAGATATTCGATGTTCTAAAACCTAGTGTTCAATGTTCTCTGGGTCATGCACATGATGCACGCCCCGATGTTGCATTTCAATGTTCTACAATCAATGCCCTATTGCGACTTGTGCACTTGATGCACGTTCGCGTCAATTGTTCAACGATGTTCTATCTTAATGTTCGACACACACTATGACTTTTACATCTTCGAACCACGCCCGTGGATTCAATACCGACACCAGCATATAACGATACATTTATTATGAAGGAGTAGAGGAGAAGGGACAAAGCCCACTCAACTTAAGCCATTCAGTCTATCGCCGAGCCGAGCCGATGCGGCCCGATACCTTAACTTCGTTGAACGATCATCTTGTCTGAGCTAACCACATGAGCACTCCCCGCTTCTTTGAACTAACCGACTGATTCGGACTATCGTGTCCACGCTTCAACTCATCGCAAGGCGATATTCTGATCGCAAGGAACTTCACATATGCCTGCACATAAAACCAACCAAGTTAATACCTCTTCAAATTGAAATCATGCTTCCTCGAATCAAACTCATACCTCATCGAATCAATCAAGCTCCCAGATGGTGCAGGATAAGCCCACTGTTGCAGCACCACAAGCTGAGACCGCTGCAAACCATTCAGTCCAAACAGAGGAGCTGCATTGTCCACTGTTTCCACAAAATCAGGAAAAAAAAATGGGTGCCTCGAACCCCACAACTTGTCATCCATCAGCATACAATTGACACATGCCCTTGTTGCAGTCAACCGGTCCTCAAACATGGAAGAACATGCTGCTATCAGCATAGTTTCTGCTGCTGCAGCAGCCCCATCTAATGCTGCTGCTGTGGCTCAACTCCAACTCTCCATCAGTACACATGTGACACAACCTGCAGTCAACACCTCAAACGAGGAAGCACATGTTGCTGTCGCTGCTGTTGATGTTGCTGGAGCTGCATTTCCTGCTGCTGATGCTGTGGCTAGACTCCAAGCCACTGCAAACAGTCAAACCCTCCCCCCCACCAAAACAAAAAAAAAAATTAAAGTTCAAATGCATGCCTTTACTTCACCTATGATAGCTCCCTAAGTTGCTCGGCGTAAAGCACGAAACTTTGTGTACGTTACGTTGCATGTCATTTGGGCCAACTGCCCCCAACTTTCACACACACCCACACCTCCCCTACAGTTAGATCCCGAGACCGCCCGCCTAGCCAAAGAGGTTATACCTCTCCTCGCTGACCAAAAGAGCCAGCCGAGTTCAGTCCTCTCTCTCTCTCTCTCTCTCTCTCTCTCTCTCTCTCTATATATATATATATATATATATATATATATATATATATATTGGAAAAGGTAATTTTATTGATTGTTTAACAAATACACTCCATGCTACTCTAACTCATATAATTTACATAATCTCTATGTTGTGCAGGATTCCCATCCGAAAGGTGGTTAATTCCTCGAAGATTCTTCTGTTCCTTTCTCTCCAAACGTGCTAGTCTTATATATATATATATATATATATATATATATATATATATATATATATATATATATATATATATATATATATATATATATTGCTTTGGAATAAAATTTACCTTTCTTCCAAAAAAATATATATATATATATATGGCAATTTTCCAATAGTATGCATTGTCACCAAGAAAATATCTTGGCAATCAACTTAAAAAGGATTATGGAGGTGCCACATAGGTATAGCTGAAGTAGTGCATAAGAGCGAGATTCAAACCCAACACCAAGTCTTCAACACATTACCTGATTTTTTTTCTCATTGGTTCAACAACAAACAAAAGGAGAAAAATTGCAGAATGTAACGGTGAGATGAAATGGATAGATGTTTATGTCCACAAAGCCTCAAATTACCAAACCATAGTACTTGATCGTGGAACAAGGATAGATGAACATTAAAGCAATGCAGCCTGTAAAAGTATTCCTTCACAACCTCTAGGGAAATCACAAAACACAAATAAGAAAAAACAACAAACTCCAAGTGCCAAAGGACAGACTGAATGATGCAAGGAACAAAACAACAATGAATTCCAGACATGAATTATTATGACAATAACAGTGTTAGAAGCAGAGGAGAACCTGAACAATTCGGAAAAGTGCAGGCATAGGTTGGAGATCAAAATATGGAGGAACACATGTAAGCAGCTCAATGACAGTACAACCAACACTCCAAATGTCTGATGCAGCACAAACCCCAGACATCTCAATAACCTGATTTGTACAAGTAGATTATTAGAAGATATTTTGAAGACTTAGAAGAAAGCCATTCAAAATAACAATATGAAATAAATTCGCTATTGGTAGAAAACACAGAAGTCAAAGATAAAATCAGCAATCATAGTTATGTTCTTGTTATGTATTTTAGTTCTTTTCGCAAGGTTCACATAACGGTTTCGGAATCGGTTTCAGACCCTTCTTATGAATATTGGTGTCAATTGTTTCGCCATTGATGTTCAGTAGTTCTTGGTTTTGGGAAAACTAAAAGTTAATATGATTTTCTTTAACCAAATAGAAAAATATTTGATGCAATTAGGCATAACCTTGTCTATTATTTTCGTTTTCCATTAGTTTTTAATGGAATAATATTCAACAATATAGAATTATTCACCCGCAATAGATATTGTTGTTTAGTTACTTTCTTTTAATAAGGAATTTTATCACACACTATAACATGTTGACCTTTGGCATGTTCAAACCATTGTGCCGACATTGTTTTTCTGCCATACTTCTCTCTTTTTGATTTTATTTTTCTTTGTTGAATTAACGGGTAAAGAACCACACTTACAGTATCGGCCAGTAAAGAAAGCCACAATTGTGTTATCGACCGGTATTGCTGGGATGATATTGGACCATACATGCAAAAACAATACAATACTATCTAATATGTACAAGTATCAGTTGGTACTGCAAATGTTGCTTTTCGGTACGGACACACTAATTATCGTTGCATATAAACGAAAAAATAGTCCATGGATAAAGCAGAGTGAAAAGAGGTTCATCAATCACAATTCGAGAATGGAATTCCACTAAACATCATACTAAATGGAATTCCACTAAACATCATACTAATACATGGGTGCTTGAGCATTTTAATATTGATGATCTTAACGACAATTTTCTCTTCTCTACACTTTCTTCTTGAGCAGATTTGTGTTGAGGGATTAGAGAGGGAATATCTAATGTGGTGCCATGAGAAAGGATTTCAAGAAGTGAGTTGTGACTGTAGATGTTTCCCTTAATGATTTGATCAACCATTCCACAAACCGAAGCTTTACAAATATATCCTTCATTTAACTAAGAAAGTTACAACCTAGTGTATCGGTTGCCTATGGTGCAACGTGAGGAGAGGTAATAAGTAATCAAATAAAGGTTTTTACAGAATCACTATTCTATATGCATATATTACGAATAATTAGAAGAACAATCTTAGTCCATAAATAGCATTTAACAGGTATCACGATGTCTTATGGTGCAACGTGTGGAGAGGTAATAAGTAATCAAATGAAGGTTTTCACATAATCACTATACTTTATGCATATTTTATGAATAATTAGAAGAACAATCTTAGTCCATATAAGTTTTAAATAGCATTTAACATATATCAAGATGATCAATTTCATGTATGTAACTGAAACTTCTACTTGAATTTCCAATGGATATATGTTGTGTTGCCTTGTTCTCTGAAACACTGTTGGCCTTGAATTATTTGTTATTCTAGTTATTTCTACCATGGGAATATTATATAGCTCATAATATAAATATAAAAAATATTATCATTCCATTTGTCGAAGTATATTTATAGATTCCCAATATCCATCAATCTTAATATACTTTCGTCCAAATCTATAACAAAAAAAGTGACATCATGCCTAAATATATGAAACATTTTATGCTTTTTTAATAATTATTAATTTTGACTTTATGAAACAAATAACTCGAAAACTCCGATCAGAAACCTCCAAAATTGACGAAACCACCGATACTAACACTCCTAAGAAGGATCCAAAACCAATTCCGGTACTTCAAACCTTGATTATATACCTCATAGTACAAATATAACAATATAACCAATTATTCCATGTTGATGAAATATGTTCCAATTAAAAAAAACCTGGTCCTACAAATAATAATAATAATAATAATAATAATAATAATAGTAGTAGTAGTAGTAATAATAATAATAGTAATAGTAATTATTATCATATTTATAATTATAAGAACCTCAATATTAAAAGTTTAAATCATTTCAATAACAAAGTATATAAGGTTAAAAAATACAACACATTCTCTCATCTTCTATTTCTTGTTCTGAATATTATAATCTGCCCACTTGATGACCATAGTACAAGAAGATTGATATTGCAGTGATAAAAAAAAAACCCTCTGATTTAAGCTTCCTATTATATTTAAATCTTTATTTCAAAAATCATATCTTGCTTCTCTAATTGGGTTTTTAAAATGCAGCACGTAGATAAAATCATATAGAACATTCCTTAAAAAAAAATTAATATCACTCCAATATTTTCCTTTGATAGTTTGATTATCAAGTATTCAAGAATAAATTTCAAAGGTTATAGTAGAAATGAAGTTCTTTATATTGTACAAAAATCTAGAAGGAACTAAAACAAACATTTAACTAATTACCTCCGGTGCCATCCAATATGGTGTCCCAACTACAGAATGTGTATTAAGATCTGCCTCGTTTAATTTTGTGGCAACTCCAAAGTCTGCAAGTTTAACAAGACCCTGGGAAAATAACGGCAATTCCCTTTAAAGATCAGATGATGAAGATAAAAGCAATATAAAATTTGAATTATGATTGGAGACAAGATTAAACTATAGAAGAAAGTGTGAAATGTATACTATAACCTTCAACAAGCTTTCCTGACATTTCACACAGGTAACATGAAGAAAACCAATTCAAGCATTGCCTAATAGTTGAAATTTAATTCATTTTCACTGTTAAAAGGGAAGATAGCAGGTATATGTGATGTATTTCATAGTGTGATTTGTTTTGAAGTAAATGATCTATTAGATGTACCAACTATCAAGTGCTTTTTACTTCTTAAATTGGCTCGCATAACAACTCAGTGACATGGCTATCTGAATGCTCTATGGTTTGCTTGGGATAGCCATTGAATTAGTGGTTAGAGGAATCTTGAATCTGGATTCCATGACCTATATCAGGTGGAGAGAACCTTTAGCCAAACAATAAACCATTCTTGCCAAAAATAGGGTCAGTTACATGAATCATTTTCTCTGGTTATGCTTTTTTAACAACAATTGTCCCTCTAACATTAGCAAAGTAGTACCCTTTTCACTCTAAAATCTATTTACTTATAAGATAAAATAGCTCTTTTCTGGGTTTTTTATGCTTTATAAATTTCCTTCCAAGTATAAGCTAGATTAGATTTCTAATCATCGTTCATTAAAGAAAAAACAATAAACATGCTACAGTTCTATATTCAATGGAAGAGTGAACAGCCCTCAACAAGGCACTTAAATATAATTAGACTCAACAATAACTAATTCAATATAATTGTCAACGGATCTTGCAAACAGCGGAAGAAATCAAAGATGGAGGACAAATGGCTACAAGTGGCTAAATGGTTCAACATACTTAAAAGACTATTTGCCATGTTTTTTTGATATATGTATTACGGAACTGTCTTATATACTGAAAATTACTTCATATTGAAACATTACCTCTTTTGTTGTCAGAATATTTGCACCCTTAATATCTCTATGAATAACACCTTGCTCATGCAGATAGACCAAACCTTCCAAAACCTGGTCCGAAATAAGTATGAACAAAGAAAAGTCAAAATGAACAGGAAATTAAATGATTAAAATAGACACCAGATGATAAATATTAACCATTGAGTACAAAAAGACTACTACCTCGCACATACCTGAGCAATATAAAGAGCCACCAACGACTCTGGGAAGGGCCCAAACTTGTTGGGCTTGATGATGTTCGCAAGCGAGCCATTTTCCACATACCTACAAAAAGTTCAGTCAAAAGATTGAAAATGCAGATTACAAGAACAAAACTTGCATCATTGACTTGATTTCAATATATACAAATAGGATAAAGATCAATTACTCTAGAATGATGTGAAGGTGGGTCTTTGTCTTCACAGATCCAAGATACTTCACAATATTTTTGTGGTTGAGATTCTGCAAGAAAAAAAATTGCAGAGTAAGAAGATTAATCATTAGTATAGTTCATAAATGCAAGGTGCGATATCGTATATGACTTAGTTCCAACATACACCTTATGGTTAATATAGCTTCACTAAAGCAGATTGAGCTCCTAGTACATTGGCGCAGAAAAAATCCATAATTAGGATAGTAAAAGCGTCCCTTAAGAAAATCATGCCAAATCTGAACTGATTAGGATAGGTTCCTTGAATTTGATAATTGATACATAGCTAATATTTAACTGGTTTCTGCTTAGATTTGTGATTGAGTTAAATTCTAAACTGGCTTTACCCGACTTAGGAATGTCACCTGTAGAAGTGGTGCATAGCGGACTTCTTTATGGTCAAACAAACAATTTTCATAACAGGAATGGAAGAACATCTTCTTTTTTTCCTTTTTATTCAAGCAAGAAGCTAATATTCAAAACAGGGAAAGAAAAAAGTATGAATTAAAAGTCAAATAATCAATATTAAGGAACAAGTTTTTCTTCCAAAATTCTCCACCAAAAAACTCCATGCAAGGCTTTTAATTTATATGCTTTCAGTTGAAGAAAGAAATGAATTTTTTATTACTTTTCAACTTTTGATATTTTTGCGCTTTCCCTACAATATATGAATCATTCTTTTTAATTCTAGTAAAATAACTTGCGATAATTCTACTAATAAACAAATTTTAAGAAAGATGGAGAAATTACAACTAACCCCTTTGCCCCCTTATCTCCCTTTTCTCTCTTCCCTCTCTTTCACCACAAGTCTACAACACATGGATGAAACCCAACCCGAATTGCAAGATAGAGGCTAGGTCTTCTCTCTCTTCCCCCCAACTCTTTGTTCCTACACCATGTTGCAATTATTGAAGACCGAAACTATTATATGTGCTTACTAACAAGGAAGAGAGGACACCAAGATAGATAACAAGGAAAGTGTATAGCAGATGCTGAAGTAGGTAATTTTGCTATACCAGATTAAAACCTTGAGGAGCAGGGAATCCTTGAGCAAAGTATGTAAATTTCCTGACGTGTTGGATGGTAATATGTGTCGCGTACCGATTCTGAAGAATCGATAGTCGTCCCTCGGACGTGATGTCGTGCGAACCTAAGTTGCGCTCGCACAAGGCAAGGTCATAAGGTTATCCGAAACACAACGTCTAATAGAGTACGCAGAGAAATTGAACAATACATTTGAAACAGAAGAAACTTTTCTTCATTGATAATAAACATCATTTACAAGACTCTATTACAATAGTTGCCGCGTGGGATTACAACTTGACTCAAACACAAAATGGGTGATGAGATAGTCGTTTCATACATTACATCCCCTTTTATACAACCAAAACATCCAAAACACATGCTATCGTGGGGAGTCGAGCCATCTTTCTTGGACTAAATGCAGAGTCTTCAAAAGGATTGAAATAAGCCTTCGGCACACGGACGAGACTTCAAAACAAGCTAGCGTTGCCTTCAGCTAAGTGGCACGTCCTTGTTAATCCGGAGCACCTGTGCAGAGCGATGATCAGTACATTGTCGTGTACTGGTGGGTGACTAATTAAATTTCATGCTCTCATTTCGTTCAAGAAATTGTATAATATAATTGGTGATCTTTCTAGCCATCCTAGTAAATTTCATGAAAAAACTCAGTAGGCATAAGCAATGTAAACTACCATGAAACTTACCCACGACAGAGCGTGTCGTTGCAGTATGAACTTACCATGTTCTTTCCTGTTAATTATCATCATATCTAACAGAAACTACATGTGTTTTATGTGAAGGTCACTGGCAAGTCTAGTCATCCTGGACGTTATAGCTTGGTTTAGACAGCGGCCCTTCCAGCGCGGTTGCGAGACCGTTGGAAGTTTTTCGAATGACCCGTGCTAACACCCAGCACAGCTATCCAGGTTCCTCCTAGGTCGAATCGGACCCATGGCCCCCAGGATACCGTTCGGGGAACTTAACTCTTTTGCACAAGTTGTCCATGACCGTGCAAGACTAAGTTACTTACTCAAGCATGGTCTACAAACATTGTGAGACTTAACCGATTTCAACGTGTTCCGCCTTACCATTTCTACATTATTTATAGCATCAATATTTGTGTAACACAGATCTATGGCATGTATGTAAAAGCAAGCATGTAATGGTTCTACGAATTATGTACGCAAGTAAAGCACACAACAGTTCTATGAAAATAAGCCTTTGTGTCTGTGCATCTACGTCTACCATTTCATTCGCATTTATAGAATATATTGGTTTGAGACAAGTGGGTCAAAAGGGAAAAAAAAAGGGGTCAAGCACTCACCTTGATTGTCGAGGCGAGAAGGAAAAATGTCAGTTGCGCTAGACGGCGCCTACGCGATCACATGAAATCGCATAAGCAACGGATCAGCACTCTACCCTTCTATTCCGAGTTCGATATAAAATGTGAAGTTCAAAGAATGCAATCAATAAAACCCATCGAAAACATTCACGAAAACGCATTCATAAAACCAAAGCTAAAGAAACAAGTATAGCATGAAAAATAGAGCAGCAGGAGGTCTCTCCTGAGTAAGCCGCGGAATCCATCCTCAAGACGCAACCCGCAGAATATGGGACATGATTCCGAAGAAGTCATTCCATAACGAGGAAAGAATCTTGATTCAACCGGTCTCGACCAATAGATAACGACAGTATTTCTTAACCGCGCTCCCCGTGTCGCAACGAGGAACGGGCACGATATTGGGACGGGACATTACATTATAACCAACTAAGAAAAAGTTCCGTCCTCGAAACTTAAGAATAAAACATACCTCTAAGAAAACAATGAAGAAAACTTTTTCTTGATCTCTGATTCGAGTTCCCAGGTCTACTCCTCGACCGAATGGTTCCTCCAGAGTACGCGGACGAGAGGGATCGCACAATTCCGGAGCAGTTTATCCTTGCGCTCTAAGACTTGGACAGGTTCTTCCACATACGATAAGTCCGCCTTCAGATTCAACTGATCAAGTTCTACCATGTGGCTCGAATTATGCACGTACTTCCGTAATAGTGAGACGTGGAAGACATCATGTACGTCTGATAGTGCCGGCGGCAATACGATCTGGTAAGCCATTGGGACGACTCGCTTTAGTATCTCGAAAGGACCCACAAATCTTGGACTAAGCTTGCTTTTAGCTCCGAATCTGGTGACTCCTCGCATGGGCGTTACCTTCAGAAACACGTGTTCGCCTTCCAGGAACTCAAGAGATCTTCGATGGATGTCGGTGTAGCTTCTGTCGACTCTGTACAATCTTTAGTCTTTTCCGAATGAGCGTGATCTTCTACAAGGTCCGTTCCACTAGCTCCGAGACAAGAATCTATCGCGCCCGACTTCATCCCAGCAAATGAAGGATATGCACTTACGCCCATACAAAGCTTCGTACGGTGCCATCTGAATGCTGGATTGATAGCTGTTATTATATGCAAATTTGGCCAAAGGTACATGGATATCCCAACTTGACTTTAGGTCAATTGCGCAGAGCCGTAGCATGTCTTCGAGAATTTGATTCACACGCTCCGTTTGGCTGTCGATCTGAGGATGGTAAGCTGTGCTAAACTTCAACTTAGTACCCAGAGCCGACTGAATGCTTCTCCAGAAGCACGACAGAAATCGTCCATCCCGACTTGAGACGATGGATACTGGAACTCCGTGTAGCCGCACTATCTCGTCAAGGTATATCTGAGCCAGCGACCGATCCTCCAAGTAACTTTGATGGCAATAAAATGCGCCGACTTGGTTAATCGATCAACGATAACCCAGACGGCATCGTTCCCCCATAGCGTCTTCGGCAGACCAACAACAAAATCTACGCTCATGTGCTCCCACTTCTATTCTGGAATCGCCAGGTTCTACATCTCTCCGCCCGGTCTCTGTTGTTCAGCTTCTACCCGCTAATATGTCATGCATTGCGACACGAAGAGTGTCACATCTCCCTTCATTCCGTGCCACCAGAAGGTCATGCTGAGGTCCTTATACATCTTTGTGCTGCCAGGATGCAAGGAATACTTCGCATAGTGCGCCTCCGACAATATTTTATTTCTAAGTTTTGAGTCATCCGGAACACAATCGGTCTTTCAATCGCAGCACGACGGTCTCATCTTCCGCAAAGTCGGTCGTCCTACCCGTTGAAACTAGCTCTCGCATCTTCTTCAGGTACGGTTCGTCCTTCTGAGCGGGCTTGATCTTTTCCTACAAGCTCGGCTCTAGCTGTAGTTGTGCCAACTGCACTCCCTTGAATCGAACCCGGAGGCCGATACCCATCTTTTCTAGGTCCCGTAGTAGCCTGTTGTTGATAGATAATGAGGCAATGTATTTCTGACTCAGAGCGTCCGTCACAACATTTCCTTTGCCCGACATCTAGTCAGTCGTTAAGTCATAGTTCTTGATTAGTTCTAGCCAACGTCTTTGCTGTAAGTTCAACTCTTTCTGAGTAAAGAGATACTTGAGGCTTTTGTGAACGGTGTAGATGCAGCACATCACGCCTAGGGGTGAGCATTCAGTTAATTCTAATTAACCCGAACCGAATAAGCGAAAACCGAATTGGGCCGAAAATCGAATAAGGAAAACCGAAACCGAACCGAATTGGCCCATAACAGAATCAAACCGAACCGAATTAAATCGGTTCGGTTTTCGGTTTATTTAATTTTTCGGTTTATTTATGTTTTTTTTGTTAACATATATAGTAACTAAATATACCTAAATTTATTTAGTATATACCTATATATATTAATACCAATATATATATATATATATATATATATATATATATATATTCTTATTCGGTTTTCGGTTTTGGACCGAAACCAAAATCCAAAACCGAAACCGAATAAGAAGATTTAGCATTTTCAAAACCGAAATCGAACCATTTTTTTAAACCGAACCGAATATCTTATTCGGTTCGGTTCGATTTTCGGTCCAAAACCGAATAATGCTCACCCCTAATCACGCCATAAAGGTAGTGTCGCCACAATTTCAACACGAACATAATTGCCGCTAACTCTAAGTCATGCGTAGGATAGTTCATCTCGTACGGCTTCAACTGTCTTAAGGCGAAAGATATCAGCTTATCTCGCTGCATGAGCACATATCCCAAGCCCCGGCCGAAACCATCACTGAATATATGAAAACCCTCTACCCCATCCGGAAGTGCGAGTATAGGGGCCGAAACGAGCCGCTATTTCAGTTCCTGAAAGGAAGCTGCACTGTCGTCCGACCGCTCATACGCGACTCCCTTTTGAGTGAGACGAGTCAAGGGCGATACAATCTTCGCAAAGTCCTTCACGAACGTCTATAGTATCCCGCCAAACCAAGAAATCTTTGAATCTCACTAGCTGATGCATGCCGCTTCCAATCAACAACGGCTTTGACTTTCTTCGGGTCAACTGCAATGCCTTCTGAGGAAATGATGTGTCTAAGGAATGACACGTTGCTCAACCAAAATTCGTACTTGCTCTGCTTTGCATACAACTTATTGTCTCGAATAGTCTGGAGTACGGTCCGCAGATGTTCCGCATGTTGCGTCCTGTCCTTCGAGTAGACGAGAATATCGTCGATAAAGACTACTACGAATTTATCGAGGAAGGGTCGAAACACAGGATTCATTAGATCCATTAAGCCAGCAGGGGCAATTGTTAGGCTGAACGACATTACCAGGAACTCATAATAGTTGTATCGAGTGCAGAAGGCTGACTTCGACGCATCTTCTGGCTTGATCTTGAGCTGATGGTAACCCGAACGAAGATCAATATTCGAAAATACCGAGATGCCTTGTAGTTGATCGAATAAGTCGTTTATGCGGGACAAAGGATATTTTTTTCGGATGGTGGCTTTGTTCAGTTCACGGTAGTCAATGCACAGACGTATCGACCCATCCTTTTTTACGAACAGTACGGACGCTCCCCATAGCGAAATACTATGCCATATTCTTGCAACTGGACCTTGAGTTCCTTCAGTTGCAGGAGACATTATGTACGGGTGTCGGGAAAGGTATCGATGGTGACTTTGATTTCTCGATCGGGTGGTATACTGGGTAACTCGTCCGGGAACACGTCGAGGAATTCTACCACAACGTCGGTTTGACCCGCGTTTGCACCATCCTGTCTCGTGTCGCAAACAGACGCCAAGTATCCTTGACAGCCGGAATGCAGCATCCTCTGAGCAAAAATTCTCGAGATCACCATGCATGCCCTTGACGCTTCACCACACGAGTAGCAGAATTCGATCTCTCCAGGTAGACGGAAGGTGACCTTTCCTACGCAATCAATGGTGGCATTGCAAGCGTCTAACCAATCCATTCCCAGTATGATATCGTAGTCCTTAATATCAAGAACTATCGCATCAAGATACACATTTTTTTACCTCCGATACAAATAATTCTGTTTCTGCAGCCTGAGTGTTCAAGTAGTTGCGTGCCCGACGGTATGCTACTACTAAGGTTAAGGCCTAGAAAGGATTATAGGAAATTTGTGTTCCTCGACAAAATCTACCAAAGTAAAACTATGTATGGCGCCATAATCAAATAGTACACGTACATGCTTATTATTGAAAAGCAGTATAGCTGTCACAACTGTATCTGAGGCAAACGGCTCGTCACGAGTCATGGCATAGACACGTCCTTGGGTATTGGGACGACGATCTTGACCATTCGGTTGTGCGGGCTAGGGAGCTCGAGGTGCTGGACCTCAATTTTGTTGGTGTAGATGTTAAGGGACGTTTGGGCTAACAGTCTCTTCAGTAGTGGCCTCTGTGCCCGTAGTTGTAGCATCCTCCAAGATGAACTATGTAGTCGTTTGCGTGATGTCCGCTGCTACCGCACTTGGTGCAGCGAGGCCCCGAGTTATGCCCGTAGTAGGCGCCATTGTTTGGACGCTTTGGAGCGTTGTTGCCTCCCGTATAGCTAGAACGTTTGTGATTATAATGATGCACAATGTCGACAGCGGTTGGAGAGTTGTTGCCTTCCGTATAACCAGGACGTTTGTGATTAGAATGATGCACAACGCCGACAATGGCTGGAGGGTATTGGCGCTCAAGGCGGAGAGCATGATTCAGAGACTCATCCGTGGTCATGTGTTTCGGCACCGATACGTGGGCATAGATGAGGGCCGCAGACCCACTTCGAATCTTCAAATGCGAATCTCCTCTGATAGCAGAAAAGTACCAGCAAATTTGGACAATTTGTTGAACTCTGTTGTATACTGTTGCGCTGCCATATTCCCTTGCTTCAATTGCATGAATTCATTCTCCTTCTCTTGATAAACGGCTGAGGAAAGGTAGTCGACTTCGGAGTCTGTGCGGAACGTGGCCCAAGAAATCAGCGCAGAGTTGTTGTCGCATCGGATCGCTCGTTTGTACACGGCCCAATAGTCATGCGCGTTCAAACGTAGTTGAAGTTGTGCGCAGACGACTTGCTTGAATTCTTCAATGCCGAGGAGCTTGAAGTGACCCTCCAGCTCTTCCAACCAGTCGATCGCCATAGAAGGGCCTTCGGTACCGCTGAAGGAAGTGTGACACGTTTTCTTGAACTCTGACACCTTAAAGTTGTAACTTTTTGGTGCTGCAGGTTGGGGCACGGGCTCCTCCAGGTCGACTTCGATAGCTCCGGCTATAGGCTCGACAGCAGTATGCGTCGTGGCAGAGTTGTTATTGGCCACAACTGTCTGGACAATCTGTTGTAGAGTATCAAGCTGCTTTTGTTGCACCTTGAATTGCGCCTTGAACCTAGCTTCGCATTGGGCATGTCGCGCCTCCGTTTGTCGATGTTGGTTTTATGTTTGTTTCTGCTGCGCCACCATCATGCACAGCATCCTCTCCATAGCGTTGGCAGAAGGTTCGCCCCTCGAACTACTCGAGCCACTTGAAGTGCTCGCCTCGTTCTCGGTCGCGACTTCTCCAACTTCTGAAAATATAAGACAACTCACATTAGTCTTAGAAAATATTACGGACTCATTGTATGGAACAACTCATTTCATCGACACGAGGTCAAGGGTTCGAGACTCAAGATGGAAGGCCAAAGAACGTAAAGTCGTGCTCTGATACCATTATGTCACACCCCGATTCCGAAGAATCGATAGTCGTCCCACGTACGTGATGTCGTACGAACCTAAGTTGTGGTCGCACAAGACAAGGTCACAAGGTTATCCGAAACACATCTAATATAGCACATAGAGAAATTGAACAACACATTTGAAACAAAAATAACTTTTCTTCATTGATAATCAGGGGCGGCCCTTGCCCAGGGCAGGCCGAGCGACGGCCCAGGGCCCCCCGGCGAAAGGGGGCACCATCATGGTTCTATCTACAATAGGACTAGTATGTATCAAGTGTCAATTTTAACCAAAACAATTGTAGTGTAGTGGTTATAATGAAGGCTTTTACTTTAGAGGTCCTTAGTTCAAAACTTGGTGACAACAATTTTTGTTAAATTTTTGTTTTACATGTATGGAGGGCCCATTTTAAAAATTTTGCCAAGGGCCCTCATTAGCTCAGGGCCGGCCCTGTTGATAATAAACATCATTTACAAGACTATTACAATAGTTGTCGCGCGGGCTTACAACTTGACTCAAACACAAAATAAATGCTGATGAGATAGTCGTTTCATATATTACATCCCCTTTTATACAACCAAAACATCCAAAACACCTGCTATCGTGGGGAGTCAAGCCATCTTTCTTGGACTGAATGCAGAGTCCTCAAAAGGATT
This sequence comes from Iris pallida, assembly GCA_029216955.1. Lineage (NCBI taxonomy): Eukaryota > Viridiplantae > Streptophyta > Magnoliopsida > Asparagales > Iridaceae > Iris > Iris pallida. Next base: position 9,825,635 of record JANAVB010027397.1, read on the forward strand.
GAAACAAGCCTTCGACACACGGACGAGGCTTCAAAACAAGCTAGCGTCGCCTTCAGCTAGGAGCACCTGTGGAGAGCGAGGATCAGTACATTGTCGTGTACCGGTAGGTGGCCAATTAAAATCCATGCTCGCATTTCGTTTAAGAAGTTGTATGATATAATTGGTGATCTTTCTAGCGATCCTAGTAAATTTTATGAAAGAACTCAATAGGCATAAGCAATTTAAACTACCATAAAACTTATCCACAGCAGAACGTGCAATTGCAGTATGAACTTACCATGTTCTTTCCTGTAAATTGTTATCATAGCTAACAGAAACTACATATGTTTTATGTGAAGTTCACTGGCAAGTCTAGCCATCTTGGACGTTATACCTTAGTTTAGACGGCGACCCTTCCAGCGCGGTTGCGAGGCCGCTGGAAGTTTCCCGAATGACCTGTGCTAACACCCAGCACAGCTATCCAGGTTCTCCTAGGCCAAATCGGTCCCTTGGCCCCCAGGATACCGTTCAAGGAACCTAACCCTTGTGCACAAGTTGTCCATGACCGTGCAAGACTAAGTTACTTACTCAAGCATGGTCTACAAATATTGTGAGACAACCGATTTCACCGTGTCCCGTCTTACCATTTTCTACATTTATTTATAGCATCAATATTTGTGTAACATAGTTCTATGGTATATATGTAAAAGCAAGCATGTAATGGTTCTACGAATTATGTACGCAAGTAAAGCACGCAACAATTCTATGAAAATAAGCCTTTGTGTCCGTGCATCTACGTCTAATATTTTATTCGCATTTATAGCATCGATTGGTTTGAGACAAAAGGGTCAAAAGGAAAAGAAGGGTCAGTCACTCACCTTGATTCTCGAGGCGAGAAGGAAAAAGGTCGGTTGCGCTAGACGGCGCCTACTCGATCACCTGAAATCACATAAGCAATGAATCAGCACTCTACCCTTCTATTCCGAGTTCGATATGAAATGCGAAGTTCGAAGGATGCAAGCAGTGAAATCCATCGAAAATATTCACGAAAACGCATTTAAACCAAAGCCAAAGAAGCAAATACGGCATAAAAAACAGAGCAACGGGAGGTCTCTCCCGACTCAGCCGCAGAGTCCATCCTCGAGACACGACCCGCAGAATATGGGACTTGATTCCGAAGAAGCTATTCCATAACGAGAAAAGGATCTTGATTCAATCGGTCCCGACCAATCAATAGCAACAATGTTTCTTAACCGCGCTCCCCATGTCGCAACGAGGAACGGGCACGATATTGGGACGGAGCACTACAATATGGAGCTTCGTCATATAGTTAACCTTATGAAGGTGATACATAGGTATCTTTTGCCTAGGCGAGATACCTGTAGATCACATGCATCCAGCAAAAACTCATAGACAAGAAGCATCATAAGGAAAGGCCGAAGTACTTCAAATCTCAAGGCTACAATATTGGTCACACAAGGACGGTGGCAAGAGTTGGTCGATGGGAGGGAGGCCTAGGTAGAGCTCTCAACAAAAGGCTCAGAAGAACAAGCTATGCAAGGTACACGTGTACCAACTTGAACAAGACGGTAGGTAACCACGGGAGAAAGAGAAGTGTAAGAGAAACGGGGTAAGATTATGCTTCTTTAAACTCTTTTCATATTTTCTTTTTTGTAATGTGCAAGTATAGCCTGACATGGTCATATGTAGTACTAAATTCTTACATATATAAACATACGACGGTTGGAAGAAATCTCCATAAGATTGGAAAGAAACAAAATTTTGACATACTATCACTTTCGGACGTTGTAGAAGTCCTAACAACGTGAGAGAACATTGTACAAAATTTCTGTATTTTACCCCTACAAAAAAAATACTATTTAGCTCGTAAACATGGCTATTGTTTATATAAACAACAAGCATGAAAATCCATCCATGGATGTTTTCTTTCTCTCTTTTCAGAGTCGAGCAATTCGTGACTTCCTATTTTCCAAACTAAGATATTTCATATCTTACTTCAAAGAGAACTCTAGAAATCTTTATCTAACATATGCAACCTTCTAAATTGTAAACTAACCTTAGAATTGCTAAAACTGAACCAAAATCTCTAATTAACATAAATAGTTTAAAAGATTTGAAGTTAGCCTAAACTACATGATTTACATACGCCATGTCATGTTTGTCTTGAATCAGATGTAGATTGTGTTGCTTGGCAACAGGGTGTTGATGTCATGCAGCAACAACAGGTATCATGTCCTTATAAACACCACCAATCAAACCTCAAACCTAGACTAATACTCCTCTCACAGTATGTAAGCAACCCTAGTGCAAAATCCACATTGTTTTAAGTGATTTATCTTAAAACATTTATAAGAGAAATGTCTTGTGATGTGAACATTTCAGACTCATCCATCAAGCGATTTCTTCGCTTATATTGTTGAAAAGATGTTTTCCTTGCCAAAAGGAATTATTCTAGAAGTCTTCAACATATAGATAGTTAAAATGATGAGATCAAGTAGTAGGATAATATATTGCCCGGTAAACAAGAACTATTGCATCTTGTAGCCTATATCATGCTATATATATATAAAATAAAATAAAATAAAATTATATATATATATATATATACTTATTTATTTATTTATTTTGGGGAAAAAGGTAATTGTATTGCTAATAAATGTTTTACACTCTTGTCTTTACATCATTTGAGTAACATCAAACTCTATGTTGTGCAGGATTCCTTCTGGTGTGATTTGCAGTCTTTCAAATAGGCGCTTGCTTATACCAGTTGCTTCCTCTACTCTTTAGATTTGAAATTTGTTCTATTTGTGCCATTATATCTCCGTTGTCCATTGTAACAGATGTCTAACTTGTTACTTTGGTACTGCCATGCCCCATGAGAACGGACAAGAGTAGAACAAATGAGATGTGGATTCTGTTGTTGTGCTATTACACAGTAAACAGCCTGTAACTTGAACTTGTGTGCCAAATTTGATGATTCTGTCTTGGGTTAGCAATCTTCCCTGTAATTTTTGTACATATTTAATTGCATCTTCTTTGCCAATCCCTTTATCCATATGTAATCCAGATGTGGAGTGGGGTCGCTCCTTGGCCTGATAAGCTCGTACGCCTTCTTGAACTCGAATGTCTTTGTGGTGCTACTATCCCACGTCCATCTATCCACCTCCAACTCAGGATCGATGATAATCTGTGTGATGGAATTTGTGTCTGCCAACAACATGGGCTGTGGGACGCCACGTCCCGTTTTGGATTAGTATGCTGACCGTTTCATGTTGCTCGGCTAGTCCGACCATTTGCCATCCTAGTCGGTCTACCATATTTTGATGTTCTAGCCACGGATCATACCACAAGTGGGTGTCAAGTCCCTTGCCGAACTCTCTAGAGATGATCTGCTTAATTGTGTTCCGTTGGTTCAGAATTGTTTTGAAAGTCACCGAATAATTGTTGTTCGATTTATGAACCTGGAAATTTGATCCCTTCAGGTATCTGTTCTTCATCCACTCCGCCCACAAGGAGTTGCCTTCTATGAAGTTCCATGTTAGACGTAGCCCTGCCACTTCCCGTAGAGTAAACAGCGATCGTATTCCCACTCCTCCTTCGGCGATTGGACGACATAATGTAGCCCAAGCAATCGTATGTATTCCGCCACGCCATAAAAACTCGGCACACAATTTGTTCACCTTACAATTTGTTCACCTTGCGGATAGTCGTTGTTGGTAGTATTATAGTATGTAGCAAGAATAGTGAAATAGCTGATATCACCTATTTGATGAGCTCTATTCTCCCTCCGAATGATAGCACCTTCTATTCGTCGTTGTGCATATATATATATATATATATATATATATATATATATATATATGGCACGGATCAAAAGCTCCGGAGGGAGCCCCGCCCCTGCACCATCGGATCGAGGGGCTCGCGTGCGCGCCCGCTCGATCCAACGGTCGAGGACGACGTGGCTCCGGATCCGGACCCATATATGGTTTTGTTAACATGTGTCCTTAGGGCACATGTTAAGGATAATTAATAAATAACTTTTTACTTTGAAAATTGTGATCAACATCTAATAAATATTTAAAAAGTAGTTTTTTTTTTGCATTGGAAAATGTTATCAAGACTTGATGCAAAAAAAATTGCATTGATAAATTATTGTATTGGGTCTTGATTACATTTTTCAATACAAAAAACTGTTATTTTAATGTTTATTGGATATTGATCATAATTTTCAAAGTAAAAAGTCATGCATTAATTATCCTTAACATGTGCCCTCAGGGCACATGTTAACAAAACCCATATATATTTTTTTTTTTGGAATAAGGGTGAATTTATTCCTCGCATATAGCGAAAAAGGTATTAAAGTACAACATCACAACTCTCCATGCCCCAAATACTAATATTATGGGGCCATTACAGATACATCGAATTCTATATTATGTAGAATTCCAATAGGGGGGGTAGTCAAGCCCTCAAAGATACGTCTGTTCCGCTCCTTCCAGATGTGCCAAACAGACGCAGCAAGACGAACTCTGGCTCTTCTAGCCCACTCCGGATCCCGGCCTCTGTGATCTTGGATCCAGCTGAGAATGCTCCGGATGTCTCGATCCACCCCAACTCCTCCTCTCAGCTGTGCATACTGTTCAGTCCAAATGTGCCAGGTCGTCGGGCAAACAAAGAAAAGATGCCCCATAGATTCATCGTCCTCCTTACATAGCACACATTTAGCATCCGGGATCTGCATCCCAAACCGGAGGAGTCTGTCTCTCGTCATCAGTCTACCCCGGAGAAGACGATATGCACATAGTTGCATTTTCCGTACAACGCCCTTGCCCCAAATGAAGTCCACCTCCTCCGCCAGATCGTGGTGGGTCCGAACCAAATCGTAGCAACTCCGAAAGCAGAATAGCCCTGACCCGCCCCCCGTACCTGGGTCGGCCCAGCACCATGTATCCTCCGCCTGGCTAGCGTCGATAGTAATAAGGCGAATCTCCTCGGCTAGCTGAGCGGTATAAGTATAACTCTCTAGCCTCCAAACTCCATCTCTAATGATCCGACTACAAGTGAGCCCCCTGCCCGCTTCTCTGTCCAGCTGCCCCCCCAGAAGATCGAGCAAGGATCTGGAACCCAACCAAGGGTCCAGCCAGAGGTCGGTAGACGTCCCATCCTTCATCTGCCTGCAAATAGCGGTCTGAAGCACCGGTCTACACCTAAGGATGGCCTTAAACGTGACCGAGAAATTGTTGTCTATCCTGCAAGCCCAGAAGTTGGTCCTCCTCAGGTATCTGTTTGCCATCCATTCTGCCCAGAGCGACCCCCCCTGATGAATCTCCAGGCCATCTTCACACAAGCCGCCTTCCTAACCGAACGGAGATGCCTCAACACTACTCCTCCTTTCTCCCGAGGCCGACATAACTGGTCCCAGGATATCGCGTGCATCCCTCCCCTCCAGATGAAATCAGCACAGATGGCCTCCACTTTACGAATAGTAGCCGTGGGAACCTGGATAGACTGGAACCAGAACATCGTGATACCTGCAATAACCGAACGCACCAACTCGATCCTGCCGCCAAAAGATAAACCAGCAGCTTGCCAGCCTTCCACCCTCCTCTGAGCAAAGTCCACCAAGTTGTGACAATCCTGCTCTCTGGCATAGTTGACCGTCAGCGGAACCCCCAGGTATTTCACTGGGAGCTCGCCTCTGTCCACACCTAAGGCGAAGGCTCTCTCCTCCTGCTGTGTACACCGGGAGCTAAAGTAGACTCTGCTCTTCTCCCTGTTTAACTGGAGCCCAGATAGCCGCCCGAACTCCTCCATAATGTCAGAGAGCGCTCTCATTTCCCGCATGGAAGGCTGGAGAAGCACCAATAAGTCGTCAGCATAGATTAAGTGGGATACAACCGGACTCACCAATCGGAAAAGGGGGATGATCCTCTTGCTATGCACAGCCGTATCTATCATGCAGGTAAAGTACTCCATCACCAGGATAAATAGATACGGGGAGAGGGGGTCACCCTGCCTCAACCCCCTGTTGCTACTGAAGTAGCCATGCGGCGTGTCCTGGATGAGGACTGAAAAAGTAGGGGAGCAAATGCACTCCCTCACCCTCGCAACCCACCTCTCGTCGAATCCCATGGCAAGCATCAAGTGACACAGGAAGTCCCTGTTGACCGTATCATAAGCTTTCCGGAGATCAAGTTTCACACAAGCCTTCATCCCCCAGGTTTGCTGAACTCCCTCACCATCTCATGAGCTAACAGGCTGTGCTCCGCTATCGACCGTCCCTTAATGAACGCTGCTTGATTCTGGGACACCAATCCCTGCATAATCCCCTCTATACGCCTGCACATAAGATGAGTGATAATCTTGTAAAGAAAATTACAGCAAGCAATGGGCCGGAAGTCCGCAAGAGAAGTCGCTCCCTCTTTTTTAGGAACCAGCGTCAAAAAAGTGTGGTTCATCTCCTTCAGAAGCCTGCCCTCCACAAAGAACTCCTGAACCGCCGCCAGGACATGGGTCTTAAGCACACCCCAGTGTCGCTTAAAGAACCCAGAAGAGAAGCCATCAGGCCTGGGAGCTTTGTTGGGATTGGCCTTCATAACAATATCCTCCACCTCCTCCATCCTCACAGGTGCCAGAAGCAAACTGTTCCCATGTCGGGACACCAGTCTCTTCGTGACAAGTGCAGGGAACGTGCTGGAGTAGTCTGTCTGCTGATAAAGAGCCGTGTAGAATCTGACGGCCTCCTCCTGAATCTCCACCGGGTCTCCAACAAGCCGTCCCCCAGCATTCAGAAGTCTTGGAATGCTGTTCCGGTGCTGACGGGCGCGGATCACATCATAGAAGAATCTGGTGCAGCGGTCTCCATCTTTAAGCCAGGTACATTTAGCCCTCTGTGCCGCACTAATCTTCTCCTGCTGGCGCATGGTGCTAACCTCCTCAATCAGGAGCTTCTCCTTGGCCGCCAGCTCCCCGTTCAGAATGTCAGCTTGGAGGGCCACCTGGGTGTCCCGAAGCTCGGCTTCCTTATCTGCCAGAGAAGTCCGCGGAATCGTCTTCACCCACCCCCTGATAGCCTGCTTGAGCTGCTTTAGTTTGTGCACCATGCGAAACTGAGCCGTGCCCTCCCGGAAGTGCTGCATCTCTCTCGTAACCACCTCCTCATATCCAGCCGACAGATACCAGCTATTGTTATACCGGAATGGCCTCGCCCTTAGAGTAGGTCTCTCACCGAAGCCAACCCGGATAGGAGAATGGTCGCTAGTACCCGCCGCCAGACCTTCCGCCACCGAGTTCGAAAAGCACCTGAACCACTCACTATTGCCCAAGGCTCGATCCAACTGGCAAGCAATCCGGTTATGAGTAGCCTTGTTGTGCCAGGTCCAGATATGTCCGGCTCGCTCCAGCCCCCGCATCCCTGACAGTAGCAGACACCTCTGGAAGTCATATAAGATCGAATCCGGAACAGGACGACCTCCCACCTTCTCATGGCGAAGCAGCATAGCATTGAAGTCCCCCATGATGAGCAGAGGGAGAGACAGATTGTCCGCCATGAGACCCAGCTGCACAATGTCCTCCCACAAAGCCTCCCGTAGTCTCTTGTCATTGTGCCCATAGACAGCCCCCAGGATGAATCGGAACCCACCTTTGTTCACAAAAGTAACACCGATGAGTTGTTCTGATTTGTGGATCTGTACCCCTTCCCAACTTCCTTTGTTCCACCTAATCCAGATCCTTGCCATACCACAAAGATCTAAGTTGTGAATGTGATCCCAGTTTGCCGGAGTCCTACGCGAGAGCATAGCAGCCCCTCTAACCTTCGTCTCCAGTAGGATGGCAATGTCACACGTCTCTCGTCTCAGAACCCCTCCAATATCCCTCCATCGTCCTATGGAACACCCCCCCCTAATGTTCCATGCTAGGACCGACATCTAATAAAGAGAGGATGGGTCCCTCTGGCACTCGTCTGGATCGACACTCGAGGGAAGTGTCTCATCCGCCTGATCAATGATAGCATCTACCATAGAAGAAGGAGCAAGGTGGGCCTGTATCCTGCTGAGTGTAAGGGCCCAGTCAGGATTGTCTTCAGTTTGGTCATCCATATCCCTCGCCTGAGGGATATCCTCCCGTGTGGCCGGAGCATGCCTTTTCCTGCTGCTGTACACCATGATCGCCGGGGGGGCCTCCGTCACCATCTGACTACCACCAGCCGCGCTAATACCCCTGGTCACGATGGTCCTCTGTGGTATGAACGGGACCAGTGCACCCTGCGTGCTCTCCTCACCCTGCGGTGATCCTGACTCCAGCCTCCTGTCAACCTCCATCCTTGTGTCCTCCTCCCGATGTCTGACTGGCTCCGTCTCCCCCGGTAGGTGACTAGAGGTCGTCTCCTTCCTAGGTACCTCCGTCTGAGTCGTCTGTGGCCTGGCAGTCTCCTTCCCCTTGTATTTGCATGCGCTGGTAGGATGCCCAAAGCACTCACAGTGAGAACACATAAGGACAACCCAGTCATACTCCACTGCCTGTGTCAGAACCTCCCCAGACGGTACCTGATACTCAAGCGTACTCGGTAGCACAGAGCCCGCCTTGATCTCCACGAAGACCCTGGCATACATCAGTCTGGTACGAAAAGTAGTGGCCTCGTCTGCTTTGATCGGCTTCCCCACAAGACTGGCAAGTCGCATGAGAAGCGGGATACTCCAATACTTCACTGGGAACTCAGGAAATCTGACCCAGATGGGGATAGCGTTCAGCACCTCCTTCTCACACCTCAACTCCGGCGTCCACTCCTTCAGTATAATGAGTCTCCCGTCAAACGACCAAGGCCCCCCCTGCAGGATCCTGGCAACATCCTCCGCTAAACCAAATTTGACATAATAGAACCCGTTCTCCCGAGAGAAGAATTCCATGCTCCCTTTGGGTCTCCAGACCCTCTCCGCATATTCCCGAATTTGGCCATAGAACGGCTTGTTTCCTAACACATATAACACCAGAGTGTTCTTCCAGAATTCGGAAACAACCGCTATTTCTTCAGCTGGGAAATACGTCCGAAGTCCTCCTCCAACCGACATCGGTGGGACAAACTCCATCGACATCGGACTTTTCTCAGTCACTGGCGTGCAGACCTCTTTCCATGACCGAGGCCTCTGTTCCGCAGTGAGCGGCCTGATCGGGGGGTTAACAGGGCCCTGGCCTGTCTTGCCGGTATCGGTAGCAATACCCTTAGCCTTCTCGGCCGCCGTTGCCTTAGGCCTCCAACCCGGAACTGATCGCACCGTGCCTCCCCCCCCCGGCGCCGGGGATCCATAGCGCCAATCAGCGATCGATTCCCCTGATTTCCTGGACCCGTCCTTCCCGAACCTTGGGACTGTGCTCCCCTCCGTCCTCCAGTCCGTCGTCTCGTCACAGTCTGCCAGCCGGCATCCCCAGAGTTGTCCCCTCCGGACCCAAACTCGAAAACGGAAGGCTTTCCTCCAGAAGTGCCACCACCGCCTCCGCCCGACCCCTCCCCGCATGAAGGGTTCCTGCCGCCGCCCCCCGACCCCCCCCCCCCCGCGTGGGGTGGATCTGCCGCTGCCGCCCGGCCTGGGGTCGCTGGGCCCGGCCCTGCTGCCACCCGACCCCCCCCCCCCGCCTGGGGGGGTCCCGCCGGTGCTGCCCGACCCCCCCCCCCCGCCTGGGGGGGTCCCGCCGGTGCCTCCCGACCCCCCCCCCCCCCCGCGTGGGGGGGTCCCGCCGTTGCCGCCGTTAGGGCTGCCAAGTAGCCGTCCGCACCCCCCCGGTTCCTCCCAGCCGCCGAGGCCCCCTTCCCGCAAGCGGATCGGGGGGTCGGGGGGGAGGAAAGGTCGAAACCCTAATCGAGGGTTCAGTCGCCCAATCGCACGGGGGAGCAGCCGCCATCTAATATATATAACAAAACCCATATATATATATATATATATATATATATATATATATATATATATATATATATATATATATATTTATTTATTTATTTATTTATTTATTTATTTTTTTAATTATCCTTAACATGTGCTCTCAGAGCACATGTTAACAAAACCCATATATATATATATATATATATATATATATATATATATATATATATTTTTTTTTTTTTTTTTATATATATATATATATTATTTTTATTTTTTTAATTATCCTTAACATGTGCTCTCAGAGCATATGTTAACAAAACCCATATATATATACATATATATATATATATATAAGGAAAATTAAATATTTTATCGGATACTAAACAAGTATAAAAACTAATGTTTAATGTATATAATGTGCATCGTGTAACATATCCTTTTGGCTTACATTATCTTATCACAAAACTAAAATTAAATATGATGGTGGGTTCTGAAAACCTAGAATTAATTAGGTGTATGATGAGTGCTTTTCAACTACAAAGTATTCATATGTAAAAAGAATCGAGTTTGGATATTGAATCTACCTTAGTAGTATATGGCATACATGTTCATGTAACACTGGTTTTTGGTTAAGGTTTTGCAATAACAAGGACAAATCCTTCATCCGAAGTTTTGGGCCAGCTAATTGAATCGTATACTTCCATTCTTCTTTGTTCCGAGGCATCACATATGTAACATTAGCAAATAGCATAGCCTCCTTTGTCATCCCAATCTAAGTTCGTTCCAGTCTACCCTTAGTTCTAACGTATCCTTTAACAAGTACCATGTTAGTTTTAACATCTCCTTTAACAAGTACCCTGTCCTAACTAACTATTGCATCTGTTGGTTTATATTTCACATGTCCAACCCACATTAGACAAATCTCTCATCTTATCTTCAATTCCTATTACCTCTAACTTTCCACACATATTCAACTCTTATCTTATATATCAATGGATTACTACTCATTCATGATAGCATTCTCATTTTAGCTACATTATTTCTTTTGACATGTTTCTTAAATGTCCAATACTAATTCATAACTCACGGTTCTTACAGCTATCTTATAAAAATTTAGTTTCAACTTCAAGAGTATCCTATGATCAGAAAGCACTCAACTTCAACAATTAAGCTTTAACTCCGTACAATATCCTTCTAAACCTCTAAATGTAATGAATGATTAATCCTAGATACCGAAAATTATCATAGATATATCTTGACCATTAATATGGACTACTCCCACATTTCTTTTTAAATTTTTGTTAAAGCACATTTCATATATTCAATTTTCATCCTACTAATTTCAAAACCTAAAGATTTCAAAGTTTTCCTACACAATTCTATTTTACATGTTAATCCTTCTCTATTGGCATCAACTAAAACAATATCATCAGTAATAACATATGGAACCTAATCCTAGATGTGCCTATTAATTTTCATATATAACTATCTTAAAGAGGTATGTGTTTAGCCTTCATCCTTGAGATAAACTAATACTTGAAGAAAATATAACAATATCTCCTCCAATTGTAGGTATAATGGTTGTAACTTCATCATATAAATATTTTATAATCTCAAAGAAGCAATTAAAAATTTCTTTCTCCAAAATCCATCACATTAATTCTCTTTGTACATCTATCGGAAGCTTTACAACAACATCAAAGCCTTTATCCCAAATATTTGGGATCGACTATTTACATCATTTTCTTCAAATCAGGGTGACGTCCTCCTTTTTAAAGTCTCAATCATAGTTCGGTTAGACCTACCTTAGTTCTAACGGCTCCTTTAACAAATATCTATTGCTCCTAACTTTTGCATCTATTGGTCTTATTTGCATGTGTCTGAACCATCCAAACTACTTAAGCCGGTTGTTTATCTCATGCTTAATTAATGCACCTCTAACTTTCTATATATATATATATATATATATATATATATATATATATATATATATATATATATATATATATACGCTCATTTCCTCATATCCTATCATGTCTTTTATAAGTAAATGAAAAACCATATCTAAATCATTTTCTTCTTAAAAAAAAATTTCAACCAATCTTTTAAGTAAATAGCACTCATTGTAGACTCCACCATAAACCAAAATAGAGTCATTGAACCTTAGTTCTCTTCATAATATTTGCTTGTCTTCTTTCTTAGAGCTTTATATATGCCAGATAAGCTTGAATCCGAACAAGTCAATAAAACTTTGTACATCTTCCTTATTTTGTATATAGGTACATAAATACTACTTCAATACACAAATACTACTTCAATCATCAGGTATTTTCTAGTTTTTTAGAATTTGGTTGAAAAAATTAGTTAGTCACGTCAACCTTTCCTGATTTTTGTTCTCTTCAAAGCAATGTTGTACTGGGCGCTAGGCGAGGCGACGGGTCACCCGCCTTGCCTAGGCGCGCCTAGGCACCCGTCCAGGCACCCGCCCAGGATCCACTGCTTTGAATCAAAAAGTTCTTCAATTATGCATATAACAAATATGTAGTATAATTAATAAGCAATAAGTAAAAAAGTAATATAAGAAACAATAAATATGAAATAACCAATATTTAACATCAAGGATACTAAACATAATTAGGAAACCCTAGGCGGGCCTTTTTTTCCATAGACGAGCCTAGGCGGGCGCCTAGGCACGCCTAAGCGAGCAAAACCTCACCCAGAAAAATGTTCTTCCGGTCAAGGCGAGACCTCTCCAATCTGCACGTCTAGGCCGCCTAGGCGTCGCCTATGACAACATAGCTTCAAAGCAACCGTAACTTAAAGACTTTATTTGTGAAAAATACCAATATAGCCAATCTAAATCTAGCTCTTTCAAATATTATAACTTTCCATGGTGTTCTCATAAACAAATTGTGAAAATAAGTTAAATAACTCATCTAGCTCTCCTTATATCATTTATTTTACCGTTTCAACCCTTTTGAAACATTTAAATTACCTACATCTCTAATCCTCCTTCCCTACTTTTCGGATGCCTATAGATATTTTTCTCCCTCCTTTAACTTCTTAGTTAGATAGTCATAGATTTAGCTTCAATAACTTATTTCTTAGCTTCTTTGCTAATGTATACCTCTTAATATTTCAGTGCTTCTATATTTTGTTTTCTACAATATAGATGTTAATTTTGCCTTAGTCATCCTTTAGAATAGTTCGTTCCACCACCACATTATTCACAAATCCTTCCATTTCCTTTAGATATATACATATTACTGTATCACATAAGATAACTATTATAGTTGTGTCACTATCTCCTTTTGTTATCATTTTATCTTCAAGTTGCACATTAGAGTAACTTGAACTATTCATAATTATTTCTTTGATTTTCTTAAATGAGAAACTTAACAATAATTAATGAGCTATTGAAATTAAGTAAGACCATACAAGAATACAAAGTCCGGACTCTTTGGTTTTCATTACTATATACCTAAATAAATTATAGGTAAATGTTTCTACGAAGAAGCAATATAATAGTACCACTATCCCTATGTTGTCATATCGAGATACGTATCTTATATCGCTTTGCTTGATTATTGTATAATCTATGATGTACACTATCATCTATTGTAAGATACATAATTCCATCAACAAATACATTGAAAAATTAATATAACATATAAGGATAAGTTGAACATACTAAGCAACAATAAAGAGTATAATTAAGCATGCAAGTCACAAATCATTATAAAGTTGACAAAGGTGTAACAAAACACAAGTTATACAACCGTCATAAGTTCTTAAGATCCACAAAGTTATCCACTAAACACCATAAGGTCCATAACAATGATCAATGAAAAACACAAAAGGGAAAAAAAAATCAAAAAACAAAGGAGAAGAAAAATCACAATAAATAGATAAAGGAAATAGAAAAAGGAAAAAAATTGAAATAAAACAAAAATGTATGGTATCAGATGTATCATATTGGACGATACAAAAACGTGTCGCACAAGTTTTTGTCCCATCCAAAACACCTATATGATCCGTATCAAAAAACCTATGTATCATGTCATCCGATACACCTATACAATCCATATAGAAAACCTTTCATATCGTACGATATGTATAGTGTGTCATATGAGATTGACAACACAGCACTATCCAAAAGTGTAGATTTATAGTACAGTTGTGAAGAATCTAAAAGAGCCAAGTGTCCATGTTGGCTAGGGAACCTAGGTTCCCTGTTGTGACATGGGAAGTTGGCAAAGAAGCTCAAGACATGCTCGATTAATTGCTAGTATGCTCGACTAATTGTTGGTTACCATCAATCTGAATGTAACTTGTTGTCAAGATGCTCCTTGTGCAACATGTTGAACCTCATGATCATTGATCATACAACATTTGTCAGTGTCTAATGATATACAATACATATCTTACGATAGCGTACAATACAACCTACAAACGATATGATTTGTTGAACGATGCGAGAAATATAATTTATCTTACACTACACTTTTTGTATCACATAATACGTTACATGTCACCCATCTGATACGAAAAATACTAAATTAGTCTGAATTTGTAAGGCTTAACCCAAATTCTACGTGGTTTAGGCATTAATATTTTTATGACCCAATGTTACAACTCTAAAGGTCGACTTAAATGATTGGATAACCCTTTAAAAACCCTTTACAACTTTTTTGTTAACAACTCTTTCGAGTGAACTATTTGCACAAGGGTTTCTTTTCCAGCGTCCATCGACTTCCAAAATATCTAGCGACAACATCTAACATCTTCAAGGGTGGGAATGGAGAGTTCAACAACTCAAGCAACTGTCTGAAAGAACTTTTTAATTATTTCTTGTTCTTTAGATTTCTTGAACCTTATGTGTTTTCTCTATGTTTGTTTGATTTTTTTTCTTAGTGGGCATTTTTATCTCTGGTTGTTAGGAATTTGTTACAATATGTTGTCTAGAAACTAGAATATACAACAAAATACTATTTGAATGTCAACATGGTCATTGTTATAGTCAAGATTTTATTGATTGAATGATCCTATAGTCATGAATAATCTCATAGTGTAATACTGTAATTTTTAATCCTAATTATAGACCTTGTAATGAACTTGTCACTTAATGTTTGACAATTGTCTCTTTATTATTGCTAAAAGTGTTAAATTTATCCATATACGTAAGATTATATTAATTTCAAATCAAAGTTGTTATGTAACAATGTATCTTATAATGGACGATACAATACACGGTATGATAATCAAGCAAATTGATACACGATAAGTATCTCGATTTGACAACCTAGCGTACAACCATGGTCATCTAAGGTAGATGTTTCTCACTAAAATACGCACAATATTACTACATATCACCTTTGTTAAAATATTGCTTCTATGTAGTCTCATTTAGTACCACATCTTAAAATGTACTGCGAGGAAAAACAACTCCTCGTCCTATATTTATGTACTCAAACCTCCTCAAAAAAGTATTCTACTTAATTTTTTTATCCCTCTTTGTACATATATTTATGTACTCGAACCTCCTCAAAATACTATTCTAGTATCCCTATTTATACATACTATATGTAAACCCCCACCTTTTAAATTAAATTTATGTCACCTCCCATTTATGATTAATTCCTTGTTTAGTAGAAATTTTATAAATGCATAGTTCTAATAGGGGATTATATGCATTAGGGATTAGTAATGGAGGAATACTCATGCTTATATATATATATATATATATATATATATATATATATAAATATATATATATATGTGGGATAATATATAATGGCAAGCGATCGGGCGCTCCAGGCGAACTCGGGAAGCCCTAGGGTGTCGGCGGCTGGAGAGCCTTCCCTACGGCCGCCGGACCCCCTCGCCGGCGGAGGGAGGAAGCACGGCAAGAAGGGGGGGGCCGGTCAGCCCCCCCCAGATCAGCGACGGTGACACCTGCGGCGGGGAGCCAGGCGTTGGATCCATGGTTGGGGGGTCGGGCGGACCCCCCGGTGATGGCCTGGGTGGCGGCGCCCCCCGACGGTGGGGGGGGGGGGGGTAGTGCGGGCGGGGGGGTCGGGCGGACCCCCCGGACTGTCTGTTGGCGGCGGCGGCCCCCCCGGTGGAGGGGGGGCGGATCGGAGGCCGAGGGGGTCGGGCGACCCCCCTCGGAAGGTGGCTACGGCGTATCACTCTGTAGGGGGGTCGGGGTCGGTTCCAATGCCTTTGGCAGGGGATCGAACTACCGTCCCAGTTTTTGAATTCGGAGCCAGTTATGGATCTAAGGGGAACCATTCGGAGGGAAGAGGTTGGACGACGGTTACGTGTCGGCGGACGGCGAAAACAGGGGGAAAGGCTGGAGGTGGACAGGACCACGTTCGGGATCGACATCCGGTTGACAGTCGTCAGAGCGGGTTAGGGGCGCGGCCATCGGCCCGTGGCCCTGTGATGTCTACTGGGAGATCGGTGGGCTGGCGGCCAAAGGCGACTGCGGCGGACAAGGGGAAAGGAAAGGTGCTGGATCCCGTGGTCCCGAGATCTGGTTTACCCAGACCGGAGGTTACCCCCAGTCCACATGGGACGACTGTTCGGCCTGCTGGACGGTCCTGGGCAGAGATCTGCAAACCTGTGGGGCCGAAAATTCCCACATCGATGGAGTTTGTGCCGCCGATCAAGGCAGGGAGGGATTTCCGGGCCTCGTTCCCTGCGGAGGAGATTGAGAAGGTGTCAGCATATTGGGAGAATACCCTTGTCCTGTATGTCCTAGGAAACAAGCCTTTCTACGGACAGATCCGGGGATATGCAGCGCGGGTGTGGCAGCCCAAAGGGAGTATGGAGTTCTTTGCCCGCGAGAACGGCTTCTATTATGTGAAGTTCGGACTTGCGGAGGATGTTGCTAGGATTCTCCAAGGCGGCCCCTGGACGTTTGACGGCAGGCTTATCATTTTAAAGGAGTGGACCCCGGAGCTTCGATGTGAGCGGAAAGTCCTGAATGTCATCCCAGTTTGGATTCGCTTCCCTGAGTTCCATGTCCGATTTTGGAGTATCCCCTTGCTGATGCGGCTGGCGAGTTTGGTGGGCACCCCGATCAAGGCAGATGAAGCTACTGCCTTTCGATCGAGGTTGATGTACGCTCAGATTTTTGTGGAGATTCGAGCTGGGGGAGAGTTACCGAAGTTGGTGGAGTATGAGATCCCTTCTGGAGAGGTGCTTACCCAGAAGGTGGAATATGAATGGGTTCCACCTACCTGTTCTCGGTGTTCCTGTTTCGGACATCTGGCCAGTTCCTGTTCGGCGGTCGAACCTCTGGTGGAGCCTACTAATCCCCTGAGCGAGGCCTCAGACTCTCCCTGCGCCATGGATTTCAGAGATGACGGTGAACAGGAGGTCTTGGCGGGGGAGGTTACTCATCCAGTGAGTGATGGCGAGTTATCCCTCATTGTCTCTGCCCAGCCTGCTCCCACGTGTGGGACGCTGACCACCAGTCTGGGGCAGAGTAGTATAGTCACTAGAGGCATGGTGGCTTCGGGGATAGAGGCGCGAGGCGATGGCGTATCGGGTGAGGGGCTGGTTTACTGTAGGAAGAGACGGGCTGTCGGTCCGCTGATTGACGGCTCCTCCAGGGAGGGGGGACATCCTACTGACGGAGAGGAGGCGGTGTGTGTTGAGAATCCGGCCTGGGCGATAGTGCTCTTTCGGGCCGCTCTCCAGCAGGCCATTTCGACCAGGATGGAGGAGGATCTTTTAGCGACGGATGTGGCACACTCCCCAGGTGCTGATCCGGGTGTTTTTCAGGGGACCCATCCTCTTAATAATTAATGGCCATTATTGCATGGAATGTGAGGGGGCGTGTTCGCTAGGGAGGTGGAGAGAGATTAGTGTGGTGCTGCTCAGAGAGAAATGTGACATCTCTGTTCTTTTAGAAACCAAGATCAAAGGTGACAAGACCCTTGCTCGGCGGACTCCTTCCCATTGGGCCCATCTGCACAACCTGGCTCTATGCGACATGGCCAGGATCTGGGTTAGATGGAACTCGAAGATCTGGGATGGAGATTTGATCTTGATGTCGGAGCAGTTGATTGCCATCTCATTCTCGAACAAAGGTGGTTTCTGGTTCTTACTGGGGGCGGTGTACGGCCACAACGACAGACGGAGGAGGGAGTCCCTGTGGAGCGACATCTCCCGTGTCGCAGCTACAGCTGATTCGTCGTCCCTTCCACTTCTTATGCTCGGGGACTTCAATGCCCTTCTGCACCGAGGGGAGAAGGTGGGCGGTCGTCCAGTTCCAGACTCTATCATTTATGACTTTCAGAGATGCCTCCTCCAGGCTGGGCTCCAGGGATTATCTTGCTCCGGCTTTATCTGGACTTGGCATAACAAAGCGATCCGAAACAGGGTAGCGTGCCAACTTGATCGAGCTCTGCGAAATGGGGAATGGTTCCGTCATTTCCCCAACACTTCGACAGAGGGCCTGGCTGCTGGGACGAGCGATCATTCCCCCATCCGAATTGGCTTCACTTCTCGGACTCCTGGGAAGACTCGGCCTTTTAGGTACAACAACAGTTGGTATCTCTCGGAGGGCTACCTGAAGGCTGTCTCAGAGGGGCTTACTAGCGGACAGGAGGGGACGGCTCAGTTCCGCTTGGTGCGTCGTCTCAAGGCTACGAAGAAGGCGCTTCGAAGATAGGTGAAGGGGTTGCCAAAGTCTTCCTTAGAGGACAAGGAGAAGGAGCTGCGGGCTATCCAGCAAGACATGCAAGCGGACATGCTCAATGGGGACCTGGCGGCTAGAGAGAAGGGGCTGATTGCAGAAGTCAACATCTTGCGGCTGCAGAAGGAGATCAGCACGGCTCAGCGAGCCAAATGCTCCTGGCTCAAGGATGGCGACCGATGCTCTAAGTTCTTCTATGATGTCATCCGGACCAGACAACATCGAAATCACATCTCCCAACTTCTGGATGTGGATGACAATCTTGTGGGGGAGCCGGCTGCGATCCAGGACGAGGCGGTCAGGTACTACTCTGAGTTATATTTCCAGACTGACTACTTGTCTGTGTTCCCAGAGATAGTCACGAAGAGACTGGTGACCCCATATGGAAATAGCATTCTTCTTGCAACTGTTACTTTGGAGGAGGTGGAGGCTATTGTTAAGCTGGCAGATCCCAATAAGGCTCCCGAACCGGATGGCTTTAGCAGTGGGTTCTTCAAACGCCACTGGGACTCGCTGAAGCATCAGGTCTTGGAGGTGGTTCAGGAATTCTTCTCAAAAAGGAAGTTGCTGAAAGAGTTGAACCACACCTTCCTGACCTTGGTGCCAAAGAAGGAGGGAGCGACAGCGCTGGCGGACTTCAGACCTATTGCGTGTTGTAATTATCTTTATAAGATAATTACGCACCTTATGTGCCGGCGGATGGAGGGGATCATGCAGGACTTGGTATCTCCGAACCAGGCTGCGTTCATCAAGGGGCGATCAATTGCTGAGCACAGCCTCCTGGCTCATGAGATGGTGCGGGGCTTTAGCAAACCCGGAGGGGAGAAGGCATGCGTGAAACTGGACCTGAGGAAGGCGTATGACATGGTCAATCGTGACTTCCTTTGTCATCTGATGTTAGCCATGTGTTTTGGGGACCACTGGGTTGCACTGATCCGGGAGTGCATCACATCCCCCACTTTCTCTGTCCTTATTCAGGGTGTTCCTTATGGGTATTTCCAGAGCAATCGCGAACTTCGGCAAAGGGATCCCCTGTCTCCTTACCTGTTCACGCTTGTTATGGAATACTTCACATGCCTGATGGACTTGGCAGTGCGCCGAGGGAGTCTGGTCCCATTGTTTCGGAGGATGGATCCCCCAGTTACCCACCTCATTTATGCTGATGATCTCCTGGTGTTCATCCAGCCTTCGACGGAGGGTATGCAGACGCTTGCGGAGATTATGGGAGAGTTGCATTCCCTCTCGGGCCTCCAGTTGAACAGGAAGAAGAGCCGGGTGTACTTCAGTTCTCTATGTCCCCAGAAGGAGGAGCGGGCTGACGTGCTGGGTATCGAGAGGAGCGATCTTCCGGTGCGCTACTTAGGAGTACCCCTCACGGTCAACTATACGCGGGATCAGGACTGCCATAGTTTGGTGGAGTATGTCCAGAGGAGAGTGGAAGGTTGGCAAGCCGCAGGATTGTCATTTGGAGGTCGCATCGAGTTGGTCAGATCGGTGATTACGGTTGTTGCTCATTTCTGGATGCAATCCATCCTCCTTCTTATTGCCACTATTAGGAAAGTGGATCGGATTTGTGCAGATTTCATTTGGTGGGGGGGTTTACATGCGATCTCCTGGGAGCAGCTTTGTCGACCCAGGAAGGAGGGAGGTGTGGGGCTTCGGCCGTTGCTTGAGATTAGGAAGGCCTCCGCGCTGAAGCTGGCATGGAGATTCATTAATGGGGGGTCTCTCTGGGCTAACTGGATGCATAGCAGATACGTGAAGCAGGGCAATTTTTGGACGTGTGCTACGGATAGCAATCACTCCGTCTCGTTCAAAACTGTCTTGAGGCACAGGGGGGTTCTTAAATCTGCTATCAGGAAAGGTCATGAAGGATGGGTCTGGAACGGACCTCTGGCAGGATCCTTGGATAGATCGACGCTCGCTATTGGACATCAGGGGAGCCCAGGCACATCAGGAGGACATGAGGGGCCTGAAGTGTAGTCTGATCATTCGGGACGAGGAGTGGAGGCGGGAGTCGTATCGATTTACCGTGGAGCTGAGTGGGATCATCAGTTCTACTGCCATTGATCCGGCTTTACCTGCAGATAGGTGGATTTGAGAGCCGCTTGGTGCTGCTCCGGGTACTGGGGAGTTCCAATTCTGGAGCTGCTACAACCTCATCCGGCGTACTTTCCTTCAGAGTGCTGACTATGATTTTGTTTGGTGCAAAGGGCTGGCCAGGAAGATGCAGCTTTGTCTCTACAACCTGCTACTGGGTCGGCTTCTGACTAGGGATCGTTTGAGTTCATTCGGAGTGCCGGTCCCAGATCCCAAGTGCGTGCTTTGTAGTCTGGAGCAAGAATCTATAAGTCACATCTTCTTCGAGTGTGGCTTGACTTGGCATATCTGGAAGGAGCAGAGTAGAGTGTTGGGAGGATGCGCTTCTGGGAAGGGTATTGGGGACATCATCACGGTGATCCGGGATAGTAGAGGTCGACGGGAGGACTGGTTCCGGACTGCCAGAGTCCGTCTGGCTGCTGCAGTTTTGCATGTCTGGCGGGAACGAAACCGACGGATATTTGAGGGTCTGGTTACCCTCCCCCTGTGGGCATTCTCCATAACATCGAATTTGATGTAAATGCTATGGGGACTTGATGAGTGGGAGTCCCACTCTGCTTGTATGTTGTACGATTATCGCTTTGCTTTGGAATAAAATTTACCCTTTTCCAAATATATATATATATATATATATATATATATATATATATATATATTTTGGAATAAGGGTAAATTTTATTCCTCGCACATCACGGTAAAGGTAGTACAATACACTATTCTCACAACTCCCTCCCCAGTTATGGGGCCATTACAGTTACATCGAATTCTATATTATGTAGAATTCCTACTGGCGGAGTAACCAGTCCCTCAAAGATACGCCTGTTGTGCTCCCTCCAGACATGCCAAACAGAAGCTGCAAGTCTAACTCTAGCCATCTTGGCCCAACCAGGATCCATCCCTCGGCGGTCGCTGATCCAGCTGAGGATCCCCCGGATATCTCTAGCACTACCAACTCCACCCATCGATCGTGTACACTGTTCTGCCCAGATGAGCCAAGACAACGGACACTCAAAGAAGAGGTGGCCCATAGATTCCGCTTCGCCCATACAAAGTACACACTTCGGGTCGGAAATCTGCATCCCAAACCTGATAAGTCTGTCCCGCGTCATCAACCTGCCCAGAAGGAGTCTGTATGAACAGAGTTGCATTTTGCGGACAATCCCCTTCGCCCAGATGAAGTCAAACTCCACAATCCTGTCATGAGGAGGCCGAACCAGAGTATAGCAACTTTTAAAACTGAATGTCCCGGACCCACCAACTGAACCAGGAGCAACCCAACTCCAGGAGTCCGCATGCTGGCTAGTATAGATAGGTATCCGCCGGATCGCCTCTCCAAACTGAGCCGTGAAAGGGTACTCCTCGGGACTCCAGCTTCCATCCCTGATGATCCGACTGCATTTCACCCCCCGGCTCGCCTTTCTGTCCCACTGAGGACCCAAGATCTCCAGAAGGGAGCCATTATCCATCCACGGGTCCGGCCATAGATCAGTATTCGCTCCGTCCTTCATAATCCTGCAAATAGCGGACTGTAGCACCGGTCTGCACCTAAGGATAGCCTTAAATGAGACCGAGAAATTGTTATCAATCCTGCATTGCCAAAAATTTATCCGCCGCACATATCTGCTAGCCAGCCACTCTGCCCAAAGGGAACCTCTCGTGATAAACCGCCACGCCATCCGTACCCCAGATGCCTCCCTAACCACCCGAAGAGGCCGCAACCCCACTCCTCCTTCCTCCCGGGGCCGACATAGTTGTTCCCAAGCAATCGCATGCATACCTCCTCTCCAGATGAAATTAGCACAAATGGACTCCACCTTCCTTATGGTAGCTACCGGAATCTGAATCGACTGCAACCAGAACATAGCGATGCCAGAGATAACAGACCTCACCAGCTCAATACGACCACCAAAAGACAGACCAGCAGCCTGCCAGCCTTCTACTCTCCTTTGGGCAAAGTCCACCAGGCTGAGATTTAAAAGTACCAGCCATTTCTTAAATTTATATATATTAAATATATATATATATATATATATATATATATATGAGGAAGGATAGGCATCCCCGCACTTTTTGCATCCCCAAGCATCCCCCCTATTTACACCGTTGGATGGTGCTTTAAGTCATCTAATCTTAACCATTGATTTACCAATGGTTAAGATTAGATGACTTAAAGCACATCTAACGGATGTGAACATGGGGATGCAAAAAGTGCGGGGATGTCTATCCTTCCTCTATATATATATATATATATATATATATATATATATATATATATATATATTTCTTAAAGGCAAATATTTACTTATAATTAAGATAAGTATAAATACTAATGATAACAAAATTTTGGAGAAAGCCTAGCACTGTTGATTTAAAAGTTATATATATATGTATTATACATTAGGCTTAGTATTAAAAAAATTAAACCCTTGGCCCAAAATCCTCCTGGCCGCATAAACAATGGGTCTGTTATGTGTATGAGTCACTCCTTTCAAATGCTCAAACAAGCCCTATTTCTAAACCCAACAGTAGGCCCATATACAATGGGTTTGAATATGGTTGGGCGGGTGAAAGCTAAGACCCGACCCGTAAACCTACCCGACAACCCAATAATTCAAATAACTGTGCATCTTTCCTGCTCTCCCACGCGTACTGTAGCGCTGCAAATTGCAGGCTGGAGCAGCGTGCGCGGTACGGCGAGGCCAACTCCCTCCAGTTGTGCAGCGAGCAATGCCGCCTCCTCTTCTACATATCAAACCCTAATCTTCTCTCTCTATATATATACATCGATGCTCATTCTCCCTTCCTAGGAAAACCTAGCCGCCATTCAAAAACCCTACCGATCTCAACTTCATCTTCCCGACGAGCTCCGCTAGTCGTCGATCGAGGAATACTCGCCAGCATCTTCGAGCTAGATCAGTCGTCCATTCGCAACGGCGAGGCGACGACGACTTTTCCGACATGTGAACGTTACGTTCAACATCCTTCCGGGCAGCGCCAGCGAGGAGTCGCAGTCCCTCCTCCCCTCTTGTTGGACGACGACGACCGCTCGGTGTGGGAAGACTTGTTTCGAGTTCCCTCACCGGTCATCCTTTCCCTCAACTCCGGTGAGTCTGGACCACCTCCTTTATAATACCGATCGATTTGTGTACTTCCAATCATATTTCATGGCATGGGTTGAGTTACACCAGTTACTACACATAGGAAAACTGTTGAGTTATGTGTAAAATACAAGTGCAGGAATTATAGGGGAGTACCTAAGGGGTCGGGTTGATGCATTGGGTGATAGTGAGCCTGGTAGAGTAACCAGTGTAGGGCCTTCATGGCAGTTGAGAGAGAAGTTGAAGAAATATCGTGTGTAGGTGAGTATTGGAATAGAGATCCGTGAGGAAGAGATGGGGGAACCTTGTGTGATCATAGAGTAGTGAATGTGAAAGGGGGAAAATAGAAACTGTGGATTTAATAAGAAGGCAATTGTGTGCAGCCCATTGTGTGAAGAGTTTTGTGTGTACCCATGGAGTTACTGGACATGAATGAACTGTGGAAGGTGTAGGAAAAACTTCTTGTGCAAATGTAGTAGTTGGGGAAGGAGCAATGAACATTAGATCTTGAAAACGGCAGCACCACCTGGTTGGTCGAGTGAGTTTTTCCTTGAACCTGAGAGTTCCCTTGATGGTTGGTAATATTTTGGGCACAAAATATTAGCAAGTTCCTATACTAACAGCAAGTAATATGTGCATGCCACATATAGCCTAACATTTATACATGAGTTCCCCAATTTGACATATGTTGAAAATGTGATAGATGTAATCAAGAGTCACATATGGGAAGAAACCAGGTTGATAGCATTAGAGTGGTTTAGGTGAAAACAAGGGGGAACAAGGTCATAATCCCATAATTAGAGGAGTGCAATATATATAATTAGAGGAGTGCAATATATATATATATATATATATATATATATATATATATATATATATATATTGGAAAAGGGTAAATTTTATTCCAAAGTAACACAGTAATCGTACAACATACAATCAAAGTGGGGACTCCCACTCATCAAGACCTCATAACATTTACATCAAATTCGATGTTATGAAGCATGCCCACCAGAGGTGTAACCAGTCCCTCGAATATCCGACGGTTTCGTTCCCGCCAGACATGCCAGACCGAAGCAGTCAGACGAACCCTGGCGGTCCGGAACCAGTCCTCCCCTCTACCTCTACTATCTCGGATCACCGTAATGATGTCCCCAGTACTCTTCCCGGAGTCACAACCTCCTAATATTCTATTTTGCTCCTTCCAGATCTGCCAAGCCATGACACACTCAAAGAAGATGTAGCTGATAGATTCTTGCTCCACACCGCACAACACACACTTGGGATCCGAGACCGGCACTCCAAAAGAACTCAACCGATCTCGAGTAAGAAGGCGACCCAATAGGAGCTTGTAAAGACAAAGCTGCATCTTCCTTGCCAGGCCCTTGCACCATACGAAGGACTCTGAGGAAAAGTGCGCCTGATGAGATTGTAGCAACTCTTGAATTGGAACTCCCCAGTACCCGGGAACGCACCAGTCGGCTCCCAAATCCACCGATCTGCAGGCAAGTCGGATCAATGGCAATATTGCTAATGATCTCTCCCAGCTCCAAGGTAAAACGATAGGACTCCGGCCTCCACTCCCCATCGCGAATGATCCGACTACACATCAGACCCCGCCTGTCCTCCTGGTGAGTCTGAGCCCCCCTGATGTCCAATAACGAGCACCGATCTATCCAGGGATCTCGCCAGAGGTCCGTTCCAGACCCATCCTTCATGACCTTCCTGATAGCATACTTGAGAATTCCCATGTGTCTCAGGACAGTCTTGAACGTGACGGAATGATTGTTGTCAGTAGTACACGTCCAAAAGTTGTCCTGCTTCACATATCTACTATGCATCTAGGCAGCCCAGAGAGACCCCCCATTTATGAATTTCCATGCCAGCTTAAGCGCGGAGGCCTCCCGAATCTCCAGCAGTGGCCTAATCCCCACTCCTCCCTCCTTCCTGGGACGACAGAGCTGATCCCAAGAGATCGCATGCATACCCCCTCTCCAAATGAAATCTGCACAAATCCGATCCACTTTCCTAACAGTAGCGATAGGAAGGAGGATGGATTGTAGCCAGAAATAAGCAACAGCTGTAATCACTGACCGAACCAGCTCAATGCGACCGCCAAATGACAATCCCGAGGCTTACCAACCTTCCACTCTCCTCTGGACGTACTCCACCAAACTATGGCAATCATGATCCCGCGCACAGTTGACCGTGAGGGGTACTCCTAAATAGCGCACCGGAAGATCACTCCTCTCGATACCCAGCACGTCAGCCTGCTCCTCCTTCTGGGGACATAAGGAGCTGAAGTACACCCGGCTCTTCTCCCTGTTCAGCTGAAGGCCCGATAAGGAATGCAACTCTCCCATAATCTCTGCAAGCATCTGCATACCCTCCATCGAAGGCCGGATAAACACCAAGAGATCATCAGCATAAATGAGGTGAGTGACTGGGGGATCGACCCTCCGGAACAGTGGAACCAGCCTCCCTCGGTGCGTTGCTAAATCCATCAGGCAAGTGAAGTATTCTATAACAATCGTGAACAGGTAAGAAGACAGGGGGTCGCCTTGCCGAAGCCCACGATTACTCTGGAAATACCCATAGGGGATGTCCTGAATGAGAACCGAGAAAGTAGGGGACGTGATGCACTCTCGTATCAGGCCAACCCAATGGTCCCCAAAACCCATGGCGGACATCAGATGGCAAAGGAAGTCACGGTTGACCATGTCATACGCCTTTCTCAGATCCAGTTTCACGCAAGCCTTCTCTCCTCCAGGTTTGTTAAAACCTCTCACCATCTCATGAGCCAGGAGGCTGTGCTCAGCAATCGATCTTCCCTTGATAAACGCAGCCTGGTTCGGGGAGACCAAGTCCTGCATGATCCCCTCCATACGCCGGCACATAAGGTGCGTAATTATCTTATAAAGATAATTACAGCACGCAATAGGTCTGAAGTCCGTCAGCGCTGTCGCTCCCTCCTTCTTAGGCACCAAGGTCAGGAAGGTGTGGTTCAGCTCTTTCAGCAGCTTTCCGTTGGTGAAAAATTCTTGTACCACCTCCAAGACCTGATGCTTCAGAGTATACCAGTGGCGTTTGTAGAACCCACTGCTAAAACCATCCGGACCTGGAGCCTTGTTGGGATCCGCCAGCTTGACAATAGCTTCCACCTCCTCCAATGTAACGGGAGCAAGAAGAATACTATTCCCGTACGGAGTCACCAATCTCTTCGTAATGATCTCTGGGAACACAGACAAGTAGTCAGTCTGGAAATACAACTCAGAGTAGTACCTGACCGTCTCGCCCTGAATCGCTGCCGGCTCCCCCATAAGATTGCCATCCACATCCAAAAGCCGGGAGATGTGATTCCTATGCTGCCTGGTCCGGATGACATCATAGAAGAACTTGGAGCACCGGTCGCCGTCCTTGAGCCAGAAGCATTTGGCACGCTGAGCCGTGCTGATCTCCTTCTGCAACCGCAAGATGCTGACTTCTTCTATCAGTTCCTTCTCTCTTGTCGCCAAGTCTCCATTGAGCATGTCAGCATGCATGTCTTCCTGGATAGCTCGCAATTCCACCTCCTTATCTTCTAAAGAAGTCCTCGGCAACCCCTTCACCCAACTCCGAAGAGCCTGCTTCGTGGCCTTGAGACGACGGACCAATCGGAACTGAGCCGTCCCCTCCTGTCCACTATCAAGCCCCTCTGTGACAGCCTCCAGGTAGCCCTCCGAGAGGTACCAACTGTTGTTGTACCTAAAAGGACGGGACTTCCCAGGGGCCCGACAAGTAAATCCAACCCGGATGGGGGAATGATCACTCGTCCCTGCAGCCAGGCCCTCCACCGAAGTGTTAGGGAAATGACGAAACCATTCTCCATTCCCCAAAGCTCTATCTAGCACGCAACCCTATTCCGAATAGCTTTGTTATGCCAAGTCCAGATGAAGCCAGAGCGAGATAATCCCTGGAGCCCCGCCTGGAGGAGACATCTCTGAAAATCATATAGGATAGAGTCTGGAACTGGCCGACCTCCCACCTTCTCCCCTCGGTGCAGAAGGGCATTGAAGTCCCCGATCATCAGAAGAGGGAGGGACGCCGAATCTACTGCAGCTGCGACCCGGGAAATGTACTCCAAAGGGATTCCCTCCTCCGTCTGTCATTGTGACCGTAGACTGCCCCCAATAAGAACCGGAAGCCACCCTTGTTAGAGAAGGAAATAGCAATCAACTGCTCCGACATCAAAAGCAAATCTACATCCCAGCTCTTCGAGTTCCATCGAATCCAGATCCTGGCCATGTCACACAGAGCCAGGTTATGCAGTTGGACCCAATGAGATGGGGTCCTACGAGCAAGAGTCTTTTCACCCTTAATCTTAGTTTCTAACAGAACAGAGATGTCACATTTCTCTCTGAGAAGCACCCTACAGATCTCTCTCCACCTCCCAAGCGAACACGCCCCCCTCACATTTCAGGCTATAATGGCCATTAATTAATTAGAGGAAGGGTCCCCTGGAAAAACACCCGGATCGGCACCGGAGGAAAGCGCCTCGTCCGTCGCTAAAAGATCCTCCTCCATCCCAGTCAGAACGGTCTGCTGTGGGATGGCCTGAGAGAGAACCAACGCCCATGAAGGATTGTCAACACACACCGCCTCCTCTCTGTCAGAAGAATGCATCCCCTCCCTGGAGAGGCTGTCACTCAGCGGCCCTACAGCACGTCTCTTCCTGCAGTAAACCTGCCCCTCAGCCGAACCTCTACCCCCTCGCACCACGATCCCCGACGCCGTCATGCCTCTCGTAACAATACTACTCTGTCCCTGGGAAGTGGGCAACGTCCCACTCGTGGGAGCCAGTTGGGTAGATACAATGAGGCTCGTCCCGCCCTCACTCACTGGGAGAGTATCCTCGCCTACCAAGGCCTCCTCTCCGCTGTCAACTCTGATATCCATGTCACAGAAAGAGTCTGAAGTCTCACTCTGGGGGATAGAAGACTCCACATGATGTCCGGCCGCCGAACAAGTACTGGCCAGATGCCCGAAGCAACAACACCGTGAACAGGTAAGGGGAACCCATTCGTATTCCACCTTCTGGGTAAGCACCTCTCCAGACGAAATCTCGTACTCTACCAACTCCGGTAACTCCCTCCCAGCTCGGATCTCCACAAAAATCCTGGCGTACATCAACCTCGACCGAAAAGCAGTGGCTTCGTCTGCCTTGATCGGGGTGCCCACCAAGCTCGTCAGTCGCATCAGCAAAGGAATACTCCAAAACCGGACAGGGAACTCAGGGAAGCGAATCCATACAGGGATGGCATTCAGTACTTCCCGCTCACAGCGAAGCTCCGGAGTCCACTCCTTAAGAATGATAAGCCTACCGTCAAACGTCCAGGGGCCGCCTTGGAGTATCCTAGCGACATCCTCCGCGAGTCCGAACTTCACATAGTAGAAGCCGTTCTCGCGGGCAAAGAACTCCATACTCCCTTTAGGCTGCCAGACACGCGCAGCGTACCCCCGAATCTGTCCGTAGAAAGGCTTGTTGCCTAGGACATACAGGACAAGGGTATTCTCCCAATATGTTGACACCTTCTCAATCTCCTCCGCGGGGAACGAGGCCCGAAAACCCCTCCCCGCCTTGATCGGCGGGACGTACTCCATCGATGTGGGACTTTTCGGCCCCACAGGTTTGTAGATCTCTGTCCAGGACCGTCCAGCCAGCGGAGTAGTCGCCCCATGTGGCCTGGGTGCAACCTCCGGCCTGGGTGGAGTAGATCTCAGAGCACCGGGGTCCACCACCTTGCCCTTCCCTTTGTCTGCCGCAGCCGTCTTTGGCCGCCACCCCACCGATCCCCCCACGGACCCCACCGGGCCACGAGCCAAGGTCCTCGTCCCAGATCCGCTCTGACGCCTGTCAGCCGGGTACCGATCCCGAACATGACCCTGACCACCTCCTGCCTTCCCCCCTGTCTTCGTCGCTCGACGCCGCGTAACCGTAGTCCAACCTCCTCCATCCTTCTGGTTCCCCTGAGAACTAGGGCCAGCTCCAAATTCGAAAGCCGGGGGCCTTGCAACCGAGTCCGCTCCCCTCCCGATATGGAGTTCGCCGCAGTCACCACCCGAGGGGGGTCACCCGACCCCCTCGGCATCAGATCCGCCCCCCCTCCACCAGAGGAGGAGCCGTCGCCGCCAACCCGCCCGGGCGGTCCGGCCGACCCCCCCACCTGCCCGTCCGCCCCCCCCCTCCACCACCATGGGGGGCGCCTCCGCCCGCACCGTCACCGGGGGGTCCGCCTGACCCCCCCTCCTGCGGGACCGCGCCCTTCCTAGGTGGTCCGCCCCTTCCCGCCGCCTAGGTGGGTCCCTCCGCCGACCTGGGGGGGCAGTCCGCCCCCCCCCACCTTTCCGACCTTCCTCCTCCCGTCGACAAGAGGATCCGGTGGCCGCGAGGGAGGAACCCTAGCCCGCCGCTCGAGATCGCCCGCGTATATATATATATATATATATATATATATATATATATATATGGAAAAAGAGTAAATTTTATTCCAAAAGAAAAGCAATAATCTTACAACATACAATCAAAGTGGGACTCCCACTCATCAATCCCCCATAGCATTTACATCAAAATCAATGTTATGGAGAATTTCTACTGGAGGGGTGACCAGCCCCTCAAATATCCGGCGATTTCGTTCCCGCCATACATGCCAGACTGACGCAGCCAGACGAACTCTGGCGGTCCGGAACCAGTCCTGCCCTCGACCCCTGCTATCCCGGAGCACCGTGATGATGTCCCCAACTCCCTTCCCGGAGGCGTACACTCCCAACACTCTACTCTGCTCCGACCAGATCTGCCATGCCAGTGTGCATTCGAAAAAAATATGCTTAATAGATTCCTGCTCCATACAGCATAGCACACACTTGGGATCCGGAACCGGCACCCCAAACGAACTCAGGCGATTCCTCGTCAAAAGGCGGCCCAGGAGAAGCTTGTAGACACAGAGCTGCATCTTCCTGGCCATGCCCTTGCACCAAATAAACTCGTAGTCAGGACTCTGAGGAAAGGTGCGCCGAATGAGGTTGTAGCAGCTCCGGAATTGGAACTCCCCAGTTCCCGGAGTAGCTTCTGACGGCTCCCAAATCCACCGATCAGCCGGCATAGCTGGATCAATGACAATAGAACTAATGGTCCCACCAAGCTCCTCAGTAAACCGATATGGCTCCGCCCTCCACTCCCCATCGCGTATGATGCGACTACACGTTAGACCACGCCCGTCCTCCTGATGTGTCGGGGCTCCCCTGATGTCCAAGAGCGACCGCCGATCTATCCAAGGATCCCGCCATAGGTCTGTTCCAGCCCCATCCTTCATGACCTTCCGGATTGCAATCTTGAGCACCCCCTGTTTCGCAGGACAGTCTTGAACGTGACTGAGTGATTGTTGTCAGTAGCACACGTCCAAAATTGCCCTGCTTCACATATCTGTTGTGCATCCAGTCCGCCCAGAGAGACCCCCTGTTGATGAATCTCCAAGCCAGCTTAAGCGCGGAGGCCTCCCTGATCTCCAGCAACGACCTGGGCCCCACTCCTCCCTCCTTCCTGGGACGACAGAGCTGCTCCCAGGAGATCGCGTGCATACTCCCCCTCCAAACGAAATCTGCACATAGCCGCTCCACTTTCCGAATAGTGGCAACAGGGAGGAGGATGGACTGTAGCCAGAAATGGGCCACAGCCGAAATCACCGATCGTACCAGCTCAATGCGTCCGCCAAATGACAAACTAGCGGCTTGCCAACCATCTACTCTCCTCTGGACATACTCCACCAGACTATGGCAGTCCTGATCCCACACATAGTTGACTGTGAGAGGCACTCCTAAGTATCGCACCGGAAGATCACTCCTCGCGATACCCAGTACAGCAGACATGTCCTCCTTCTGAGGACATAGGGAGTTGAAGTAAACCCGACTCTTATCCCTGTTCATCTGGAGGCCCGAGAGGAAATTTAATTCTTCCATAATCGCCGCAAGTGTCTGCAAACCCTCCGTCGATGGCTGGATGAACACCAAGAGATCATCAGCATATATAAGGTGGGTAACTGGTATATATATATATATATATATATATATATATATATATATATATATATATATAAGCTATCAAGTAGCCATAAAGCCAACAATATTTCCTTAAATTACTTTCCCAGGTCCTTTTGGCTCTTCGGACTTGGACGTTGGATCAGCTTCTTCCCCTCAGCAACCGGAACCAGGCAAGTGTACCTTGTCATTATATATTTCAGATTTCGTACTTTGTTCTTAAATATTTATTTGTATACATGATTATTTACCGCCTTAGGACCGAGATCGATATTTTGCGTCTGAATCATATTTGGGTGCCGATGGACGATAGTGTCATCGGACATCGATATTATAAATTTACTTGTGTTACCGAGACATATCGTTGCTGGTACATCAGAACCTAGGACATGTTCATGTGACACTTACATTACTGACGGATCCCGTACTTGATGGCATCTTGGTACACGGAAATCCGTGTTTAGTTCTAGGACGGCGACTTGATATTCTACAATGTTACTATTATGACTCGATGTCCTAGCCAGAGGGTCTGACCAAGCGACTCGTGGACATGATTCGCAAGGTCACATAGGAGAAAAAATATACACCATGCGCTTGGACTACTTTTCCTCATAGTATGTCGTTGTCTCATTCCAGAGCTTCAGAAATTCCGTAGTTTGCCACAGTTTTCCTTACCATAACTGTGGGGTTATATCGTAGTTTGCTGAAGTGTCTATCAGGTCTCCGGGCTACACCGTGACAGCCCGCGTGTATAAGTGATATTCTCAAAACTGCATGTCATTTAGTCGGTTATGCTAGATTTACCCACCTTGTGCAGACATATTTACTTTATATTTATTATCACTGTTGTACACTTGGCATGTATATTATGTACCTTGTTGTGTCCTCTGAGGACCTAATTTTCTTCCAGGTTAGCCGCGTGGTCTACAGAGATCTTTGTTGGATTGTTGATGAGCTCCTATTGTATTTTATGTATTTACTCCTTGCAGGTATTTACTCTTTCGTAGTTTATATGTTTCATTTCCTGCTATTTGTATCTGCGTGGTAGTATAGTATTTATAGACTCATATTATTCTTTCGAGTCTATTCGGACAAGTATGATTATTAGGCTGCAAACTAGTACTCATATTTCTCATTATTTATGTTATTGTCTCGTGGATTGAGTTATAGACATATTATAGAGGTAGTTACACAAATCTAGGACAGCTTTTCGTATTCGATTTTGGACTGGAGTCCACTTGGATACGTAGCTGGCCATTGCCACGTGGTCTAGTTCCGTGTATTTTTGGACTGGGACATGACATGATTTTTTTGGTGGCCCATGCAAGTTCGAATTATCGTTTCGATTACGTTATTGTACTGAGCGAGCCTGCAGTTATGATTAAGAATGAATATGATCTCAATCCACAGCTGGTTTGAAAATCTCCCTTGTTTTTTATTATCCTCCTTGAACTTCATAGTTGTATTCGTCCATTCTTCCTCGATATCGCTATTTTTGTTTCTCGTCTCCTCCTACTACTTCAAAGAGACGGATATTCGTGCGTGGTGACTATCTCTAGATTCATATCCTCGTCAAGACGAAGAAGGAATACTTGATTGAATATTTCGTAGGAAAAAAGTTATCCATAGTAAGAAGGGTTAGGCTAGATATTTTCCAAGAGACTGAGCTAGAAAGATTTGATGGTCTAAAGTTTAGTATAAGATATGAACCCAGCAACATGAGCCTAGAATTAGATAAAATCTACCCATTTGTCTGAGTTACAAGTGATTTGGAAGTATTGGTTGAATGATAATAGTTCAAGTACTATGTGATGATTTATGGTAAAGCACAGTTAGATGTTAGGGTTAGCTATAGTTCATGGTAGTATGAGTAAATGTATCAAGGACTCAAGAATATGGAAACTTAAGGCTTTGCCCTTGGAGAAGTTTTCTGATATTATGATTTCAATTAAACTCATGTTTGGATGATACCAATTTTTATATTTGGATAACTCAGAGTAATAATGATAGAAAGAAACAAATTTACGAATATGAATTGGTATATTACATAAGTTAAGACAAGAATTAGGTGGAGGATGAACTTGGACGAAATAGTTGGTGACATGTACCTAGGATAAAATTATGAAAGCATTATTGAGCATGAACATTTACAAGAAAGCAACATATTATGATTGTATTCGGAGGATATAAAAGAACGGTGGATAGTAGTATTTAAGGATATCAGATTGAGGGAATAAGTAATAAATAGATTGAGGATTAAGAAAGGACACCGATAAAGGCTAAAGGATCATTTGAAAAAAAGGGGTATAAACTCAAGAAGAATTCATGAGAGGAGATTAATTATATGATAAAGAGAAGAATCATGACAAGGGAGATAGAGTTTTCTATCGAACAGATCCCGGAAGCAGAACCAATTATTTCTCATGTGTACAGACTAGCATCGAAGGAGGCACATGAGCTGAATATCCAGATAGACGAACTTTTGGACAAGGGTTTTACACGGTCTAGTGCTTCTCCATATGGACCCCCAGTCTTGTACCGAAGGACGGGTCGGTACGCTTGTGCATAGGTTACAGAGAATTGAATGTTGTGACAGTGAAGAACAAGTATCCCCTACCACGTATAGATGATTTGTTTAACCAGATGAGCGGTGCATGTGTGGTCTCGAAGATTGATCTCAGGTCAAGCTACCACCAGGTTCGAAGAGAGGACATTCCGAATACAGCCTTTCAGACGAAGTATGGGTACTATGAGTTCCTTGTGATGTCGTTTGGTTTAACCAACGCACCAGCTGCGTTCATGAGCCTGATGAACAGGGTTTTCCACCAGTACTTGGATAAATTCGTGGTGGTATTTATTGATGATATTTTGGTGTACTCCAAGAGCCACAAGGAGCATAAAGAACATCTCAAGATCGTATTGGAGACATTGAGGAGGAAAAGACTACATGCCAAGCTCAGTAAGTGTGAGTTTTTGTCTGAGCAAGGTATCTTTTCTTGGACATATAATTACTGGGGATGGATTAGCAGTAGACCCAGAGGAGATTGTTGCAGTGGAGACTTGGCCTACCTCTACATCAGTTACGAAGGTTAGGAGTTTCCTCGGACTTGTCGAGTACTATCGGAGGTTCGTGAAAACTTCTCGAGGATTGCGGAGCCTATGACGCGATTGACGCATAAGGATCAGGAGTTCATCTAGACTGAGGAGTGTCATACTGCTTTTAATGAGTCGAAGAAACGTCTGACGTCGGCGCCTAACTTGACTCTTCCTACGGGATCTGGAAGCTTTGTGGTATATAACAATGCGTCTGGGAGCGGTTTAGAATGCGTTCTGATGCAACATGGCAAGTTTGTGGCATATGCATCGAGACAGTTGAGGATCCATGAAAAGAACTTTCCGACATATGATTTAGAGCAAGTTGCGGTGATATTTGCACTGAAGCTATGGAGGCACTACCTATATGGAGAGCGAGTCAAAATATTTACTGACCACAAGAGCCTGAAGTATATCTTCACTCAGATGGAGCTGAATATGAGATATAAACGTTGGCTAGAGACTGGAGTTGATGAAAGACTTTGAGATTGAGTTGCAGTATCACCCTGGCAAGACGAATATCGTGGTTGATGCCTTGAGCAGGAAACCCATGGCATACTTCTTGACGACTAAGCGTCATTTGTTAGAGGATGTTCAGGAGTTAGGGATAGCGGTTGTATTGTCGGGTATGGATCGTCAGTTG
This sequence comes from Iris pallida, assembly GCA_029216955.1. Taxonomy (NCBI): domain Eukaryota; kingdom Viridiplantae; phylum Streptophyta; class Magnoliopsida; order Asparagales; family Iridaceae; genus Iris; species Iris pallida. Next base: position 9,861,221 of record JANAVB010027397.1, read on the forward strand.
GCTACCCTTAGGGTACAGTCTTCATTGGTTGGATCAAGGCCGCTCTGCCTACAGATGCGAGATTCAGAAGACTCAGGGAGGACAGAGTGTAATGTCCCGCTCCGCGCGAGGCATTTGGTTGGCTTGTTGGATGCGATCAGAATGTTGGACTGTGACTTGTGTTGGAAATAAAGAGAATTGAGACCGATGCAGTCTCTCTTAGCTAACTAGACGGAATGGGTATTGGAACGTAGCTCGCTGGTGGAGCTACCTCTAGGGGGAATATGTGTGCGATCGGAATAAGAAGACCATTTATACAATGTGAGTGGAACTGTCCTCCCTCCTCCCTACGCCTTCATGCTTAATAAAATAGAGTATTGCGATGCTATGATTTGCCCCTAAAGGTTCCATGTTTTAGTTGTCGGATAATAGAGATGCTTATGTTGCCTAATATTGAAATGAATAACACATAAAGATTGAACTGTTGAATGAATCACACTTGATCTGCTAATGTGAATTGATGCCATGAAATGAATCGATAATGTCCCTTATGCTTAATGTTGCTGAAACAATGAGATAATTTGTGAATGATAGAATGATAAATGAACTGACTATGCTATCGACCCAATGAACTCAATGAAACACTGAATTATGTACACTCTGTGTAACTGTTGCATAGAAATGAAATGCTGCATGTTTTCATATAAGCAATGAAATGAATGATAATTGCCCCAATGAATTGAATGAAATGCTACAGGCCCCTTGAGAAATGATGAGGCTTGGGATCGTTGAGATCACCAAGTGAAATGATGGTAATGTTGAGAATGAATGTGTTATTGAACATGACTTGAATGAGATGAATGATGATGCACTATTGCCTTTACTTCTTTTAATATTTTCTCATGCGATTTTGTGCACGATCGAGTCGGACACACATTCGCATGGTCATAGGACAACTTGTATACAAGGTTTGGTGAGATGTTTTCTCGGACGGCACCCCGAAACGTTAGGGGGATCGATCCGGCCTAGAAGGAAACATTGGCGTGCTTTGGGAGCACGGTTATTGCGAGACACTCTTAGAGGCTAGCTACCTACTTTGACTGGACATTGCAATAACTTGAAGTCCTATACGACAAATGTCCGTATGGTGTAACAACGCCAGTGGCCATGTAGTCAGGATGCACGCTAATGAATGTTTTGTGCAGGCAGAGTAAGTATATCTACTAACTTGTATTTGATGCAGGTACGAGGAGTCAACTATCGGTAAAAAATCACTTAAATGTGATATATTCAATACATATATTGGTTGAACTTGCCTGCTTAACATGCTAAACAAAATGATGCTGTGGTGTTGCTTTTCAAATGAGAACCTGCCTAACATGTTAATTCAGTATGCTAAACGGTTGCCTTGCTAAGAGAATCAATATAACATGTTCGGCATATGTTAACTCAATTGTTGCTTGAATGATGCCTCTACATAAACATTGTTAGAATTTGATAACACCATGTATGCTTCATCGATGCCTTAATTTACATAAGAAATGAGATAACGAGTTTACATGTCTCTTCAATGTTTATGCTCATGAACTGTAAACTGATGCTAGGCTCCAACTAGAAAGATCACTCTAATGAATGTTTGCTAAAATTGACCATTTAGTGTCGGTTTAGACGAGTGGGTTGGATTATGCTCGCCAGTACATAGATGATGTACTGACCCACGTTGTGGGCACTCTTTTTAGGTGCTTGTGCTTGGGAAGTTCTATACATAAAGATTAGCTTGATCGGTCCTGCAACATCGAAGATTTGTTGGGCAGACAAAAGCTCTCCTTCCAAAAGATGATGTCTTCTGTCTATAAAGGACATAATGTATGGAACATTGTATTTAGTTGTACCAGTGAGTTGTAAGCCATGTCGGTATATCGAGTTGTAATCCAATGTATCAAAGTATCAAATGTAAGCTTTATGGCATTTGTACAGTTGGCTATCAATGTAAAATGAGATGTGTTGTAAACTTTGTGTTCCATTACAAGTCTTGTACTCTATTTTCAATTATCAATAAAGACAACTCATTTCTACACATCTCTGTGCACTTTAAGTTTTCTGCTTATTTCTGCTACTATAATTCAAATAATGTGTTATATTCAATGAGTTAGAACGTCCTCATTATTTTCAATTTGTCTGCTTCTACCGCTGCGATGTGTTCCTATTTGGTGATTATCAATTATATACCGTCTTTGCCTTGTACAAGTGCAATACCAGACTTGTACAACATCGCGTCCAAGCGAGGATGATCGATTCCAAGAGTTAAATGCAAGTGCAATGAGACTGCAGAATCGGGGCGTGACACAGAGGTCAGCATGCAGACGGGGCTACGAATTCATAAGGATGGGACGTTGAGGTGTGAAGATTGCCTATGCGTTCCGAGTGGCAAGCTACGCCAGGAGCTGATGACTGAGGCCCATAGCTCGATATACTCTATTCATCATGGAGGTACAAAGATGTACAAGAATTTGAGACAGTATTACTAGTGGGCATGGGATGAAGAGGGAGATCGCTCGATTTGTAGCGAGATGCTTAGTCTGACAGCAGGTCAAGGCCGAGCATCAGAGATCTGCATGATTGTTGCAGCCGCTTCCCATTCCTGAGTGGAAGTGGGTACACATCACGATGGACTTTGCCACTGAATTCACGAGGAGTCCCAGCGGAAAGGACACAGTTTGGGTTATCGTGGACCGACTCACCAAGTCGACGCATTTCTTGCCCTTCAGAGTTGGACAATCCACGGAGGTTTTGGCTAATTTATACATGAGACAGATAGTACATCTGCACGGAGTGTCTGTTAATATTGTGTCGAATCGAGATTTGAGGTTCACATCTCATTTTTGGAGGAGTATACAGGAGAGTTTGGGAACTCGTGTCAAGTTCGCACCGCCTATCACCCGCAGACCGACGGTCAGTCAGAGCGCACCATCCAGATACTTGAGGATATGCTGAAAGCTTGCATGTTAGATTTTGGAGGATCTTAGGAAGATCACCTACACTTGGTAGAATTCTCCTACAACAACAGCTACCAAACAAGCATACATATGGCACCTTTTGAGGCACTGTACGACAGGAAGTGCAGGTCTCCAGTGTGTTGAAGTGACGTGGGAGAACGTCAGATACTTGGTCCTGAGTTAGTGATCCAGACAGCGGAGAAGGTGAAGCAGATTCATAGCCACCTCAGAGCAGCACAGGATAGACAGAAACATTGGGCTGATACGTGTCGTCGACCTTTAGAGTTCAAGGAAGATCACGTATTTTTGAGGATATCACCAACTCGGAGGACTATTAGATTCGGAAGGAGAGACAAGTTGAAATCGAGGTACATCTGGCCTTTCGACATTTTGGAGCGAGTTGGTGAAGTGGCTTATCGTCTTGCATTACCCCCGTTACTTGAGGGTGTGCACGATATTTTTCATGTGTCGCAGTTGAGGAGGTACGTGGCCCTAGTCATGTGCTTGATCATTCAGAGATCACAATTGGGCTGAGACTGTCGTATGTGGAGCAGCCTGTCGAGATTCTCGATCGCAGCGAGAAGGTATTGAGAGGACAGACTATTCGACTTGTACGGGTTGCATGGAATATTCATTCTCCGGACGAGTCCATTTGGGAGCACGAGGACTCTATTCGGGAGCGTTTTCCTTGTTTTGAGGATCGAGATATTAATTTACGTGCTGTTTTTTTCGCATACACTTAATATTTTCCAATAATTCTTCATCTTCATATTCGTGCATCATCTAAATTTCAGGGACGAAATTTTCTAGGGGAAAGGTGTAAACCCCCACTTCTTAAATTAAATTTGTATTACCTCCCGTTTATGATTAATTCCTTGTTTAGTAGAAATTTTATAAATGCATAGTTCTAGTAGGGGATTATATGCTTTAGGGATTAGTAATGGAGGAATACTCATGCTTATATATATATATATATATATATATATATATATATATATATATATATATATGTGATTAATTTTCTTATGGGCAAATATTTACTTATAATTAAGAGAAGTATAAATACTAGTGGTTACAAAATTTTGGAGAAAGCCTAGGGCTTTTGATTTAGAAGTTATATATATGTATTATACATTAGGCTTAGGGTATTAAAAAAAATCCCTTGGCCCAAAAACCTCTTGGCCGCATAAACAATGGGTCTGTTGTATGTATGAGTCACTTCTTTCAAATGCTCAAACAAGCCCTATTTCTAAACCCAACAGTAGGTCTATATACAATGGGTTTGAATATGGTTGGGCAGATGAAAGCTAAGACCCGACCTGCAAACCTACTCGACAATTCGATAATTCAAATAACACTGTGCATCTTCCCTGCACTCCCACGCGTACTGTAGCGCTGCAAATTACAGGCTGCAACAGCACGCACGGTACGGCAAGGACAACTCCCTCCAGCTGTGCAGCGACCAATGCCTCCTCCTCTTCTATAGATCAAACCCTAATCTCTCTCTCTCTCTCTCTCTCTCTCTCTCTCTCTCTCTCTATATATATATATATATATATATATATATATATATATTTTATATATATATATATATATATATATATATATATATATATATATATACGTCGATGCTCATTCTCTCTTCCTAGGAAAACCTAACCGCTATTCAAAAACTCCACCGATCTCAACTTCATCTCCCCGACGAGATCCGCTAGTCGTCGACCGAGGGTATACTCGCCAGCATTTTCGAGCTAGACCATTCGTCCATTCGCGGCGGCGAGGCGACGACAACTTTTCCGACGTATGAACGTTGCGTTCAACATCCTTCCGGGCAGCTCCGACGAGGAGCCGCAGTCCCTCCTCCCCTCTTGTTGGACGACGACGACCGCTCGACGTGGGAAGATATGCTTCGAGTTCCCTCACCGGTCATCCTTTCCCTCAACTCCGGTGAGTATGGACTACCTTCTTTATAATACCGATTGATTTAAGTGTGCTTCCAATCATATTTCATGGCATAGGTTGAGTTACACCAGTTAGTCACACATAGGAAAACTGTTGAGTATGTGTAAAATACAAGTGCAGGAATTATAGGGGAGTACCTAAGGGGTCGGGCTGATGCATTGGGTGATAGTGAGCCTGGTAGAGTAAACAGTGTAGGGCCTTCATGGCAGTTGAGAGAGAAGTTGAAGAAATATAGTGTAGGTGAGTATTGGAATAGAGATCCGTGAGGAAGAGATGGGAAAACCTTGTGCGATCAGTAGAGTAGTGAATGTGAAAGGGGGGAACATAAACTGTGGGTTTAATAAGAAGGCAATTGTGTGCAGCCCATTGTGTGAAGAGTTTGTGCGCGTACCCATGGGGTTACTGAACATGAATGAACTGTGGAAGGTGTAGGAAAAACTTGTGCAAATGTAGTAGTAGTTGGGGAAGGAGCAGTGAACATTAGATCTTGCAAATGTAGGAGTATTTTGGGCACTAATATTAGCAAGTTCCTATACTAACAGCAAGTAATATGTGCATGCCACATATAGCCTAATATTTATACATGAGTTCCCCAGTTTGACATGTTGAAAATGTGATAGATGTAATCAAGAGTCACATATGGGTAGGAACCAGGTTGGTAGCATTAGAGTGGTTTAGGTGAAAACAAGGGAGAACAAGGTCATAATCCCCATAATTAGACGAGTGTAATATATATATATATATATATATATATATATATATATATATATATATATATATATCCAAGCTATCAAGTAGCCATAAAACCAACAATTAAATATTTCCTTAAATTACTTTCCCATGTCCTTTTGGCTCTTCGGACTTGGACGTTGGATCAGCTTCTTCCCCTCAGCATCCGAAACCAAGCAAGTGTACCTTGCCATTATGTATTTCAGATTCCGTACTTTGTTCTTAAATATTCATTTGTATACATGATAATTTACCGCCTTAGGACCGGATCGATATTTCGCGTCCGAATCATATTCGAGTGCCGATGGACGATAGTGTCATCGGACATCGATATTAGAAATTTACTTGCGTTACCGAGACGTATCGTTGATGGTACATCAGGTCCTAGGACATATTCATGTGACACTTACATTACTAACGGATCCCGTACTTGATGGCATCTTGGTATACGAAAGTCCGTGTTTGGTTCTAGTACAATGACTTGATGATATTCTACACTGTTACTATTATGACTCGATGTCCTATTTAGAGGGTCTGACCGAGTGTCTCGTGGACACGATTTGCAAGGTCACATGGGAGAAAAAACATATACCGTACACTTGGGCTACTTTCCCTCATAGTATGTCGTTGTCTCATTCCAGAGCTTCGAGGATTTCATAGTTTGCCACAGTTTTTCTTACCAGGACTGTGGGGTTATATCATAGTTTGCTATAGTGCCTATCAGATCTCTGGGGTACACCGTGACAGCCCGCGTGTATGAATGATGTTCTCAAAACTGCATGTCATTTAGTCGGTTATGCTAGATTTTTCCACCTTGTGCAGACATATTTACTTTATATTTATTATTAATGTTGTACACTTGGCATGTATATTATGTACCTTGTTGCGTCCCTCTGAGGACCTAGTTTTCTTCCAGGTTAGTCGCGTGGTCTACAGAGATCTTTGCTGGATTGTTGATGAGCTCCTATTGTATTTTATGTATTTACTCCTTGCAGGTATTTACTCTTTCGTAGTTCATATGTTTCATTTCATGCTATTTGTATCTGCGTGGTAGTATAGTATTTATAGACTCATATTATTCTTTCGAGTCTATTCGGACAAGTATGAATATTAGGTTGCAGACTGGTACTCATATTTTTTATTCTTTATGTTCTTGTCCCGTGGATTGAGTTATAGACATGTTATAGAGGTAGTTACACAAATTTAGGACAGCTTCGCGTATGCGATTTGGGCTGGAGTCTACTTGGATACGTAGCTGGCCATTGCCACGTGGCCTAGTTCCGTGTATTTTGGGACTGGGGCGTGACACTATCATAGCCAGGAAAATCTCAATCATAACTCTCTTACTCTCTCCTTCCACCTCTACATTCTAGACCACAACCAACCTTCTCTCTTATGCCTTCCTTTTGTTTCTCCCAGCCTCTCCACCTTCCTACTTCCCAAAAGATCCTTTCCCCTCCCCCTCCACTTGACCCCTCCCGCCGCCTCATATCTTCTTCTCGACTTTCTCCCCATGCACACTTCCCTCCACTCCTACCACCTAGTCCCCTCCTTCCACCTCATCTCATTCTTTCGGTTTTAGTACCCTCGTTAACGACCCAAGCCTAGGTATATATTCATGTAACCAGACCGATTCGACCAAAATGATTACCCTATCCAATAAAGATTAATTATACCAATTTTTGTTAACTGGCCCGTTTAATTGGCAAGCAAGTCTGCAGGCAGGCAGGTTTTGTAAAGAAAAAACTAAAACCTGGTGTGCATTTAAAATTCATAAAATCCAAAACAAACCCTCAACCCTCTTCCTCTTCACCTTTGTCCTAGTTTCTTGCATGTGCATGTCTACCCTGACACGGATAACCAAAGTATGACATATAATAACTTTATTGACCACAACAGAGGAAGGAGGTGAGTCCATGTCATTTTTATTTTTATTTTCTATTCATTATTTTTTAAAATAATTCCTTCAACTTTCTCATTTGGGTTTTTTAAATTGTTGGCGATCAACTTTAGTTTTTTACTATCACTAAGCATCCGTGAGAGATCACGAACCTAACATAACAGCATAAGTGAATTCAACGATTATAGACAGGCTACAACGAGGAATCCAAGTTAGTGTTTTTTTTTTCCTTTTTGATCTGCAGTAGCTGACAAATATAATTTATCCTCTCTGGTCTTCTTTTTTCCTTCAATCATAGTTCCTTGTTATTTATTTATGTTTGACGTAGGCTCTGGTATTCAAATTATATTAGTGATTGTCCTTTCACAATCCTTATTGTTAAACAAAACTATTTGGCATATATTTTATGTTCTATTCACAGGTAATATCATATACTTCTTCTACTTATTGGAGTTACCATGAATGTTTTATGGGAAAAGTAATAATGTATCAACAAATATGAATAATCCGGTTACTCGTTCCAAGGTCCCAAAATGAGGGTAATAAAACTGAGTAATTTAACCTTGCTAGGCCCGAAGCAAATATAGACTCGAGTTACATTCATATCTCATGGACAAATTTCAGGTTCAACAATTTAAAAGGAACATTTCTGCTTCCCCAACAATACATCGACGAACATGGGGCATTTTTTCCCACTACTTCCTCTCAAAGAAAACAATATATCCACGAAGATGTTTCGTTGCATCAACTAATAGAGACAAACATATGCTCTCCATCTGCTTCATTTCAGCTTATATATTAAGGGAGGCGAGGTTCAACAGTATCTTATTCATAACATTATCAGGAGAACATCCACCAATCGTGACCAATCCAACTAATTTTGCAGAGGCATGGATCATTTTCTTCCCTTCAAGGAGTTATGGCACTCAGATATGGCCTCAAGGTGAGTGATCCAATCAATAAAAGTAAACACATTTCTATGTATACGCGTACTGTATTCAGACAATTTTTGGTCAATTTCACGTTGATTGGGCTCTACTAAGGTATATGCCTACTGTAATGCTGCCAGTACCTAGGTTGGCCTCATGGTGACCAATTATGATAACAAGATAGTAGTGGGGCAACAAGATGTGACGAAGCCATGCACATATGGTGGCAATATTCGGAACAGCATCATCCTGTCATGTAGTGCCGAATGACAATGCCAGCTCTAAGTGTGGGGATGACAATGAAGGCTTAGCGTTAAGGGCACTAAGCATCCTTGAGAAAGATCAGTCAATTTTGTACATAGACAACAACAAAGCCTTTGTCCCAAGTTTTTGGGGTCGGCTGTACAGATATTAGGAAAAAGGAAATTGTGCAGATAGTAGGAGGAGGAAAAAAATTCTATACCCGTCAATTCTGTTCAAGAAAACCAAGATGAATTTCCATTAACAGATATTAGGAAAAAAAAACAATGGATCGTGAATAGGGAGAATCACACAAGTGCAGAAAGGATTAAGAATAGGAAAGAGAAAAGATGGAACGAACTTAAGGAGGGATCTTGAAACCAGAACTAATGCAAAAGAACGGATCATTTATGGTAGAAATATTTTAGATTCCTAATTCAGATTGAAGACAATCCTAACTTTCCTAAATTCAGTTCCTGTATGACGCATTTAACATTAATCAACTCTTTAAAAGTGTTCAAATAATAATTATAACTTATCTATAAGTTCTAAATTTGCAAATACCACCTTACAAAGCCAAAACTAAGTATAAAGTAGCATTGAGAGAAATAGCCCACAATAGAAATAACTGAACTACCAAATTGAATTCAAGCGCAATAAAAAAAAAGAGTAATGTAATGAACTTTTGAAGTATTAATATATGTTGAAAGCGTAATCCGATTCAGACATTAAGGGTCTGCTTGGATTGAGGGGAGGAAAAATAAGCAAAGTTAAGTGGGGTTAAATGAGGGGGAGTAGAGTCAATACATAGAACCTTGTTTGGATTGGAGGGAGAGTTAAGTGGGGGGTGTTTAATAACTCTTGCTTGGATTGGAGGTTTTGAGTAAGAGGAGGATTAATAAAAATATGATAGTTACCAAAATAACCTTATTACATATGTCATAAATTAAATTTGATTGAAATTTTAATTAGAACTTGTCAAAATATCTTCACAAATTAGAAAGCTACGGAGCAACATGTTGAAATTAAAGAAAAAATAGAGAGAGAAAAAATCATGATATTTACTAGAACAAATAAGAGGTATTTATGACTTTTTAAACAAAAACCCCCAATCCCCCTTGTTAACCCTCCGATCTGAGGGTTAAAAAAATTGACAAAAGAGGGTGAAATAAACCCTCACTTAACCCTCTATAACTCTCCCTTCTAAACCCCCACCTTAAAACCAAGTATGGTTTTATTTCCCCCTCACTTAACTCTCTTAACCCTCAATCCAAGCAGAACCTAAATGAAACAATGGATGGGTATTGGTTAGATAACTAGGTTCCAAACCTTTGACTTCTCTACAGAATCCTACTATTTTGTTCTTCAAAGCAAGGTTTTGCGGTAATTTGGCAAATGAATAGGTGTCTGGATTTCAATGATCTTCATGAATAGAAATGCTATCATCTTACCTCTTTGTCTAGACTCTTTATTGTCTATGGGAACCTGGAGGGTGCTCCTTGGTTGCATGAGCTTAAACTTTGTATCCAAAAGGTAGGTCAACCCACCTACCCACTAGCTGCAATGCATGACCCCCTCGTGCTCATAGCTAACTTGGCTAGGTATTTGGCACAAATGTAGAGAGTTGACAGCCAGTCATAAAAACTTTGTCAAATTTTTTATAGAGCTTTCTTATGCTCCATAGCCAACCTCATTCTAATGGGAGAATGTTCGGATGTGTCTTTATAACCAAGTCATCCTCAAATCCAAAAGCCTATAAAGCGACAACCTTTCAATTCAAATTATGTATTATGATATATGATGCTTCCTATGAGAATCAGTTTCGGCAGTCTCGGGTTGGTGGGAGTGGGGAGGAGGATGTGTGTGTAGTGGGTGGGTGGTTTGTTATCAGTATCAGCTGATATTGCAAACCTTCTATTGATCAATTTATAGTGTGGCTTCCCATGGCTAAAGCGGTTAACCGGGTAAATTCACAGGTTTGATTCCTATCGGATGCACTTGGTTCGTTCAGTTCAATTGCTACTCAGTGAATATACATATATCTCATCTTAAGAGGCACTTCACTCACGCGATCAAAACATCCACTCATTCTTCCCTCTCTAGGGAAAGAAAAGGCGTATATGAGTGAAAAATCCGGTTAGAGATTGCAACTCTAGTCAGAGTGGGACTTCCCATCCATCATCTCCGCCAAGGCCTCATTTTACCACCCAACATTTAAGGATTTTTTTCAAATAAACAAGGCCAACAATGTGAGGTATCATCTAACAACAGAAAACAACAGAACAAAAATTTAACCACTATTACAGGTTAACGTGCAAATAGAATGGAGTACCTTTAGTAGATCAATTTCTTGCTGGACGTCGCAATATTCCAACGGGTGAGAAATGTTGCAAAAAAAGAAGCAGCATGGTATAAGAACTTCCAGAGGAAATACTTCTAATATAATCTATTGAAAAGAAAAACAAACGACAACCTCACACCTATAAATTGGAATTTTCAATAAATAAACATGCATAACATAGAATATGCTAACAAGCAATAGATGAGTAGTACGGTTATTCTGTAATATTGCATAACAATGACAGTTTGGTACACTCAAGCACACCCAGCTCTATTAGATATTCAAAAAAAACCAATCATAGTAGCAGAAACCATCTGATTACAAGAATTACGATGAAATCTGTTAAGCTTGTCTTCATTAGATCTAGATATGTTCAAATTTGGGCCAAGAGATGGCCTCTTACCAATAAAATTTATGAGTATGCAAGAATTGCGTTTTAAGTTAAACAGTGAGTTGCTTCTTTGAATGTAGTAGTCGTTTCAAAAATGACTTCCTCTCAGTGTTACCAGAATTCGTTAACTATCCAGCAAATATGCATTCCAAAACACACATGTCCGTCCAACGTTCCATGTACTTTGTTCCCAATTGATATACAGTTTTGAAGTTTAACTAGTGTACCATGGTACCAGTTCCGCACCCCGAAGCATCCACATTCCAGGAAACAATGCTTTCTCTGCAAATTGGTCAATCTGAATTGTACCAAAACACAATTATGTTTACCCTCTTCCAAGACCTGGATTTGAAGTCATTTCATTTTTCACCTTTGTGTTTTCTAATACAGATGGTAATTAGAGACAGAGGTAGAAAAGGTTTACCGGCCAACAAAATGGTATCAGATCGGCAGGCCCAGACTGATATGAGGCTCATGAGGCGGCTGCCTCAGGCCCAAAATTTTAGAGGATACCAAATTTTTTTAATACCATTTAATGTATGTAAGTCCAAATCTGAATAGAAGTCCACTGGACTCATTCTAATCCTTTTAATCCGCGTAAAAAGTTTCTTTGTTATAGGATATCTAAACGTCATATACTATAATATCAAGAGATAAGTCAATTAATCAGACTAACGGAAAAAAAAAAATTGGTGTAGTCGTTGTCAAAATTCTCCCCTTCCGTCGCTCTAACAGCCTGACGCTCCCAATCTCATCTATCTTTCCGTCGTTGTCAATCTCTCTCCCTATGTGTGTGTTTTTTGGAGGTAATTGAACAAGAAAACAAATTACAATTTTGTTTTGTGTTGTATATCTTCAATTTCAGTTGTATTTCATTATGACGTATATTATTTTCGATATTATATTTTTTTATTGTTTTATTTCTAGAATTTTGTGTTGATGATACTATTATATCATCATCGATAAAAATAAATAAATTATATGAATATTAAGTTTTGAGGGCACCACTTTTAGAGTTCGCCTCATGTCTCAAAATCTAAAGTTCGGCACTGCGGATAGGAACATGCCAAAACCGATATAATATGTTGATAATGCAAACTATGCTATGAAACGCGTGTACTCAATTAAGGAGGCGTATGCATACCCAATTTTTTATCTGATTACTTTGGGTATTCACGATTTGCATTGCTCGGTAACATTTTTTTCTGATGGTTGTGTTTTTCAGAACCTAAAGACTGGAAAGACTATTGGTAAGGGACATGTGGCTGGAGGCATGTACATGTTTGACGTACCTTCTTCTGTTGTTTGTGTCGGCGTGAAACTCGATCCTTTCGAGTTACATTGTCAGTTAGGCTATCCATCAATCCAAGCTCAATAGAAAATGTACTCATCTTTGGATTTTCCTGCTTTTCATTGTGAGTTGTGTCGTTTGGCTAAGCATCATCGGGTTCCCTATCTGGTAAATCCTAATAAACTTGCATCTACCCATTTCGAGTTGGTGCATTCTGGTGTATGGGAACCTTATCCGATTGAATCAATAATGGATTTCAAGTATTTTGTTACATTTGTTGATGATTACTCACGTGTCACTTTTATTTATCTGATGAAAAATTGCTCCAAATTATTTAAAATTTGGTACAATTTTTATGCCGAAATCAAAACACAATTTGGTGTTCCGATTAAATGCTTTCGAAGTGACAATGGTCGTGAGTATCTATCTCGTGAGTCCAATACTCATCTGTCCGACAATGGCATCATCCACCAAACTTTCTATCCTTACACACTACAACAGAATGGTGTGGCAGAGCGCAAGAATCGGCGTTTCTTGGAAACAACACGAGCTCTTATGTTTCAAGCATGTATTCCCAAGAGGTTTTGGTCCGATGTTGTTCTTACAGCTTTCTATCTGATTAATCGCATGTCATCGTCAGTTTTTAATGATACTACTCCATTTTTTTGGTTATATCCCGACCGAAGCCGTTTCCTCTACCTTTTAAGATTTTTGGTTGCTTGTGCTTATGTTCGGGATACCCGATCGACTCTTTTTAAATTACATCCTAAGGTAATCCAATGTATTTTTCTTGGGTATCCTAAGGATCATAAAGGGTATCGGTATTTTTTCCTACCTTGAAGAGAGATTTTTCTCTCGAAATGTTACCTTCGTTGAAATTGAGTTTCCTCCACATCCACAAACTATGAATCTAGTTCCCTAAGTTTACCTAGACGAGGATTTCTTGTTGTTTCCGGTTCAAACACAACAGCCCCATAAGGGTGCCCTCTCCTACAGAGCCAGTATCTCAGTCCGACGGTCCGCAAACACCGGGTCAGTCATTGTCGACGTCGCCCGAACGATCATCGCAAATAGTACCTATAGTCACAGAGCCGTCATCCTCCTCTAGCTCCACTGGTTCGTCTCCGCATGTCCTACTAGCTCGACCTCATCGTACATGTCGTGGTCATCCCTTATATGTAGACAACTACAAAGGGCTCGCGAACCACACTCAGTCCTTGGCAGCTACTATCGGTAGAATTCAGATTCTCAATACTGCCGAGGAGGGTCTCAAACATTCCAGTTGGCGTGGTGCTATGGAAGAGGAGATGAAAGGGTTCTGGAAGAACCATACTTGAAATTTGGTAGATTTGCCTACCAGAACGCAGGTAGTAGGATGCAAATCGGTGTTCACGATCAAGGTGAAACCGGATGCCATTCTTGATCGCCTAAAAGCTCGTTTGGTGGCTAAAGAATATTCCCAGACCTATGGTGAGAATTATTTTGAGACCTTCTCTCCAGTTGCCAGGATGACATTTGTGTGCGTACTTTTGGCCTTAGCTGTTCACTATAGTTGGCCATTGCTTCAGTTGGATATCAAGAATGCATTCCTTCACGAGGATATTGAAGAAAAAGTATATGTAGTGCAACTTCCTAAATTCGTTGTAAGGAAGGGTAAAGTGTCTCATCTGCAGGAGACTCTCTACGGTCTCAAACAATCACATCGTGCATGGTTTGGTCGATTTACACATATTGTTACTCAATTTGGCATGTGTCAATCAAAGAAGGATCATTCGGCATCAGCTGGAAGGATACTACTTGGTGTCTATGTTGCCGACATTGTGATCACAGGAGACGACAGCAAGGGTATTGCAGGACTAAATAAGTTTCTCAGAGAACAATTTCAAACCAAGGATATGGGATCGTTAAACTACTTCTTGGGCATCAAAGTCACACGGGGTAAACGGGACATTGTAATATCTCATAGGAAGTATGTGTTGGACATACTAAATGATGCAGGAATGATACAAGTCGAGGGAGCTACCTCACCCATGGATCCAGGAGCAAAGTTACTTCCAGACGAGGGGGTCCTGGTGACCAATCCGAATCAGTATCGTCAAGTGGTTGAAAAACTCAGCTACTTGGCGGTCATGACTCGCCCGAACATTTCCTTCGCCGTGAGTGTCGCAAGTAGGTTTATAGCTTCTCCACGAGTTTCACACTTGCAGGCAGTCCTCATAATTCTGCGCTATCTAGTCCAGAATCCAGAAAAAAAATTGGATGGAGAATCATGAACATACTCGTGTTGAGTGCTTTACCGATGCTGACTTGGGTGCAAGTCTGACAGATAGACAGTCTACATCTGGCTACTCGGTATTTATTGGTAGAAACTTGATATCGTGGAAGAGCAAAAAGCATAGTATGATAGCACGATCAAGTTCGGAAGCAGAATATCGAGCCACTGCTCATGGCACGGTAAAGGTGTTATATCTAAAGCATCTTCTACAAGAGCTGGGGAGGAAGCATGACCTAAAGCAGCAGATATGTGGTGTAATAACCAGTATGTTATTCATATTGCTACTAATTATATAATTTTATGAAAGGACAAAGTATATTGAAATCGATATTCACTTTGTCCTTGATGAGTATAAAAATGGAATGATAAAGTTTCACAACGTGAGGAACGGTGATCAGATAGCCGATATCTTCACGAAGTCTTTTTTGGATCGTTGGGTTCAATTTCTGTGTAACAAGCTGGATATGATTGATATCTATGCTCCAGCTTGAGGGAGGATGTTAAGTATTAACATTAGTATTAGTAGTATTGGGCTTTAGTCCCACATCGGATAGAACAAAAGTGAGAGGGGTTAGTGTTAGTCCCAAAATGATCTAAGGATAGGAGAGATCCAAGGAAGACGAGTTTTTGCAAGACAAAGTCTGCACTCTTGCCAACACAAATGAAGCACTAAAAATCGGTTACAAACTGACTTCAAGAAAATGCAAAATACATCAACAAAGGAAAAAGTGTTAAAAATCGGTTACAAACTGACTTTAAGAAAATGCAAAATACATCAACAAAGAAAAAAGTGTTCTTCTCTTTACGTTCGCAGACGCTACAATAAGATGGAACAAAAACAACAAAGAAAACACAAAGAGAAATTCCTCGCTGGGGTGACAAGTCACAGTTGCTTAAAGCAAGATTCGGCCTACACCCGATCTGCTCTCTGGAACCAGCAAGTTCAAGATTGAACCTCTGGAACGCTCTAAGTCACCCTCGGATCAACTTTGGAACTCCAAAAGAGAAGGAAAAAATCCTATGCGCCCTCTGGCATATGCTGATGCTATTGCTGGAGAAAGAGGCGCATAGATTCTCGGAGTGGGATTTGTGGCCCTCAGTTTCTCTCTCTCTTCTTGTGTGCAGCACCGAGGAGTGGTGCTCTATTTATAGAACGGGCTGGCACCTATGGATGCATAAGAATGCTTATGCGTCCATACGCACCGGCCAACCAAATCCCGTCAAATCCGAGTCTAAGCCGCCGACACAGCCGCCCACATCGCAGCATGTCTCACGTCGACCGTGCCGCCCACGCTGCCCTCTGACAGAGCCATGCGCGGCGCCCACGCCGCATGCTGACAGCACCAAAAGCAATCACGCATATGCGTCTAGCGTTCAGACGCATAGCGCTGGACGCTAGCTCTGGTCGCATAGCTCCAGACGCATACCATGTGACGATGCTGTCGTGCTAACTGCTAAGTGCAAAGTGTGCCATCAAAACGCCACTTTACGCCCTTAGCCCGAGCCATAGTCCGAGTCTGAGTCCGAGTCGCGTAGCCCCTACGGACTTAGCTCCTATGGAGCTCAAAGGTGGTGAGAAAACAAAGGTTCGTTCTTTGTGAATTATACTTAATCCTCTAGGAAAACCCACCCACATGGGCCACCACACTCCAATTGCATACTCCAACACAAGCATAGCTATATATTGAGGTATACACTTTTGTGGTTTTCCAATGTGGGACTAAAGTTTCCCAAAGAAAAGTAGAAAACCACTAACAGTTAGCCTCTCCTATATATATGTAACTCTCTCATCAATAATAAATTTACCCCATTATTTCTCTTTACATGGTAACAGGTACTTTGTGGGTGCTTTCCTATCGCGACTCATTGGATATGGACTCGTGTTTTAAATACAGACTGGGTGCTTCTGTTTCGGAAATCAAACTTTCATTAAATTTAAACTGAGAGTTCGTAGTTCTGAGAATGTGAGCAACAATCAATAGAGCTGCTGTAAAATATAATTAATTCACTCCGATGGTAGAAATACAATCTCGAAGGCCTAACAACCGGCATTACCATGATGATGTTGAGATCTTCCTGAGAGATGTTCTCGAGGGAGACCTGCTTGATCGCGACGAAGTCCCCGTTCTTCGTGTCCAGGCCGGTGTACACCCGTCCGTAGGCTCCCTTCCCGATCTCCTCTCCGAGAACCTACCAGAAATATTTTCTCCCATCAGAATCCTTCGGGGAAAAAAAACCAAGAAAAATTCTCAGAAATTCGACGAGCGGAATCAATTGCTTACGTATTTGTTGTCGAGAACAGTCTTGTTCTTCTGCATTTGAGGGAGAACGACGGGGTTTTGTCGAGACATTGCTGAAGAAATTGGGGTTTTTTTTTTTTATCGAGAACAAAAACCCTAATTCGACGTCGTTACTTTCTTCTTCTTCTCTCTCGTAGCGTTGAGGTTGTTCGGGAATGGGGGAATCCAGGAGGTGGTTAGTCATTTTATTTTTAATTTTTAATTTTTTTATTTTTTTATTTTTTCAAATTTATTCTAGAGGGTTAATATATTGGGTTCGGATCCATAGTGGTTCGGTCTGCTGCTCTGCCCCTTTTCTACTGTTCGAGAGCATTCAGACCGCCAAAAACCGGTTTAAAACAGTTGTGAACCGTCCGATTGTTCGAACCGTGGCTGGGTTTATGCAGACCGTCTGGGTCACTGAAAAGGTGCATGTAGGGTTAGGATTACGATTAGAGTTAAGATTTCCATTATCACAAACTTAGTACAATTCACATAAGTAAAATCTTTATTTTGTTAGTTCTGACTAATCTAGTGAGTGGAGGCTCTTCAAGACCTTTTGTTTGGTAATTTATAAGGGCACTTTAAATATTACTGGCTAGCCCAAATCTGATTTTAGTTTATTTACAATTTTGTCACTTGAAAAACTATTCAAGGCTAGCCCAACTACAGGTATAAGTCATTTTTTTTGTTTTTTTTTTCTGCCTTTCTTTCTTCTTCCCTTCTCCCTCCCAAAATCCTAAACGTTTTCTCTTCCAAATCTCTCTCAATCAACGACCATGCATAAATTTCATCTTGTAGTAACTAAATTTTGATTTACTATTCATTCTAGACAGATTTTTGAAGTTTGAACCCATTTTAGGATTACGAACTTCAAAATTTCGTCCACAGTAGCGACAGGACGATGATGGACTGTCCAAATTTTTGACAATCCTGGTAGTGGATAGGACTGCCAAAAATTTGGATAATACTGAACAGAAACTAATGTAGGTAAAAAAAAAATTATTACTCGGTTTAAAAATAATAAATTATCTATTCGGTTTAAAAATAATAAATTATCTACTCGGTTTAAAAGTCTCTCAATTATCTACTCGATTAAAAAAAACTCAAAAATTTAAATATATTTTAGAAATACCCCTCTCGATTTTCTTCATTTCAAAATAAATCTTCATTTATATCTATAAATCTACTTAAGAGATAAGTCTCTCAACTTTAAATTTATTTTAGAGTTCTAACCAATGTTTTTACAGCATCTATATCTATAAATAGGATACACAATATGATATGAGAATATGAGCCACAAACACAGATACGACAATATGATACGCAATATGATACGGCAATATGAATCGTAATATGATACGGCAATATGATAAACAATATGACACTCGTCCATTTCAACGCCACAATAGATTCAACAATCACACAAGTAGATTTTAATAACATCACATTTCAAAATAACCTTCAAAAAAAATTTATTTAAGACAATAAGAATCCATTATAACCATAAGATAATACTAGTATGTATTTAAGGAAAGAAACAACTAATATTGACAAAGTAATGTCTGGATACAATTAATACAAAATTTAGCATATTACTGTTAGAAATATTGCTTCTTAAAAAAAAAATTCTATAAACAAAACAAATCAAATTAAAGTTACCGGCCTCCGGGGAAGTCGCGCACGAAGCACTGCCCTAAGAGTTGATTCGGGTCTATGTGCAGACTTGTTCCGAATTCTCCTAGTGGTAAAACCCCCGCTCTACCGGTATCCCGTTGTCGCACACAACTCATGAAGATTAACCTTGACTTAGCTCTTGCCCATAGCAGAAAAGATTGGAATGGAAAGGAAAAAAAGAATACATGTTTGTGAAGGAGGAGGAGGAGGAATCACATGGTTGCCAATTTTTTTTTCTCAAGTATATTCTCAATACTAACAATATGGATACATATATAGGCAAACCCTCTTCCTACAAATTTAATAGATTTTAATAGGATTTTATGGCTAGTTATGTAGTCATTTGATCATTAAGCCCATAAAATACCAATGAATATAAAATAAATATTGAAACGGTCAAAATTTAAACAACAAAAAAAAAATTTGAAAGTATTGAATAGAAAATAAAATGACATTGAAGTGAGGAAGAAGGAAGTTGGCTTTTTCTCAAATTATACAACAATCCCCCCCCCCCCCCCCCCCCCCCCCCCCCCCCCCAAAAAAAAAAAAAAAAAAACCAAGTTCCGAACAGGAGAAAGGAGGGGGAAAAAAAAGAGAACTCTGGGCAATTATATACTATGCATAGATGAGATGGACTACAACATTGAATCTCACTTAGTGACTATTATCTTTATCTGAAGAAGTACTTGATGGACTACGCCTTGAATCAGACTTCTTGAACCAGATTCAAAAAATAGCACTCATAGTACGCTAGAGGTACTTGGGTCTATCTGGTGGCGCGTTAGAATGGCCATGCGCACTTTTTCCATATTCATGAGAGTTGTCTGGGATCGCCCTGTCCCATAGTCGCGGCCTTCACGACCTCTCACATAGGTAAGTCCTCAAAGGGTTGGTGATCGGAGTCAACCATGCATAATCATGCTTGGACCTATTAAGAGTTTAAAACTCATCCTAACCAAATCACACCGGAACACTGTCACCATAGGGATGGGGAATCATTGTACATATGTACAATCACTTGGGCATTATTTTAATGAGATTTTAATCTCGGGTCAGTGTTCCATAAAGTCATCTAAGTCCAGCTTATTTCTACCCATTGAACCGGCTTCTTGGGATCTCCAGTCAGACTCGGTTGGGTTGCCACTGCTGGTGACTTACTTATGGGCTTAACCCCATCCCCCTCGATGATTCTAGGATTAATTTTCTAGACAAACTCTTCGTCAAGAGTAAACAGACTCTTCGTCAAGAGATCTGTAAAGTTCTTTATGACTTTATAGTCAAGAACTACATTTTTGCTTTTTAAGATCTTTTAATGTCTTCAAACGCATCTGCAGGTACCTGTCCATCTTAGAATTCACAAGATCATGCTTTTAGCATAATTTTAAAATAAAATGACAGGTAAGAAATATGTTGATCACGTAAAGTATAAAATGTCTAAGCCATACATCTTCAGTACAAGATGTAACTGAAGATAACATTTCTGAGTATATAGTACTCTTAGCTATGATTCTTACATAAACTCGAGATATGACAACTCCGCATATGGTAGAAAAATATATATATATCCATGAATGGATTAGATGTCATATGAGTCAGTTACCCAGTTTGCATTAAAATGACTTTCTACGACATAAGATTATCTAATATGATACAATTTTACAGTCTAGAATTTTCTTAAAAATATATTCTAAAACTGGTTTGACTGATTTAGTTATTTTCTAAATCAGATTTGGTGACATCACAACTATTTAACAAGTATGTGATTTCACTAATTGCTGATATAAACATTAGGACAGTGAGCAAAAACTCAGTTGATTATATCATCTCTTAAAGTAAGATACAGTAACTTTCAGTCTTGGCTCTAAAGATTTATCTTTACAAGCCATTTTTTACAAGAATGACTGTCTAAAGTATTAGAATAATAGTTTAAGTAAATTTTGCTAATTGGCCTTATCAAATCTTTAGTTTATCAAGTTTTGATCAACTTGGGTTAGCTGTAGGGGCCGGTTCCCATCTAGCGGAGGTCCACAGGGGGACGATTAATTACCGTGTCGCTCAGAGCTATTTACGTCCGGTTGACAGAATGACCCTTTCGGCTTGTACCCAAACTGATCTTAACTTTTAAAACTTTAGATTTAAAGGAATTTGTAATTTCACTAACTATTTTCTTGTGACAAAATTGTTTGAATGAATCAAAGAATTTTATATAGCGTCACGAAATATAAGCAAAAACAAAGTTTGTCTAACTATTGTGATAGAACAATATTGTGATTTCTTTCTGACTAGAAATTATAATATTGTGATAATATATTCATTTAAGGTTCAAATATATAAAATTAACATGCGAAGAATATCGCTTTTATACAACAATATACAGAACCATATGTATAAACTAAGATAATTGGCTCATAGATTTCAACGATATATTTCTCCAATTAAATTTAGTAATCAAAATGAATAGAATACGTGAATTGTAAATATGAAAAATTACCTTCCCACGTGATCAGAACAATTTTGTACCTCTTGATTTTAGCTTACCAATAACACTTCAGAAGATGTCATTTTTTTTCCCATCATTTTAGATATTTCCATTATTCTCACTTCACCCTTGACATTAGAGATGGACTAACAAGTCACAATCTCTAATGCTTCTGATTTGAAAATATAACTTTACAAAGATCATGTTAAGAATGAGTGAGTACAAACAAATTTTTAGTACCGTCACCAATAATATGTTGCTCTTTTCCAAAATTAAAAATATCTCTAAGGATTCTACCTTCAAGAGAATAGGGGATAGTTTGCATATTAACAAGAAATATATATTTGAAACTATGCACAAACTTTTTCAACAATAATTTTACAAAGTTTTAATATGCAAGATTTGAAAAATAACATATATTTTTATATTTGACAAAATGTCAATGATATATTGTGTTAAACTAGTGGACTAAGAAAGGAAAAAATTTTCTGTTTGTGCAAAGTGTTCTACCTAACAGTAAAAGTCCAACCAAATATACACCAAGGGTTATGATGTTAAATTAATGTTGTATTCTAGCCAATGACAGTCACAAGGTATAACCAGTAAAAGAAGATTACGTTTATTGTTGCTAATATTAACTATAACAATGTCAAGACAATAGTATAAAAATAATATTTCTTGTTAGACAAGAAATAATAAATAAAACTAATAGATATAAAAATAAAATTTGAACTAATATTACTCTACAGATTCTATAAGGGAACATATCATATTATGCCATGCAGACCGGTTTAAACATATTATGTATTCCAAGTCAAGAAATGACAATAATATTTCATAACAATTGAAAATTGCAAGAATCCTTTAGTGAAAAATATTCTTTGACCAAACTTTAAAGCTGAATGGTGACATTTAAGAGTTCTCCATTAGTAGAGAAGATGAAAGATACAAGAATAATTGATATGTCATTCATTACTGATGTGTCTAATGTTTTGTAAACATATTAACATTTATTTTCTAAGTCAGGACAACATGTAAAATATTATGTTAAAACAATATGAAAACTATAGTAGACTATATATTTATATGTATCATGTAAACCATTAGTATGAGGAATGATTATTTAACCATTCACAAAAGAGGGAGAATATAAGAATGATAGCTCCCAACATTTCATATAAGCATGTATATGTATGCTGTGTTTCTATATGGGTCTTTGAATGCAAAAAAAAAATATTATCTACTAAAAAGTAGGTGGTAGTTAAAAAAAAAAAATTGATTTATATCATTTAGATCATTACTAATTTTTAGTGTCAACCAAAAAAATTAAAAATAAATATAAGATATCAATTAATTTCATAAGAGGCAATAAAACCAAATATAAATAACTCTAGCCATGCACACACTTTAATTGCCACATTTATCTTCTCATTATCAGCCTTTATGCATATGATACAAGTTAATTACAATATTAAATTACCACAAATGTTATAAAGAATAGTACTAGAAGAATATATGGATAATTGACAATATTTATATCCTTTAAGAAGTTTATACTAATAACTATCAATGATTGGCAATATCTTTTCAAATCAAAAGGATACATTTCTATAATTTCCAGTATACAATAAGCAAGTAGTATACACTTCAAACCATAAGTTGCATCTTGGCAACAATTTTTTTTATATATATTTATTTATTCTAACCATGAGAATGACTCCACCATTCAGAAAATAGTAATATTAGTCTAAATAAAACAATTATCAAAATTCTTCAAGCTGATATCGAGGAATTTTACATAGGAGAAAAAAAAACTTAATTCTATGTCGCGTGCATTTCCATTTTATATGATGCATGAGATATGATTAGGTACACTTGGTCCTAACAAATAAATTTGGTTTTAATCGCAAAAGAGAAAAGAAAAAAAAATTCTAATCATGAACATTACATGTCATTAAAAGAAAACATTTACATATCATTAAAAGAACTTTATGAACATTACAAAATCAAAAATTTGTGCCGAATAATTTCAGCATGTATAGAATTATAGTGTCTCCAACAATGGTAGATTATGCTAAAGCATAAACTTATAAGACCACAACCCCCATAGCATTGCCACCATTACAAACATCTATTTTACAACTTTATTATTAATTGCTCCTTCAAAAGTTTAAATGATCAATTATAATATAACATAAATCATGCATTCAAAACGAATTCACTATTTCAAAAATCAATTCATTAGAACAAGTTTGCAAAATTTATAGGATTGATGAAGTTTGCAAAAAATATATGATCCATTACCAAGAAAAAAATTGTAGCGAGATCACATGCTGAGTCTACAATTTTGTGAACATATTATAGTATCATGTCAGTAATAACAATCCTAGATTAAATATCGTCTAAATACAATTAGATAATTTATAAAACAAATATATATTGCACATCAACATAATATATTCCAAACATACATGCACAAGTATGCATGTTTATAAGCATTTCTTTCTACAAATTATCACATTTCAATGAAATGAAATTTAAGGACCAAGGTAGAGAGATATAGAGTATTTGTTATCAACACATAAAATTTAGTATACTTAGCTAGAGTAGATCCACGACTGGCAAGTAAAATACAACAATATTTAATGAAAAGACAAATAACCATTCATGTGGACAACGAGATATACAACATATGAGAACTATTCGATAATTCCAGTGAACTGAAAAATCACAACTTTGACAAGAAGAATACATACTAACACATATATGCTAGCGCTTTCTTAGTAACATGTCAGAACAATTTTATATCTTAAATTCTTGGATACACTAGTTTAATCATGCAAATTGTGGAGATCAATTGAGCAACTTACATAACTTTTTCTGTCACTAGCCGAATGCTAATTTTGAAGATCAATTAAACAAATCATATAAATCAACTCTTAGATTGTTAGAAATATTGCTTCTTAAAAAAAACCTATAAACAAAACAAATCAAATTAAAGTTACCGGCCTCCGGGAAAGTCGCGCACGAAGCACTGCCCTAAGAGTTGATTCGGGTCTATGTGCAGACTTGTTCCAAATTCTCCTAGTGGTAAAACTCCCGCTCTACCGGTACCCCGTCGTCGCACACAACTCAGGGAGATTGACCCTGACTTAGCTCTTGTCCAGAGCAGAAAAGATTGGAATGGAAAGGAAAGAAAGAATACATGTTTGTGAAGGAGAAGGAGGAATCACATGGTTGCCATTTTTTCTCTCAAGTATATTCTCAATACTAACAATATGGATACATATATAGGCAAACCCTCTTCCTACAAATTTAATAGATTTTAATAGGATTTTATGGCTAGTTATGTAGTCATTTGATCATTAAGCCCATAAAATACCAATGAACATAAAATAAATATTGAAACGGTCAAAATTTAAACAACACAAAAAAATGTTGAAAGTATTAAATAGAAAATAAAATGACATTGAAGTGAGGAAGAAGGAAGTTGGTTTTTTCTCAAATTATACAACAATTACATGCATTCCGTTCAAAAGTATTACAACAATTTGATAATTTAGCATATTATAATTTGATAAATCAAAGTTTCACAAAACCAAATGATGTCGGTCTTCATTCGGCGTCGGTTCATGTCGGTCTTCACTTTTTCACCTACTCCAAACTACAAGGTAATCACCGATCGATCGAAATTTTGGTACTTCAAAAGATGAGAAAAAAAATTATAACAACGATTTGTTGTAGTACTTGCCGAGAACATACAATTTGTGGTCGACAATGCAAAAGAGATTATTCTTGTCTCAAAGTATGCAAAGGTGAGATTAATTTGATGACCACAAGTTTTATGTTTTTGATGGCAAGATTAATTTGATGACGATATTTGATGGCAAAAGATGAGACCGACGTCAAGATCCTTCTTCTTCGAGTCGCAACTATAAAATAAAAAATATTTCAAGTTAATTAACAAAGATTGAAATTTAATTTTAGGAACTTAATTTATGAAGATTGAAATTTAATTAACAAATAATCTAATTTTGGCAGTCCTATAATTTAGGACTGTCCAAATTTATGGTAGTCCTAAATACTTATAGGACTGCCAGAAATATGGGCAGTCCTAAAATAGACTGCTGTACAGCAAGTCCATTTTAGGATGTCCATATTTCTGGCAGTCCTGATAGTGTGCAGGACTGCCAGAAAAATGTGGCAGTCCTAAAATGGACTGCTCTACAACAAGTCTATTTCAGAACTGCCACAATTTTTTGCAGCCTTAGAAGTATTTAGGACTGTCATAAATTGTAGCAGTCCTAAAGTCGACTTGGCCGATTGAAATTACCATGTTAGGGTTTATTTTTATCATGATATAATGGAATAAAATAAACATTGCAATGTTAGGACTCAATCATTACAATGTCTGTTTCTATCATGTTAATGTATACCGCAGAATGAAATATACATTTTAGGGTTTATTTCCATGCGTTGTTTGCGAGGAAGGAAGTATTAGGCTTTGTACCTTGTTTGTGAGGAGCCTTTGGGTGCCATTTCTGAAATTGAAAATGAGAAAAAAAAAACTAGGGTTTTGATGGGGATGGGAAAAATGGAAATGGTGGAGAAGAAGAAGTAGAGAGTTTAAGAGATTTTTTGAAGAAAGTGAGTAAATATTGAAATGAAGGTAAAAATTTTGGGTTTGGAGGGTGTTGGGTTGGGACAGTCCCAAGAATAAAAAATTGGACTATCCTGAATAATTTTTTCTCAAACCTGGGCTAGTCCAATTCGAACTAGTCCGAAGTAGGTTTTGAAGTGTCCTTATAAATTACCTTTTGTTTTTGAGTTATCCTCGAAGTTTTAGTCATGTAGCTTTGAAGCAATAGTCAAAGAATTACCATCTTAAGCACCCATGGTTCTAAAAAAATGAGAAAGCAACTAAGAGTTGCTATTAGCATAACTATTTTGAAATTGAAAATTGAAAGTTTGATCGAGGATTGGAGAGAAGAGGTGAAATAAAAATGTTCGAAATGGATGACGAAAATTCAGAGACTGCACAAAAAACAAATTCCATTGTGAACAATGCACGTGCAATTTGCACGTGCGAAAAAGTGTTTTTTAAATATAAATGTATTATAAAAAATTGTCAAATCTAGGATTTGAACTCAAGCAACCAAGAAAAATAAAACCTACCTTCATCACTTGAGTTAGACTATTTAGTTATAAATATATCATATTAAATAGTTAAATATTTAGTTAAATTTTTTTTTAAATAATTAGTGAAGTATTTAGGTAGTTATTTAGTTATTTATTGTTAATTTTGAATTTATCTAAATGATTGATGATATTCATACGGCTTAGACGACTCACTTTTGAGCCGTTTTGAAGCCACTTTATATAGTAGAAGATAGAAAAGAACGATGAGATCGGTGTGAATCGACAATCATAAACCGGACTCATAGAGTTTGAGATGAATGATACTAATTAACCCCTTGTATAATCCAAGAAACTAAGATGAATGTGTGATATTCATATGTACACAATACAAAATATTTTGTGAACTTTTATTCTAAAGTGTGTTTGAAAGCAAGGTGGAAAATATGTGGAAAAGAAATTAATTCCATGGAATTATTTTCCTAGGAAAAAAATTCCATGGAATTTACAAAAATTTCTATGGAAAACTTAATTTGGGTGTTTGATTGTCATTATTTTCCAGGAAAAAATAGTTATTTTCCATGGAAAATGATATTTTCCTATGGGTTTGACAAGTTTCTTTTTCCACCATTTTAGAAGAAAATATGGAAAATGATAGCTTTTTGGAAAATAATTTCATGGAAAATATAAGCTATCAAACACTACAATTGGTGGAAATTTTTTGATGGAAATATTTTCCATGGAAAAAAAAAGCCCAATCAAACACAGCCTAACACAAATTCCTTAGGAGACATCTCTACTATTATAGCTGAAACGAACTTATTTTCCCCTTGTTTTGCTTGATTTACTTAAGAGGATATTTGTGAAATGAGAGATGAGTCGGGTCGGATGTGACTGAGCAATTGGGCCCTAAAATATGTTGGACAAATGAATTTGGCCCACCTGACATTAATTATATAGAACTTAGACTCTAATTAGACCCTTTGGGTTTTGATCTGGTCCATGGCTTTTCCAGATCAACTCAACTAAATTATTTTTTTCTTATTTGATTATAATTTACTTACATTATCCAGAACTATTTTGGATTGCATTTAAGCTTCATCCTCCTTGGCTCTTAATGTTCGAGTCCTTATAATATAAATAAAATAAAATAAATAAATTAAAAAATAAATTAAAAAATGTCATCACCAAGAATTGAATTAAGGACATTATATATATACAAATCTAATATAGTAACCACCACATCATAATTATTTTGTGTTAAATGGGACCCACGACACATACTAGGTCTATTTTAGATTAAAAAAAAACGTTTATATTTAAACTGATTTTTTTGGACCCTTCGTATCCGTTGGCTCTGGACGGTCGCACTGGCCAGGGCCGACCC
The DNA here is from genome assembly GCA_029216955.1 of Iris pallida. Taxonomy (NCBI): domain Eukaryota; kingdom Viridiplantae; phylum Streptophyta; class Magnoliopsida; order Asparagales; family Iridaceae; genus Iris; species Iris pallida. Next base: position 9,889,212 of record JANAVB010027397.1, read on the forward strand.
CCTGCAGGGATGCTAAAGGAATTGAGACAACAAATTAAAGGAGCTTGCGAGGTGAAATACGCATTCATTCGAGATACTTGTTATTGTGCTTCATTCCGACATGAAGTTGAACGTGCGGGGATAGATCAAAGAGAGAGAAGAAATGATGATATCGGTCCCATTCCAAGATAGCTAGCTCACTTCTTTCCAATCAGGGGAGGATCTAGCTAGGAGGTGGGGTGGATTGGAGCCCACCCCAAAATAAAAATTTACTTGTTTTTTTTACATAGATTTTTGATTTTGATTTTTTTTTTATGGTAGTTAGCTTACATCTATCACACCCGAACCTACTATAGTCCATCACAGTATATATTTCTGGATCCGCCCATGTTTCTAATATATTATTACAAAATATGGAGAATGATTGTCGACGCGTAACACACACTGGCAGTGGCAGAACAAGAAGCATAATCCACGAGAGATGACAGTACTGTTGCACTTATTTTTGAAGGCGTGGAGAATTGATTAATCACACAAAGCTAGTTTGCTGTCGTTTTGCTGTCTCTATGTACGTACACCACCACACTATAAATGCATGCAAAGATATATCAACTGAACATGCATGGGCCCATGCAATAGGAATCCCGAAGCATCAAATATATATATATATATATTAGTTAGGACACATCAAGATCCGCTGTGTCTGTTTCGTGTCGTGTCATTCGATATGTATGTATATTTTCCGTATCTCTCTCTGCATGCATGCAATATATAGTGTATATATAATTAAGTAATGCTAGCCGTTCCATTGACAGGTCAACCGGTGTGAGATCCGTGAATACAGGAGGGCCAAATGGAGGCGGGCTGGATAGCTAGCAGGACGTGAGAGAGAAAGAAGAGTGGCGGTGGCTATGGGAGTGGTGGTGGTGGTGGTGCGACGACGGCTCGCGCTCGATGAGCCAGCGGATGTGGAGGAAGTCGTCGACGGAGCAGGGGAGCCTCAGGGGGCCGGAAGAGGGGCCGAAGCCGTAGACCTCTCCGGCGGCGTCGAGGAGGGTCTTGAAGAGCGGGTGGTGGAGGTGCGATATCGGGATCACGAACCTCTTGAAGCCGCCGCCGCCGCCTCCGTCTTCTCCTTCTTCTTCGAGGCCTACTCTCACTGCTATGCACCCTTTCTTCACTCTCGTGCTCTTGTCTTCTGCCATTTCTATATATAACTTTTTCTTCTTCTTCTTCTTCTCCTTTATAGGACTCTTTAAGTCGTTTGTTGCTTGCTTGATTTGGGATGTGCTTGGGAGAAGGAGAGAGTATTTATAGGAAAGAATGTCAATAGGGAGGCAAAGACCAAAGAGAGTGCTCATGTACAATAATACACTTACTTTGTGGTACTGGTGCAAGGACACCTTTCGGTAAATTTTTTTTTTTTTTTTTTTCAGTACACCTTTCATATGTTTTATTCCTGTAAAATGCATTACCGATCGAGAGGAAACCGTATGTGAGTTTGAGACTGACGTGACGATCTTTCATTGGACTTCCTATAAATGTCGAATTCCACTCTCCTCCAATGGGAGGCCGATACAACGGACTAACACAGGATCCCCCTCGGTCCATAAAGCATTACTCCTTTTTCTTGTGGAAATTTATGCAAGGTTTCTCACGGCAAGTATCCGGAACTGCTACCTTGTCCGCAGTTTGTAACCGCGGACGTGACCGCAGCCGACGTGACGGCCGGCTATTGCCCTCCTGGTCCGAATGAGACTCGGAGATGGCAGGAGGAGGCCAATGGGTGACCGTCACGTCGGCTGGTGCTCACATCCGCGGTTATAAACCGCCGGCAAGTATTACTCTTCTTGAGTTGAGGAATTAAGGTTTTGAATAAAACTAAGGAATACCCACTAGAACCGGAGGATGTCTAAATGCAAGCTTTTTCTTTCATTTCTCTATTTAGGCTAAATTATACTAATATTATTCCAATTATAGTGTTCGGACATTTTTGTTATTTTAATTTTTTTAGTTGTTCAATTTAGACACCCAAAATGTGTCAATAACTTTTTTGAAGTACTTCGCGTCAATTTTGAAACATATTGAGACCACTTCAAAAGAATATCTAACAATACAAGTATTTAAATTGCGCTTTTGTACTACAAGGGATATATTTTTGAAATTGTCTCGATGTGCTTCAAAATTGACGAAATGTATTTTAAATTAAAATAAATAAATAAAGTTGGAGTTTCAAAATCGAACAGTAAAAAATTAAGATACGAAAAATTAAACTAGATGGGTTAATACTCAAATTTTGGACAATTGTCGCAATCCTAGAGTAGAATTGCTACTATTTTGATGTTAAGTAAGGACATGTTTGAACTTTTGTATTACCAAGTAATAAATAGTATATTGAGAAGCATTATTCAATTTTGGATGAAGAATCGAACTGAACCAAGATATATTCGGTTCGTATTAAAAAAAATGGGTACGATTTTAAAAATACTAAAAAAATATATCCCGTTTTGGTTTTGATCAAAATCCATAAGTCAACTAAGGCATACACAATTATAATTACCCTCAATTTTATTCATATTTTATGATTAAAATATATATATATTTGTGCGTATATTTTGAATTAATAGTTATATAGATGTGTTTAATGTCCAACTTTGATAATTTAATAACTAGTCCAACTTTAGAACCAATTTTAAAATACAATAAATATATGCATAAAAAATATATATCTAAATATAATTCAACAATAATCTCAATAACAAAAATAATCAAATCGAACAAACTGAATCGATTATTGGTTCGCTTCGATTTCAGTTTAATCTTTAGATGTTCGGTTTATTAAATTTTGACTATTTTGAGCCGATTGAAACCGGCCCGAAGGCTCACCCCTACCACTAATCGCCTTTATTTGAAGTAACCATCGTGCTATTGCTACCACCAAAGAGAAGCTGATTTATTTTGGCCGTGTTTAGTCTATTAAGTTTTCCAACCAGTGGTCTAAAGCGACACGTTGCCTACGACCGGAACAAACTTGTAATACAAAAATGCTATTTGGCTCCCAAAAAATTTGGGTGACACAATCTCCCATTTTGTGGCAGATGACATGGTTGCTGACATGACAGCTGACATGACAAAATTTAACAATAAAATTAATATTAAATTAAAATTAATAGTAAATTAATAAATTAACTTTAAATTAACATGATAATTAACATTAAAATTAACCTTAACATTAATATTAATATTAATATTAACATTAACATTAATATTAATATTAACATTAATATTAACATTAACATTAAAAAATTGGGTAATTAATTTTTGGTTTAAAATTTGCCATGTCAGCTGTTATGTCATCTGTCATGTCAGATGTCACATAATGGAAGATGGCATCATCCAAATATTTTGGGAGCCAAATAGCATAATTGCTTGTAATATGATAGGAAGGGACAGATGTAGGCATGGAATTGGAAACACTAGGCCTTTTCCCAAAAATAAAATAAAATCACTACCTACCTATCAATCAATCTCCATCTAAAATGCATTTGGTTTCGTACTATAGTTGACAAGCAGTAGCCAGTAAGTACCAAATCTAGCTATGGTTCACTATTTTATTTGATTCTCCTGTCCCAGAAATAATGCAGGAAAAAAAAAGGAAGGAAGAAAAGAAGTTTGGGCCCAAGATATGGCAATAGGCCACTGCCGGGCCTGGGACCGACCAGTTCGGCCACGATCGTTGACCAGAAAGTAGCGTACCGGCAAGTGGGTTCGGCCCACCCGGTTGACCCAAACCTCCACCTGCCAAGTATCCATGTTGGTTACTTGAAAATTTGCAGACAAGCTTAAAATTTGTGGGGGAGACCTGCCTCTGCATGTATCTATGGAGAGTATAATTGAGTTTTTGGAGTGCGATAGCAAAAGACTATGGATCAAGAAATGGGATGGTAAGGTTGGCTCGGTGTTAGAGCATGCCATTATGTCATCCAAGGCCGGGCCACGGAGCTGGATTGTTCTATCCGGAGCTAGTTTTGGTTGTCCTTCGACCTTTGTTGCAGCCGATTCTAGAGGTTCACGTGCGACTCCGACATCTATTAGGATCTTGCTGAATCTGGAGGTTGTCCTAAGCAGAGGGAGGTTGTCCAAATCCGAAGTCTTGTCCGACTTACCCAGGGGCGGATTTATAGAGGGTCCAAGGGGGGCCATGGCCCCCGCAATTTTTTAAAAAAATGTCCATTACTATATAGAAAAGTTCTGTAATTATTAAACATATATATTAGTTTGCCCTTGTTATACACAAGTATTAAGCTAGCTCTAGAGTATTTTTACATACGTTGAATACTTTTTTAGACTTTTTATGTACAAATTTTCCCTTCCTCTTTTATAACACTAAAAAAATATTGACTTTACTTTTTTGCTCATTTTTGTTTGTATTTTACTATTTTCTTGCTATTGGAATTTAATTAACAGAACAATTTTTAAGATTTCTATATGTAGTAGCACGGCCTTCCCAGAATTTAAATTCTGGCTCCGCCCCTGCTTACCCCTTGGTCGGCCATGATGTCATTTTACTTCATCATAATTTTACTCATCCAAACATTAGTCATAGATACTGGTCAGGTTCACGTACATCGCATGTCTAAAAGAAGCTATAATATTATCAAAAAATTAGATAAAAATTAGATTATTTTAAATATTTTAAATTTAATTTGAACATATTTTAATGAAGATTTGTTATAGATATGTTACTTTGGATATGTGTTTAGTTAAATAAAACTATGTAGTTGGTTTAAATATAATTTGAATATTGAATATATTTTAGGAATTATTATATGTTCAAGCAATTACAAGGATTTTAGAATTTTTTTAGTAGAAGATACATACGCGGTATATTTTTTATTTTTTAATTAATGGAGGATATACATACGGCTTAGGTGGCTCATTTTTGAAACGTTTCCAAGCCGTATTATAATATTAGAGATGTGATGCAAGAAGAGATGCATATGGCAATACTTGGCACACCGATACGTGGATCAAAGACGGAGCTATTAGTGGGCTAAGGACTAAGGTAGATTACAATCCAGGTTAATTTTTCCTAATACTATATACTTACCCACTAGACCACTAAGCCTTTAGTCCACTAACACTAAGCCCATCTTTTGTCAACCCCCCCCCCCCCCCCCCCCCCCCCCCCCCTTTCCCCAAATTGAGTCCTTGGCCATTTAGTTCCTAAAAATCCATTTTTTGAAAAATTAAGCCTAAAGCCTAAGTTAGTGGACTTGTCACGTCTCAGAACCAAAATATTGGCAAGTAGGGACGGACCAGACTAGCTACGTATACCAAAGCACTCTAGTACCCTATAATACGATCAAAGCCGTAGATGTAGGGGTTACTATACTACAAGCCAACAGTCAAATCCTAGGTCAAGCACATCCTACATATCTCAATCACATGCAAGTAAGTAAAATACAAAAGTATGAACATCATATATATATAAGACAGTAAAGTGTCCCAAACTATAGATGATCATGAAGCTAATAATACAAAATAAAAAACTAGCAAAAATATGAGTCATACATGATCAGCTCTAACTAGGGGTGAGCATTAAACGGTTTTCACCCGTAAACCGAACCGAACCGGACCGAAAATGAAGTTCGGTTCGATTTTTTAATAATCGGTTCGGATCTCGGTTCTGACTTTTGAATAAAACGGTTTTCCGGTCGGTTTTCGGATTTAGATTTATGAACCCGACCCGAACCGAAAATCGATAAGTTATATTTACGTTTTTACCCTTCAGGTTATATAAAAGAGAAGAAGAAAAAAAAAACCTAATCTACCCACTCTCTCCTGCCGCCTCTCTTTTCCTTCCCATTCTCCTGCCGCCTCTCTTTCTCTCCCCATTCTCCACAACCGCCTCTCGACCGAACAACATCCACCACTCACAATTCCCTCCGTCCAACCACCTCTCTTTCCTCCCCTCCGCCATCCTCACCCTAGCCATAGCCCTCTCACCGGAGGAGGAGCAGGGCCTCTCCTACCTCGCGCTGGCACTCTCCCCAAACCGCTGATGAGCTTGGGCTTGATGAGGGGGAAGACGCTGACGACGGCGGTGATATTCTTCAAGTTCGGGTTCAGGCAGTTGGTGGTGAAGGTGTACGAGTGGGGAGCGAGCGCGAGGGTCGGGTTCGAATCGGGGTTGTTGTTCCTAGTGATTCTGTGGTGAAGGTACGGATTCAAGCCTCCTACCTCCCTCTATGTTGCTACAGAACAGTTGGATTTTTTTTTGAGTATTTGAAGTCATCAAATTCTGGTAACATATTGTATGTGTGTTTCCCTTGTGTTTTTCTTTTCAAATGTGTAGACAAATACTCGATTGTTGGGAGGTCGACATTTTTTTTGTCAAACCACTTCTTATAATATGTTCCTTTCTTTCTTTCGTCAGTGTTTTTTTTGTTTGAATTTGAACACAATGTTCTCCTTCTTGTGTGAGTTTTGGCCTTTGTAGAGAGTTCTGTTCTTTGTAGAGAGAATAATGTCAGTGACATTTTCTAATTGATGCCATTTGGCGTGATATGGCATATACACTATTATTGTTTTTTTTAACCAAATGGTATAAGGCCCATTACAAATCTTGAATTTTTGTTTAAGAGATCCGGCCCAGTTGGGTCCAAAGAACCGAACCTAAAACCGAACTAGTTAAGTTCGGTTCGGTTCATTTCGATTTCTTGGAATACGGTTCGGTTTTCGATTTTTCAAAAATTGGTTTTCGTTATTTCGGTTTTCGTCTAATCGGTTCGGTTTGAACCGAACCGAATCATTGCTCACCCCTAGCTCTAACTGCAGTCTAGACTATACAAATCATGTCTAAGCCCGTATGTCACGCCCTGACCCGAGAAATCATTCGTTCTCGCTAGATTTCACCCGATTCATCGTCTACGCTGGGGCGGGATGCCGCACGAGCCTGGAGTTGCACTCGTACAAGGCAAGATAATAGGTTCACGTAAGTTTATCTCAAATTGATAGCATAAGCAGTGGAAGAAAACAGAATATACAATAAAAATATCTTTTATTAATAATAAACTGAAGATTACAAAGACTTTGAATAGCCCAACTGAATATGCCAACCAACTACAATGCTCATGATCTCTCTAGCTCAAAAATGATTATATTGTTCCATACATTATGCCTCTTTATAGCCAACAAGTAGTCTTCGGCCGAATATCTCCATGTTGCAAGTCTGAATGCCAATGCGGTAGCTCGTCCCGAAATGCCAAGGACTCCATGCCTAAACGTGTCCAAGCCAAGCCCCACCCCGAGCCGAACATATCCTGAACCTGCGAGCAAACTAGTAGGGGATTAGTGCTTTCGTCCTCACTGCACTGATCAAGACCCACTCGACTAATCCAACACTAAGTAAATTTAGTGAAGCATGCATCTTTATTTGGTGATCTTTCTATTTAGCCTTAGGATCAGTTTTATGGCAATATTCAAGCAGATATTGATAGAACTAAATCATAAATGTGTCCAATACGGTGTCCCGGCAATAGATACAGTTAGACATAATAATATGAACATAAGCATAGTGATATCACGATCCGCGTCCTAGAGTTAGGGCACGAGAACGTAACAACGCCCAGCCTACGCCGCAGTGTCGGCGGTAGAACGCTGTCCTAGGTCTCAATGCATCTAACAGTATAAGACTAAACAGTTTATACTCCCCGAATGTGGGTGACATAGCAGATACAATCTCAATCACATCTAAGGTAGAGCATGATAAGGATAGATAAAACATGAAATCCAAAATAAATACAGGAGATAGAAGTCTAAGTGTCTAAGATACATAAACCCAGAAATATATCTCAAAACTCAAATACAGTAATCCACAAAGTAAATACAGCTCCAGACAAAATGAAATAACTATCTAAACAACCTCTACTGTGTCTCCTCTAGGCTAGCAGGCAATCCCAGGCCATCTGTAAAATTCAGGTCCAGTCAGGACAGGAGCGAGCACATTACATCTCAACAGTTCATAGCAGGTTAGAAAATATAATCATGCAGTAAAGTAAGATACAGGTACTGAAAGAAATGTTGTATGTAAACAGAGAGAGAGAGCTGTAATAGAAATATCTACTATAAATAAAGAACTAACATGTGGCTAGTGAGTCAGAGTACAATATAGACATGTAAATGGCATAGGAGATTCTGATGCTACACTATGGAAGAGATTTTGATGCTACACTACTTGGGTATTATTTACATGTCCATTTTTACTCTCCCGTACCCCCAATCAATACACAAGGATCCAGCCAGGTTATGTTATAATGCTATGTAACAGCCCCCGAAGGGTAGTAGACCCCGAAGGTGATAGACCCCGAAGGTGATAGACCTCGAAGGTGATACATAGTAGTCCCATAAATGGAATAAGGATTCTAGGAAGACTCTACGATCATAAGAGTATATATCGTAAGTGATCAAAGATCCAATGAAGCATATGATACGCCATGTAAGTGAAACACACAGAACATGTAGTACCCGATGCTCCCTAAGGATAACATTTCAAGAAGGGATCCATATAGTACCAATCCGTGTGACCAACGTGACAGTACAAGTAAAGTAATCTACTGCAGGAAATAATTCTAAGCAGGATATGAAATGATCAGAGAATGTACTCGCCTCAATAACCTGAACAGCTGATAAGTATAGGGGGTCCAACTGAAGCCACAGAGTCCTATTTAAAGCAACACAGGTTACAAGGTGTCTGGCTCCTAATTAGAACAGCACAAGTCACAACATATCCAGAAGGGTAATATAAAGTACTACAATACATTCTACATGAATCTAGGTCAAACTAGGCCAAAGTCAACCCTTGGTCAACTCTGGTCAACTGCACTAGTCAAATTAGGTCAAACTAGGTCATGTCCTAACCCAGTAAGTCTTACTAGGCCTAACCAAGACTATCCTAGCAAGCACACATCAATACAAGGCTATACAAGCCAACATACACCTAACTCTATATAGCATGCAATTATTCAATACTCAAATAGGCAAGAATTCACATTGGATATACACTAGGTAATCTATTACTTTAAGCTATATATGTCTACACATATATACACATGCATATATTGGTATTCAACATTAGGTCTATAATCATGGCATTTCAAATGATTATATAAACTTATATATTACAACACAATATGCTAACATATATATAATATACATACATAGCTAAGTTAACTATATTCATAAATACTTATTTAAGAGGCTATGTGTGTGTATGTGAACATGGCAAAGGGGCAAGTGAGGGTTAAATGGGCATACATAGTGTATACATATCAAAGAGTGTCAAAGTGTAAGTGAACAATGTGTCAAGTGTGATAGTGTCAACATAGTATAAGGGAGTACATGAGGTAATATAGGATTTGTGTTAACATAGAACATTACATCTCATTAACTTATATATTGCATACATTACATCTATTATTACATTACATTCATGCTTGCATTCATTCATCATTCATTATTCTCTTGTACCACTATATGCACCATACATTACATACTATAGAACCTACATATTCATTACAAGCCATACTTATGCATGCTTACATTAGATAGGATACTTACACCTCATATATCATTTATTTAACCATTTACTCATGCTTGTATTCTCTATTTAATTACATAATGTATATATATTAACATGGGTTAAAATCAAATAGAATATTATATTACACACAAGGGTGCACAAAATGTATATGCCGAATAGTAACTCCTAATAATAATCAATACTGTACCATCTTAGCATGAATTAAAATTTAGGATTAAAGTATGTTATAGATCTATGTGTTAGCTTTCCGAAACTTTAAACGGATCGCGTTTTCGTTTCCGGAAACTCCCGGAATCGCGAAAACACCGAGAACGCGTTTGTCTTTCGTATAGCTGACACTCAAATAATTCTCCAAAAAGTTACAGAAAGAATTAGGCCTATTAATACATGTTTTTGGAAAGCTAACTTCAATACGCTTCTTTTAAAAAAAACGGGAGATTAAACCGAGCTTTGAGCTAGAAGTTATGACATTTCTAAGTTAGGGCTGAAATTAAAAACGTGGATAAAAATTAAGACGGATTTAGGTAGTTTGAGACAAAAGAACACAAGTATATAACATAATATATCAAGAACTCACTCTCTACACTAATATGTATATGAGACACTATAGAACACATCTCCAATACAAAAATATGAGATTAAACATGTAATAATTCATTCATACATAACAACAACACATAGTGTGTCCAAATTTGGGATTTTCCCACATGGACACAACCACAACACAAAGGACACTCCTATGACCTCCAAATGGACACGAAATAGACACAAATGGAGATACAACTATGGGGTCATTCCTATGGGTTCAAAATAGACATATATGCATGAGAAAATGAAAAGGAGAAGGGATTTATACCTCCCGGTAGATCGAATCGAAGAAAAGCCTTCCCGGAGCGACACCGACACGTAGAGATTCCAAAAGGACACGAACGAGCTCCGAATCCTCCCAAACTTGGGTAGTTTCCTCCTTGGCTAGAATGGAGAAGGAAAGAAGAAGATTTGGTGGTGAAATGGAATAATTTGGTGGAGAAATTGCTAGGAATTGCTCTCTAGGAATTTGGGGAAGAACAAGAGAGAGAAAAATAGATGGATAATGACAAATGGGAGGCTCAACCCTATCCTTATTGTGGCTGGCCATAAAGGTGGTTTTGTCCTATTAGGAAAAGTCCAAAAGCCCCTTTTCTAGTCTATTTACTAATACATTGGTAAGGGGTTAAGTCGGGGGTAGTTTGGTCAATCCTAAAATACTAATCCATATTAATACTAACCAAAATAATTAGTCTAGTCACTAACTAAAATTAATATCATGTGGACTAAAATTAATATTATGTGGGCCATGCCTAACTAGTGTATGGGTCCGCTAGAGTCAAAACTACCCCGGGTCCCCGATACAAGTCGGAATGAGTTAAAATTCGAACCCGACTCAAATAACCCCAAAATATTACAATAAATAAATAAATAATTCCAAAATAATTTAAAAATGAAAAATGACAAAAATATCCCTGTTTCTATAAACTGGGGGTGACAAGTGATCGTGCCCATCTCCGTCTCGTTTTGCCTAGCCTGCAATCGTTAGAAATTTGTATAACCAATCATACAATTCACGCAGCCAACCAATCAACTAAGACATATGCATAAGGATGGCAGGCTTTGCACCAGCACCCAATACTAGTCTTAGCCTATCGGTCCTATCTATATGAAGGTCACAACGTTTCGTACCGTAATGGATTGGTATCTTAACTTGTAAGCCGACAATCGCTTTGGCACAGGTTGCTAGCTCAATATACAAAGGATCTCAAACTTACTAGTATTATGGCTTATCACATCAATAGGAGGGCACAACCCGTCTGAATAAAGTGCACCACCAATACCCCTTAATTCCCTCCGCGGTCGAATGCTCCCGGCGTCTCGGCGATTCTACATTCGAGGGAAGCACGCCCGTGCACGGGCCATCCATCCAAGTCCATTGACCATATGCAACGCGTCCTGAGTTTCATACAACCAAACAAGTTCGCCTATCTCTACTCTATTGGCGCAATGCCCCAACTTGATTAATATTCATTACTGATCGCCCCGAAGGCCATAAACATTTCGAAGGTACCATGCCACATTCGACAGTTCTGTCATAACATTCGTGCCACAACCATTCTGTTCACCATGAAGCCATCTTTTATGAGTCCCGTGCACATATATACACTTCGACACATATATCTTCTTTCCTTCGAGTCGTGCATTCGATGCACGCCTAGATACCGTATTTTTATGTTCTAAGCCTTAGTGTTCAATGTTCTTTCGAGTCGTGCACTTGGTGCACATCTCGATATTCTTTCAATGTGCTAGCATTAATATCCTATCGCGATTCGTACACTTGATGCATGTCGCCTCAATTATTCAATGTTCTATCTTAATGATTGACACATACTAAGACCTTTACTCGATTTGTGCCATGCTCGTTAACTTGATAGTAGCATACGCATACAAGAATACATTTTATTAAACGTGAAGGAGTATGGAAGAAGAGTCGTGAATCCGTCTACCTTAGTCCGATACGTCTTGTCGTTTCGTCGAGCTGATGCGGCTCGATTCCATAACTTTGTTGTACGGCCAACTCTTTTGACTTAGCCATTCGAACACTTTGTGTTTCGTTGAACTACTCGTCCGATTCGACAGACCGTGCCCATACCACAATCTGTTGTAAGGCGACGATTTGGTTTTGCGGACACCTTTGCGAATAAGTCAAAATATCGACCTCTTATAATTTAGCGTAAAAGCGTAGCCTGCACACGAAGTCAACTAAAATCAATATCTTTTCGAATCGGACTTATGCCTTGCCTTGCTTCGATTCATAGATTCGAATCGACTCAAAACTTTCCTTCGGGCCAACGTAACTCTTGCATCGATACTTCTCCGGATCAACGCAACTCTTTGGGTCAACGACTCATCGTAATGCACCGTACGGAGCGGGACATTACACCGTAGGCCAAATGTTAAGTCCAAAACACGAGTTAAACACATGCTCGATGGCTAAACGTCGCGAAAGACTAAAATAAATAAGAATGGGTAAGAGAAAAAATACCCACTCAGACACTCTAGTGTTCTGGTAGTCACCATCGAGTGGAAGGTCCGGTAGATCCTCGGGCTCCTCTACCAAATCTGGCCGAACAAAACCAGTGGGATCAAACCCCCAATAGCAAGTACAACAAAGGAAGCCAAAATATGAACTAATACCAGCATGCAAATCTAAAGTAAAACAGTAAAAGCAAGCAGAAATAATATAAAGGTACCACAATATGAAAGAAAACTTGAAATATGTGAAGGAATAAGCAAGAATAGCATGTGGTGAAGCTGAGCATGTAAGACAAGTAGTGAAGCCAGACATGTGATCATGTAAGGTGAAGCCAAGTATGTAAACATATAAGTGTAGCCGAGCATGTACCAGGAATAATAGCATGTATAGGAATTTAGATACTGAAATAACAAGATGGAGCAAGACTAGATAAGACAAGACAGAAATGGACTCCATCCATCAAACACGACCAAACAATGAGTACGACTTGATACATTAGCTAACTAGGGTTATCACAATCATAATTACTAACATATGCAATTTGAGAAATTCAATTCGACTGTCCGTCCTACAGACTATGCATCTTACCCAGTCCGATGACATAGAAAATATATAGTGGATACATCGCCCAATGGGCGTGTATCCTAAAGACATGTAAAAGGTGCAACTCGATGGTACGCTTGAAATGTGCTCATCATGACAAACAACGCCAAATCCATGGTAAAGGCCATAACAAATAGGTTGCAAGCAACCAAAAAATTCTTTCCTCCCAATGCATATAGATAATCAAGCTAGTTGTTTATTCCTTAACACTTCCATTCAGAATTTCGGGTGTGGCATTATGAAGAATCCATCCTAGACATGTGACATGCAAGACTGGTCAAGATAAGCAAGAGTGCACTATAACAAGCCACATCAAGAGTATAAGTATTAAGATAGGAGTGCGCTATGATGAACCACTATATCAGGTTAGACAAGACATGAATTAAGAATGCGCCACGACGATACATAGCAAGAAATATGGCATAACATATAAGCCTTAGCCAGAAAAAAAAAATCAAAAAATTGGAACAAAATTAAGAATTATCAAACTTGGGTACCCTGGCGGTATACCGGCAGTATACTCCAATATACCGACGGTATGTCGGAAAATAAGGACACAAAACTTACTGGAAAATATAATGCATAAGATATGTGTAGTGCCCCGTCCCTACATCGTGCCCCGTTTTCGTCCATGGGGTGCGCGAGAAAGGAACACTGTCGCTATCGATTCGGTCGGGACCGATAGGTCGGAATCGACCGAGTCGATCGAACGAAAACGGTTGAATTAAGATCCATTCCACGTTATGGAATGGCTTCTTCGGAACCAAGTCCCATATTCAGCGGGTTGTGCCTCGAGGATTGGCTCTGCGGCTGAGTCGGAAGAGACCTCCCGTTGCTCTGATTTTCATGCCGCACTTGATTTGGCTTTGGCTTTGGTTTTCGTGAATGCATTTTCGTGAATATTTTTCGAACGGGTTTTCGTGACTTGCGTTTTCGAGCTTCGCATTCATATCAAATTTCCTTGAATTATACAGTGTTCTAATCAGTTGCTTATACGATTACAGGTGATCGCGTAGGCGACGTCAGCGTAGCCAACCGGTCACTCGCTTGAAGCAAGGCTAAGGCGAGTGGCTAACCTCCTTCGTCTCGTCCCTCTACTTCAAAAACTCAATATGTGAAGTAAAATGAATGCTTGTCATAATAATGTAGAATCAAAGAAATTGTGGCACGAATCTTCACGAAACACTTGCTATCGAACTGCCGGTATTGAAAATAGAAAACATGTTTTCTTATGCAAATTCATTTAGCCTATGCAAAACAATGAATGAATCGATTAACGTTTATCGCAACGATACGGCTAAGTAAGCAAATCGACTAAGTTCAAAAGAAAATGGTCATTGGACAACTTGTCGACAAGGTATAGTTTCTTCGAAGGTTGCCTAGGCCAAAGGACCGATTCGGCCCGGAAGGAACGAGTATAGCTAGCGCCAGCCTTTCATCGGCGTAGGTTAGACGAAAACTTTCGCACAGGGCTCGCTACCCGTTGCGAAAGGGTCGCCGTCTAACCAAGCTATTATCCGAGATGGCTTGACATTGCCAGTGGCCTTCACACCCTTTCACTGCTTAACAAATGCACGGGACACGAGTTGGATATGATAGTCGCTTAATGTTATACAATTTCATATGCTTGCCTGAAAACATGTTGACATGCAATTGATCAGGATGGTTAGAAAGATCACGTAAAAGGCCAGCTAAAACATGTTTATAAAACTTCTTGAATCAAATACAGAGCTTGGATTAAATTAGCCATTCGCCAGTACGTGTGTTCGTACTGATCCTCGCTCTTTGCAGGTCCCGCGAACCAGGAAGGACGCGCCAACTAGCTCGACGACGTTCGTGACTTTTGAAGCTTCGGCCGTGCGTCGAAGACTTTTTCTGCGACTCTACTTTTGAAGGCTCTCAACAGTCCAAGAAAGATGACTCAGCGTCCCTCCCATCCCGGTCACTGGAGTACTTTGTTGTATTTGAGGGATGTGTGCAATGTATGGAACGGCTATCTCATCGGCACTCTTTTGTAATCGAGTCATGTTGTAGCCCGTACGACATGAGTCTTGTACTAGAGTCTGTAAAAGATGTTCATTATCAATAAAGAATCAAGTTTCCTTTACTTAATATGTGATTCAATTTGTAATAGTACTCTCTTAGATCTCGTGTCTCGGATTACCTTATGACTATGCCTTGTGCGATCGCAAATTAGGTTCGTACGGTATCACGCCCGGGGGACGACTATCGATTCGACGGAATCGGAGCGTGACAATAGGTATACCGGCAGTACATACCAATACATCGATAATATACCATTATTTGTAACAGCAAATTTTCAACTTAAAAATGACCCATAAATCGATATGCCATTGGTATACACCAATATACCGCGGTTCGCCATTTGTGTCCAAGAAATAACACTGAGGACTTGAAACAAATTCTGAAAACCAAATCTCGTCCCGAAAGTTGTAGAATTCAAGTATAACCATAAAAACAATACTATAGGAAGGTCGTGCATAGCATATACACTAAGTCTCATGGCAAGTACTATGGTATCATTTTCGATACAGAGTTTTTCTACTAAAAAAATATCAAGATGTCACAGGAAATCATAAACTACCTCAAACCAAATTTCGAGACGGCCAAAATGACGAGGATCTCGAAAGAAATATATTTAGTAAAGCAAGTACTAGACAATACTGGACTATCAAAGCAATATAAAACAAAATAGTAGTAAAAAATATATTCGTCCAGTAGTTCGACAAGATGTACTTGCCTAATATAGCTCCAAGTCTAACTCTTCAATTCCACCACCAAAAGGGGTTCAAAAATTATACTATGAGGCCTCGAGACCAAGCTCCTAGCTCACGAAAAAAATGGAGCAAAAACGAGAAGAGAAGAAGAGTGGAGAGAGATGATAAATTTTTTTAAAAAAAAGAAATAAAAGAAAATATATAGAGAAGGTGATTTAATCGTGACCGTCAGATCGTGATCCGCGACTCGATCTGAAACGATCTCGACCGTTCAGAAGAAAACCAAGAAACCAAAGGATAATATAATATATCTTTACTATTCACGAAAATATCAAAATACTATTCACGAAAATATCTGAATACTATCCACGAAAATATCTCAAATAAAAAATATCTAAAAGTAGAAAATATTCCTCGGATAATATACCGTCGATACACATCGGTATACCGGTGGTAGGCCGTCAAGTAGTAAAGTCTCAAAAATCAAGTTTTTTAAGTTTCTTCGAAAGTCAAAAAAAATACAGAATACAATATAAAATATGTATCCATATACAAATACGTACATACTGTGAGACACTTACGGGACTAAAAGCTTAGTTATTTGAAAATTAAACCTTTAGATCCTAGAAATTCAATACAAATACACATATTGTGAGACGCTTACGGGACTAAAAGCTTAGTTATTTAAAAATTAAACCTTTAGATCCTAGAAATTCAATTTTGGAAAAATTATTTTTTTTACAAAGCCCGGCGTAACGCTCGAGACTTTTTATACACACTGCATTGTATGGCTCGATCCACTGTTCTTCCGTCACCCAGCCAGAGCCTTTATGTCTCTCCCCGCTGACCACAAGGATCACTAGAATTCGGCTAAAAATGATATTTAATTCATACATTTGAATTATGATGACATTTTAAGAAATTAAATGTTAAACGTTTAGTTTAACTTATTATTAAGTAAATATTTTTTTTGTGTTAAAAATATATTCAAGACGTTTAAGTAAACTAAAATTCTAGCTCCGTCATTGTGTGGACTAGGACGTGGGGTCATGTCACTCCCCAATCCTGGAATACGTATTTTAATACGTAAACCGATAAATTATATTTACCTTGAATTTATACGATATTTATTATACAGTATTTCTTCATGTATTTTCCAAAAATATTCGACAAAATATTATTTTCTAATTTATTTTCTGCATTTGGGCCTACAATTTTGGCTCATTTGGGTAACCTATTCTTGGTTCACCAATGGTTCATCATGAACCCTTTGGTTCATCATGAACCCATGGGTCCAAGATCTTTATATATAACTCATCTCATTCTCTCTCCTCTCATTTTACTTCCTCTCATTTATTTCCTCCACCAACCAAGGCAAGTACCAACTTGCTCAAGAGATGGATCCATAATTTTGTCAATAATTTCTTACAAAACTATTTGCCAAAACATGTTCTTCTCCTCAATCTATACTAGTTTAGAACTTGGAAATTTCCATTTTAAAGCTTTAATTTTTGTAGATCTAAGTTTTGATCATTTTCGAATTTCCTTGGTCTTGATCTATTTTCGTTAGGGTTTTGTGGGTTTTGATGCTTCCATGTGGAAGAGAATTCTATTTCACCCAAGATGGAACTTTGGAAATCCGGATTTGGAGTTCGGATGGCCAAGTTGTGATGTTTTGAAGCTTTGGGTTCAACCATGGTGTTCTTGCTGTTTTGGAGAAGACAGTGAGCAGTGTGCAAAGCTGTTTAGCTTACGCACACTGAGCTGTGCGCGCTCTTTAGCGTGCGTACGCGGACTTGAGTACGCTTCCTGTTGGGAGCGTGTCTCCCTGTAGCGTGCATGACTTTTCACCTACGCTGCTCCCTGTAGCCTGCGTAACTTTTCACGTACGCTCCCCTTGAGCCTGCGTGATTTTTCACGTACGCTGCCTTGAGTAAGCCTGCGTGACTTTTCACGTACGCTCCCCTTGAGCCTGCGTGACTTTTCACGTACGCTGCCTTGAGTAAGCCTGCGTGACTTTTCACGTACGCTCCCCTTGAGCCTGCGTGACTTTTTACGTACGCTGCCTTGAGTAAGCCTGCGTGACTTTTCACGTACGCTCCCCTTGAGCTTGCGTGACTTTTCACGTACGCTCCCCTTGAGCCTGCGTGACTTTTCACGTACGCTGCCTTGAGTAAGCCTGCGTGACTTTTCACGTACGCTCCCCTTGAGCCTGCGTGACTTTTCACGTACGCTCTCCTTGAGCCTGCGTGACTTTTCACGTACGCTGCCTTGAGTAAGCCTGCGTGACTTTTCACGTACGCTCCCCTTGAGCGTGCATGCTTTTGTGCGTACGCTTTTGATATTTTATCAGATATTATATGCCTATTTTATATCCTTACGCCTTTTGTCCCGAGCATGATATGAGCACTAATGTGACCCCGGAGAACAAAGTGTTCCTACCCGATACATGTACCTGAATGTCCCAGTTCTTGTTCATGCTCGACAAATGACTCGTAACTCCACGTGACATATTTGCAATGATGCATTACACTAAGAAGGGTAGCACATGTTGACATACTGATTGACATGGATCCTCTTTGGGGTACTCGTACTAAAGTACGACTTTAGGAGGATAATCATGCAGGCCATAGCATGTGAGTCCAAGATTTCAACTAGGGTTAAATTAGGCAACTAAACATACTAGATGTATGGGGAGGACAAAATCCCGAGATCGTGTTACACCAGCCGCCTTGAGATATTGTCTCGACGCACCGGCTGGTCTCCACGGATACTGTGTCATCTGCAACGAGTGGATGACTGTATCCGATTAATTCCTGCTTTATATTATATGTTTTAGCAAGGTGGCCTTACGAGGGACCTGTGCTCAATCATACCTGTCTACGCGAATTCCTGGGTTGGCTAGCCTTGCTGGAAAGATACGATCTGAGGATTTTTTTAAATAACATGATACGAGGATAACCTCGTCCTACTAGAAACTCGTAGACTTGATTGGCCGCGAAAATGACTTGCGTGTATCTTATTACCTTCCGTGAATAACTGAGGGAAGTGGACTGTCAGGATACGTGATCCAACCCATGTTCTTGTTTGATTGTTGGGTTGGTTATCGTACTATGACAGGCTGTGGACCGAAGTTATGAACGGAAGACTTATTCTGGTTGTGAAGTGCTACTTCTGTGAATGACTGAGGAACATGGTCTATCATGGTACATGATCCAACCCATGTTCTTGTTTGATTGTTGGGTTGGTTATTGTGATGCGATAGACTATCGACCGAAGTCACGATCAGGAGATTTTATTGTTTATACCTTTTTAACTTATGTGAAAGTTATAGAGTACGACACGTCCCGACTCCATGCGGCACCTTTTGTCCTTGTTTGGTTGTAAGGGTGCCATATGGGTTCGAGGATGTTGCGCTACCCTATAATAGTTGCATAAGTATTACTATTATCAGTCATTCTATTATCTGGGTTTTTAATCTTAACTCTTGTGCCCCTTTGGCGGTACTTGCTATTCGGGGCTGACCCCGCTGGTTTTGTTTGGCCAGATCTCGTAGCAGAGCCAGAGGACACGATCTTCCTCCCTGAGATCCATGGTGCATACTAGGAGCATGGCGGTTCGGGAACTCGAGTGGGTTTTTTTCCACCACTCCTGCTTATACTTTTGCGGCGTTTAGCCACCGGCACCTGTTAGCCGGATTACTTGATATTTTGTGTCAGTACATAATTGTAATTAAACAGACTGCAGCTGTGTATAATTTTGTACTTCTGACTCTCTGAGATAGCTAAATTATAAAGCTAGTCTCTCATGACCATTTTGATGAAGCGTCGGAGACGCCTTACTATTTTATCTTTAATGTTCATTTAATTGCTGATGTGACTTGATTGATTGAGACATAGAACTCTGTGGGACCATATGAGACTTGATTGTAGCATGTACCCCCTCGTCTTTCGACAGCCACGATCGCCGTATGACGTTACGTACCTCATATGGAGTAGCTGGCCTAGTCCGTCTCCGTATTTCGGTACTGGGGCATGCCAAGGTTTTAGTGGTGGCCCAGCAGGTCTCTTTTTCAGACTTGTGGGGTATTGCAAAATTATTAGGAGTCTCAATCAAAACTTGTTCCCCTTGAAATTTTGTTTCGAATTCTCTGTCCTTGCCTTGATCTCTAACCTGACTTGCATCCTCGAAATCTTTCTCGTTCGGACTTGATAATCTTATATCTTTCTCTATAGGGGTGCTTCATTCTCAGTAGCGGGTGAGGCCCAAGAGGAAGAGCAGCGAGAGCATGGCTCGACTTGGCACGAGCAGGGGAGAGAACCTTCCCCAGAGCGGACACGAGCAGAAATAGAACCAGAGGCAGTACAGCCGCAGGTTATTGAAACTCCTGCGGCACCAGCAGCGACGGCAGTACCAGATGCCGTAGCACTCCTGGAGATCATCCGGGGGATTCTTGTCACTCACCAACAGCAACAGATTCAGCAGCAGGAGCAGAACGTGTTGCTGAACCAAGGGATTCAGTTCGCTCTTGAGAGGAGTGCCGGGGTTGACTCGGGAGCATCAGGAAGGTTCCGTCGCTTGAATCCGAGGTATTTTGATGGCACGGAGGATGCCATCACTGCGGATGCATGGATTCAAGACATTGAAGCCATTCTTGTGACAGCCAAGGTTCCAGATGATGAGAAGGTTGATCAGGTCAAATTAGTACTTCAGGATCTTGCCCGCGACTGGTGGGCATCAGAAGAAGTTGGTATAAGACGCCCTGTTCGTTGGACCACCTTCAGTGAAAGATTCAAGGCCAAGTATTTTGGCGTAGTAGCTCGATATGAGCTCCAGCAGAAGTTTATCAGTCTCAAGCAAGCAGGCAAGACCGTAGATGGGTATACAGCAGAGTTCTGCAGATTGTGCCGTTTTGCACCAGCAATGGTGGCAACGGAGCCAGAGAAAGCTATGAGGTTCCAGCAGGAACTTCATTTGGAACTATTACAGCTTGTGGAAGGACACGACTACCAAACGTTTGACGCTATTTTGACGGCCGCTCGGAGGCACGAGCTTACCCAGCAGAGGTTGGCATCGAGGACAGGAGGTCAGAAGAGATCTCATTCCCAGGTTGGAGGAGGAGTAATGCAGCGAACATCGGCACCGGCACCCGGTGTAAGTATTCATGATGCAGGAGCACCGCGGAGGACGGCCGTGTCAACTAATACAGCGCCAGTTCGGCATCAGCAGCCGAGGAACCAGCAGCAGCGTCAGGGAGCACCCCAGGGCTGTACCTTCTGTGGGAAGGCATGGCACACGAGGGAGGTGTGTCGGTCAGCGAATGGCTTATGTTTGAGGTGTGGTCGTACAGACCACCGTATTCCCACTTGTCCTATGATGCAGAGGCCAGGAGGGCCAGCTCAGCAGTTTCCAGCATTGCCAGCTCCAGTGGCAACCCCGAGTGGAGGGCCAGTATTAACAGTAAGGCCCCTAGCCCAGCGTTTACTAACGCAGGCTCAGATGTTCCGCCAGGCACAGGAAGCCGAAGGCCCTCAGAGGCAGCAACAGCATGGTCGAGGAAGGCCGCAACAAGGAGCTCAGCGGGGCCAGGGACAGGCTCTCACATTATCCTTGGGAGAGGCTCTAGCATCTAGTGACGTGGTGGCAGGTAAAATTCTCGTCACCTTATTTTCCGCTGTAGTATTATTTGATTCAGGTGCTACTCATTCATTCATCTCTGCACAATATGCTACACGGATTGGATTAGAGTTTGAGGCATTGTCGGAGAGGATGGATATACTCACCGGCAATGGGCTCGTAGAGGTTAGCAGAGTGCACTTTTCATGTCCGGTGGAGGTGTGTGGG
The DNA here is from genome assembly GCA_029216955.1 of Iris pallida. Taxonomy (NCBI): domain Eukaryota; kingdom Viridiplantae; phylum Streptophyta; class Magnoliopsida; order Asparagales; family Iridaceae; genus Iris; species Iris pallida. Next base: position 9,911,047 of record JANAVB010027397.1, read on the forward strand.
CATTTACTGCCCGCATCATTGATTGAATTCCCTATAGAGAATTTTGATGTCGTTCTTGGCATGGACTGGTTGAGAGACAGTCATGCGACAATTGATTGTAGAGGAGGTAGGGTCATATTCAGCGTTCCTGAGACGGAGCAGTTCATCTTTACTCGAACCTTGAAGAATCAGGCCGGAGGCGTCATCTCAGCAGCAGTGTCAGAGCCAGGACAGATTCCGAGAGTGGTCGAAGATTTTCTCGACGTCTTCCCTGATGAGCTCCCAGGGATACCCCCAGTCAGAAAGGTAGAATTTAGCATTGAGTTGAACCCTGGAACGAGACCTATTGCAGACAGAGTTTACAGAATGTTGCCGTCAGAACAGGATAAGTTGTATCAACATGAAGAAGAGTTGAAGTCTAAGGGATTCATCCGAGACAGTAAATCGTCCTGGGCCACGCCAGTAATTTTAGTTCCCAAGAAGGATGGGTCGACGAGGATGTGCATCGACTACCGTAAGCTGAATGCAGTAACAGTGAAGAATAAGTACCCACTACCAAGGATTGATGACCTGTTTGACCAGTTGAACAAGGCCAGCGTCTTTTCCAAGATCGATCTTCGGTCAGGATACTATCAAGTAAGAGTCCAGGAGCAAGACATACCGAAGACAACATTCAGATCTAGATATGGGCATTATGAGTTTTTAGTAATGCCCTTTGGACTAACCAACGTCCCCCGCAGTATTCATGGATTTAATGAACCGCATCTTTCTGCCATTTTTGGATAAATTTGTGGTGGTGTTCATAGATGACATTCTTGTCTATTCCAGCAGTGAAGAGGAGCATGAGAAATATCTTAGGACTGTCTTACAGACATTGAGGGAGCATCAACTTTATGCGAAGCTCGACAAGTGTGAATTCTGGTTAGATCACATTTCGTTCCTGGGGCACGTAATTTTTGGGGCAGGAGTGTCAGTGGATCCGAAGAAGATTGAGGCCGTAGAGCATTGGCCAGTCCCGAGAACGGTTGCAGAAGTGCAAAATTTCCTAGGATTAGCTGGTTACTACAGAAGGTTCGTGGCGGACTTTGCCAAGATCTCTGCGCCCTTAACGCGTTTGACGCACAAGGACGTAGAGTTTGTTTGGTCAGCTAGCTGTCAGGCATCGTTTGAAGAATTGAAGAAGAGATTGATCTCAGCCCCGATCTTGACGCTTCCAGTAGGAGCGGGAGGCTTTACAGTATATTGTGACGCATCAGGGAAGGGTCTTGGATGTGTATTGATGCAACATGAAAAGGTGATAGCATATGCATCTCGGCAGCTTCGAGACCATGAGAAGAATTACCCGACTCACGATTTGGAGTTAGCAGCTGTGGTGTTTTCACTCAAGTTGTGGAGGCATTATTTATACGGGGATCGGGTAGAGATCTATACTGATCATAAGAGTTTGAAATACGTATTCACGCAGCGAGATTTGAACATGAGGCAAAGAAGATGGTTAGAACTGCTGAAGGATTTTGATTTAGATCTTCAGTATCATCCAGGCAAGGCGAATATAGTTGCAGATGCACTGAGTAGGAGAGACAGTGCCTTTATCTTGACCTCGCAGAAGCATATTCTAGAAGACCTTCAGAGTATGGGAATCGAAGTAGTTTTGCCAAGGGATATAGGAAGAATGACCAGTATGCAGATTCAGTCAACCTTAGTAGAGAGGATAAGGGCAGCACAAGCAGGAGATCCACAGATTCAGAAGTTGCGGTCGGAGTGTGAATCAGGCCGTAGGAAGGAGTTAGTGATTCATGAAGATGGTACGCTCAGGTTTGGAAACAGACTCTGTGTACCGAGTGGAGACCTTCGGCAAGAAGTTATGTCCGAAGCTCATAGTTCTATTTACTCCATTCATCCAGGAGGAACAAAGATGTATCGAGATATCAGGCAGTTCTTTTGGTGGAATGGCATGCAAAGAGAGATCGCGAGATTTGTATCCAAGTGTCTGGTATGTCAGCAGGTGAAAACCGAGCAGCAGAGACCAGCAGGGTTGCTACAGCCGCTTCCTATCCCAGAATGGAAATGGGAGCACATCACGATAGATTTTGTGACCGGTTTACCTAGATCTCCGGCTGGCAAGAATGCAGTCTGGGTAATAGTAGATCGACTCACGAAGGTCGCTCATTTCCTTCCCTTCCGAGTTAGACAGACTACTGAACAGCTAGCAGAAATGTACATGAAGCAGATAGTAAGGCAGCACGGTGTTCCAGTTAGTATAGTATCAGATCAGGATACGCGGTTTACTTTCCATTTTTGGCGGAGCTTGCACCAAAGTTTGGGAACCAAGTTAAGATTCAGTACTGCTTATCATCCACAAACTGACGGGCAATCAGAAAGAACCATTCAGACATTAGAAGATATGCTACGGGCGTGTACCTTAGATTTTGGTGGATCTTGGGAGGATCACCTTCATCTAGTGGAGTTCTCCTATAACAACAGCTATCAGGCTAGCATTCAGATGGCCCCGTTCGAAGCATTGTACGGAAGGAAGTGCAGGTCCCCTTTGGCATGGGACGACGTCGGAGAACGGAAGTTGTTGGGGCCAGAGATGATCATGCAGACTGTGGAGATAGTTAAGTTGGTCAGAGAGCGCCTTCGAGTTGCACAGGACCGACATCGTCATTGGGCAGATCAGCATCGTAGGCCTCTAGAGTTTAGAGTTGGCGACCAAGTGTTTCTACGGATTTTGCCTACTCGAGGTATCATCAGATTTGGAACCCGGGGAAAGCTTAGTCCAAGATACGTTGGTCCTTTTAAGATTCTCGCTCGGGTAGGTGATGTGGCTTATCGACTTGCCCTTCCGCCTTCGTTAACTGGCATACATGATGTGTTTCATGTGTCCCAATTACGTGGGTATGTCCCGGATCCGAGTCATATCCTCGATCATTCTGAGTTAGTCGTTGGTACCGACCTAACTTACGAGGAACAACCCGTGTCTATTTTGGACCGGCGAGAGAAGGTACTCAAGAATCGGACGATAAGCCTTGTCCGTATTTCTTGGAACCATCACTCTTCGGGAGAGTCAACCTGGGAGCGCGAGGACGAGATCAGATCTCGGTATCCGCATTTGTTTGACTAATAAGGTATATTTTTGCACCTTATTGACACGATTCCATGCTTATCTGCACCTACTTGTTTTGTACTTTGTGATGTATGATAATAACTGCTGTGATAGTTAACTTGTATATGATTGTGCCTTGCTTGCCCTGATTTCACTATCCTGTCTTGGCTGGAATTCCGAGGACGAAATTTTTCTAAGAAGGGTAGAGATGTCACTTCCCAATCCTGGAATACGTATTTTAATACGTAAACCGATAAATTATATTTACCTTGAATTTATACGATATTTATTATGCAGTATTTCTTCATGCATTTCCCAAAAATATTCGACAAAATATTATTTCCTAATTTATTTTCTGCATTTGGGCCTACAATTTTGGCTCATTTGGGTAACCTATTCTTGGTTCACCAATGGTTCATCATGAACCCTTTGGTTCATCATGAACCCATGGGTCCAAGATCTTTATATATAACTCATCTTATTCTCTCTCCTCTCATTTTACTTCCTCTCATTTATTTCCTCCACCAACCAAGGCAAGTACCAACTTGCTCAAGAGATGGATCCATAATTTTATCAATGATTTCTTACAAAACTATTTGCCAAAACATGTTCTTCTCCTCAATCTATACTAGTTTAGAACTTGGAAATTTCCATTTTGAAGCTTTGATTTTTGTAGATCTAAGTTTTGATCATTTTCGAATTTCCTTGGTCTTGATCTATTTTCGTTGGGGTTTTGTGGGTTTTGATGCTTCCATGTGGAAGAGAATTCCATTTCACCCAAGATGGAACTTTGGAAATCCGGATTTGGAGTTCGGATGGCCAAGTTGTGATGTTTTGAAGCTTTGGGTTCAACCATGGTGTTCTTGCTATTTTGGAGAAGACAGTAAGCAGTGTGCAGAGCTGTTTAGCTTACGCACACTGAGCTGCGCGCGCTCTTTAGCGTGCGTACGCGGACTTGAGTACGCTTCCTGTTGGGAGCGTGTCTCCCTGTAGCGTGCGTGACTTTTCACCTACGCTGCTCCCTGTAGCCTACGTGACTTTTCACGTACGCTCTCCTTGAGCCTGCGTGACTTTTCACGTACGCTGCCTTGAGTAAGCCTGCGTGACTTTTCACGTACGCTGCCTTGAGTTAGCCTGCGTGACTTTTCACGTACGCTCCCCTTGAGCCTGCGTGACTTTTCACGTACGCTGCCTTGAGTAAGCCTGCGTGACTTTTCACGTACGCTCCCCTTGAGCCTGCGTGACTTTTCACGTATGCTGCCTTGAGTAAGCCTGCGTGACTTTTCACGTACGCTCCCCTTGAGCCTGCGTGACTTTTCACGTACGCTATCCTTGAGCCTGCGTGACTTTTCACGTACGCTGCCTTGAGTAAGCCTGCGTGACTTTTCACGTACGCTCCCCTTGAGCCTGCGTGACTTTTCACGTACGCTCCCCTTGAGCCTGCGTGACTTTTCACGTACGCTGCCTTGAGTAAGGCTGCGTGACTTTTCACGTACGCTCCCCTTGAGCGTGCGTGCTTTTGTGCGTACGCTTTTGATATTTTATCAGATATTATATGCCCATTTTATATCCTTACGCCTTTTGTCCCGAGCATGATATGAGCACTAATGTGACCCCGGAGAACAAAGTGTTCCTACCCGATACATGTACCTGAATGTCCCAGTTCTTGTTCATGCTCGACAAATGACTCGTAACTCCACGTGGCGTATTTACAATGATGCATTACACTAAGGAGGGTAGCACATGTTGACATACTGATTGACATGGATCCTCTTTGGGGTACTCGTACTAAAGTACGACTTTAGGAGGATAATCATGCAGGCCACAGCATGTGAGTCCAAGATTTTACCTAGGGTTAAATTAGGCAACTAAACATACTAGATGCATGGGGAGGGCAAAATCCCGAGATCGTGTTACACCAGCCGCCTTGAGATATTGTCTCGACGCGCCGGCTGGTCTCCACGGATACTGTGTCATCTGCAACGAATGGATGACTGTATCCGATTAATTCCTGCTTTATATTATATGTTTTAGCAAGGTGGCCTTACGAGGGACCTGTGCTCAATCATACCTGTCTACGCGAACCCCTGGGTTGGCTAGCCTTGCTGGAAAGATACGATCTGAGGATTTTTTTAAATAACATGATGCGAGGATAACCTCATCCCACTAGAAACTCGTAGACTTGATTGGCCGCGAAAATGACTTGCGTGTATCTTATTACCTTCCGTGAATAACTGAGGGAAGCGGACTGTCAGGGTACGTGATCCAACCCATGTTCTTGTTTGATTGTTGGATTGGTTATCGTACTATGACAGGCTATGGACCAAAGTTATGAACGGAAGACTTATTCTGGTTGTGAAGTGCTACTTCTGTGAATGACTGAGGAACATGGTCTATCATGGTACATGATCCAACCCATGTTCTTGTTTGATTGTTGGGTTGGTTATTGTGCTGCGATAGGCTATCGACCGAAGTCACGATCATGAGATTTTATTGTTTATACCTTTTAAACTTATGTGAAAGTTATAGAGTACGACACGTCCCGACTCTATGCGGCACCTTTTGTCCTTGTTTGGTTGTAAGGGTGCCATATGGGTTCGAGGATGTTGCGCTACCCTATAATAGTTGCATAAGTATTACTATTATCAGTCATTCTATTATCTGGGTTTTTAATCTTAACTCTTGTGCCCCTTTGGCGGTACTTGCTATTCGGGGCTGACCCCGCTGGTTTTATTTGGCCAGATCTCATAGCAGAGCCAGAGGACACGATCTTCCTCCCTGACATCCATGGTGCATACTAGGAGCATGGCGGTTCGGGAACTCGAGTGGGTTTCTTCTCCACCACTCCTGCTTATACTTTTACGGCGTTTAGCCACCGGCACCTGTTAGCCGGATTACTTGATATTTTGTGTCAGTACATAATTGTAATTAAACAGACTGCAGCTGTGTATACTTTTGTACTCCTGACTCTCTGAGATAGCTAAATTATAAAGCTAATCTCTCATGACCATTTTGATGAAGCGTCGGGGACGCCTTACTGCTTTATCTTTAATGTTCATTTAATTGCTGATGTGACTTGATTGATTGAGACATAGAACTCTGTGGGACCATAGGAGACTTGATTGTAGCATGTACCCCTCGTCTCTCGACAGCCACGATCGCCGTATGACGTTACGTACCTCATATGGAGTAGCTGGCCTAGTCCGTCTCCGTATTTCGGTACTGGGACGTGACAGGTCACATCTTCAACAACAAGCTCAAATTCCCGTCCCTCCCTCCTTTAACACACAACACCCCCCCCTTTCCCCCCTTCCTCCCTCTCCCTCTCCCTCTTTCCTCACCCTCTTTCCTTTAAGGTAGTCTCAATAAGTAGTGAAATGAGATTAGCCTATGCTGATCGATATATAACTATCAGTTCAATGAATTAGTTATATTCACATCTAAACAAGGGGCGAAGTTGCCCCTGGGCACGGGTGGGCTGTAGCCCACCCCAAATTTTGAAAAAAATTTTTTTGATTTTTTTTTGTAATATTTTCTTAGTTGTGTTTTATATTTTTGTTTGAATTTGAAGTATACAACAATTAAATGTAAATAAATTCTTAAAACATTGGTATTTTAGACGATGCGATACTAGCGTCCTCGTGTCAGTTCAAGCTATACAAAGTTCAGCCCTTCCAAAATTTAGAGACTATATAGCTCTGCCATTGATATAAGATTCGCCGCTTGAAGAACATTTGTTGCTTCCTTTCATCTACGAGGAGATATCTTTAGGAGCTATCGATATAAAAAAAAACGATTAATCCTGGTTCTGTCCCTATCAATTTGCATCATCATAGCCATGGTGCTGTTTGAAATTTGACTCTCTCAAAATTCCTCAGGCATGGTGTAGTCCATGAACACAATGATGCAAGCTATTCTTCTATGATGGATAAACATCACACAATGTAAAGGTATTAGTAGCATGATTCCATTGGAAGCAGATCTGCTGTCCTATTTATCATGTACTAATTATGTTCCCCTTCCTGTTATATGTGGACTATAAAGATAAATAAGTGGATGATGGTCCATATATAATAGAAAAAGGAACAATATTGAAACAGAATAAATGGAACAACAAATATACTCCCAGTTCTATTACAACAGAATGTACAAGTTGTAAAGTCTAACATAATGTGACTATTTTGAGTTTGCCAGCTTGATTGACTTGTATTTCATTGGTGGAGTTCGTCACTCACACATCAATTGGACTTTGTTACTCTGACTACTCTGAAGAGATTCTCATCACCTTCACATGGGATGTGATGTGAAGCTACACAATCTTACATGACATGTATATATATCTATATATATAGTGCGTGCGCCACTTTGTGAGCCTCAAATTCATTGCTATCGCTACAAAAAACTGATGATAGTGATGACCCCCTCTCTCGATCTCAACAACTGTGCAAGTCTTCCTCCCCACCACAACACTCACTACCATTGAATTGAATTGAAATTGAATTGAATTTGAAGGGCCAATGGAGATTCTCTCTATGGAATAATATGCCAATCATTCTCCACTCATCCCAAAGTCAAACAGCCCACGAGAGGGGAGGGGTTCATCATGATTTGTTTCTCAAATTCTCTGTACAGGTCCCTGAAACTTTTCATCATATAGTGTTGATCCCTTTGGTAAGACTTTTCATTTCTAATCCATAGGAGAAATCCTAAGTTCTAAAAAATAAATAAATATAAACCTAACCGTCTCTATCTTAGCTCTTTTGTTAACCTTGAGCGCTCAACCGAATAAATCACGTCTTACTTCACCTTTGACCCCTTGGCTAGGTCCGTAACTTTGAGTTCTGATATCAACTAGTGGATTCCGAACAGAGTTGATTCATGAAATATGATATTGAACTTGGTATATATAACTTAAAAAGAAATATCTTTTTAAGTCATGGACCAATTCTAATTGTCTATGCTCAAGGCCGACCCAAGTCCGACAAAACTTTCGACTTGGACAACTCTCTCTTATTTGGACAATCCTTTAGGTTTAGCACGACCTGCAAGAGATCAGAGTTGCGGGTGGCCTCCCACGACATGAAGAAGTGCCTCACAAGAGTCCGGGTCAAGAGACAACCAAAATTAGCTCCGGCTAAAATAACGCATCCTCTCGGAACGACTTTGTCTGTATCTTATCCTCCCCCCTCTTTATTCGATAGTAAAACCAACTCCCTTATTAATCTTAAGCATTCAATCAGATGCGAAATACAATCCAACATTTGCTACCCATTAAGTCAAATACTTAAGTGAATAGATCCTATCTTGTCACCGTAACATTGTAAAAAAGAGCTCATGGGACTTTGATGTGTTCTAAGTGTCCTAAGTCACTCAACAACTTGGTACAAATGAATAGCAAGCAAAGTAGAGGGGGAGGTCAACAAGATTGTTGTTGCTTCCATTCCTTCACCATACGTTGGTGCCTAAATTATTGGATTGGTGAGGTGAAGTCAATTCTTTTCTTTGTTGCTCGACAGCCGAAAGTGCCAATTGTTTTAATTATTTGTGTATTTGAGTTGACAAAGTTAGGACCTTTACAGAAATAGGAAAAGCTGGAAGGGTCTATAGCTTATTTACCTTTGTTTCATCACACGCGCACAAAAAAAGATGGCCGCAAATATTAAGAAGATGATCTTTCCATAAAAGGGAATTAAAAGCTAAGTTAGAATGTTAGCAAAACGTTGCTATCAATGGTAGCTGGTGGGATACTACGTCATCTCAGTCCAATTGTCAGTAACCATTTCACTTTCCTTAGCAATAGGAAATTTCAACCGATATTTTATTTAGGAAAGTCTAAACAAACCGACGGGACGACCGTGCGGTCGAAATCGACGTCATGTGTTGCTCCTCCTGATGGTTGGACCGTCAGACACACACAAATCATCTACCGGTTAACATAGGTAAATGAGTCCGACCAATGGAGGACCAACATGTGACATCGGTTCACGCAACGATCATTTCTGCGGTCCGTAAGAAATTACTCCTTTATTCAAAATCGAGCCGAACCGAATCAAAATAATCCAATTATTTGGTAAATTTAATTTTTTGAATACCAGCCCAAGTTTATAGTTAATTTGATGCTTAACTTGTGTATATATATGGGAACCATGGTTATATTGTGAGCATGCATTTTACTTTTATGGGCATAATAATTTGATTAAATATTAGCCTGTCAAAGAAACAAACGTAGCAAATGGGTAGGTCCAAGTAATGAACATAGTAGTAAATCCGACTTGGACACGACACGACACTGAACGAAAAACTATTTCGACACGACATGAAACGACAAACTATTTTCCTGACACGAAACGACAAACCATTTTATCCTTGTTACTAAACAAAGAAAGGGGTACGGACTGATCTATCCAATAAATCAGTTCCAATCTATTTTATTGCACATGCATAGGTGAACCCAACTGGTGGATCCTTGTTAGATCGATTCACGAACCCAAGTATAGATTTTTTTTTTTTTTTTTTCAATTTTTTTTGTCAATAATTTTTAATATACGGTCCATAACTACTATATTTTTTTTTTGAGGTGTCCTTTTTTTCGACTTGACAAATACCAAAGAAAAATTCGAACCTGCATCTTCAGCGCCGGGACCCCCGTTGCTACTAGACCACAACCCATGGACCGGCCCATAACTACTATATTTGTTAAAGATTAGATCAAGTTAATTAAGTAATTAAAAGTTAAGGTTTTAGGTCTTGAATTGAAATTCTCATAGCTTAAGAGTTTAGCTTAGAGATTTTTTATTTTTTTTGTTCAATTTGAAAGTTTAATCTTGAATCTTTATTTTTTTGTTTTCTTTTTTCCTAAATACTTCTCTATATAGATTCGAGAGGGTATAATAAAAAAGAATCTAAAAATAAAAATTCAGGATCTAAACTTTTCAATTAGACATGTCAGAACTTAAAATCTAAGCTAATATAAAATCCAGAATCTAAATGCTAATTAGCCCATTACTACCTCACATTTTCGTGTATTCAATAAAGAACCGAGAACTAAAATACATGGCCACATTCCCTAAATATTGATGTAATATGGAATTCTTGTATGTATTCAAAGCCATTTATGAGTTCCCTTTCTATTTTCAACTCCTTAGCCATGCTGATATACCGAAATAACATCAAATTCATCACCAACAATCAAAATCCATTACTTAGCAAGTAAGTTTGTTGGAAAGCTGAGATTTTTTACATTAAATAGTATCCAAAGAAACTTGACACTCACAAACAACCAAATTAAAATAAAAAAAAGACGTACTATTCCTTATTGTTACACACAAATACAAAGTAGCGAGAAATACATATATATATCTGATAACTCGGTTTACATGTTTGGTTGGGTAATCACAAATTTTACACTTTCTTTCCATAATTATAGCTATCCATAGTATCTCCCTCTCTCTCGTTGGTGAACTCTCCTTGATCACTACAAGAAGCTATTTCCTTTACAAATCACTTGATATACAATGGCAGTGTTGATTTGTGACGCGAAAAAACTGAGAAGAGGAAAACAAAGAATGTGAAGGTACAGGTATACTGGTGTATGCAATCTTCTCAGAGTTCCATATATTCAAATATGCCACCGGTGTGATTAAATCCACATGATACATGCAAAGCCTTCACACGACTACCAGTATTAATTATCATTGGCTCGAAGTAGTCGACATCATCTCCGTGGCCCTGAGAGGAAAAATATAATAAGCGCACATTGTCAGGTACTATGGAAAGAAATGAAGGATGACACTTAAATATAGCCAGACAAAGATTCACTAACATAAGAAGTCTGGTTCTATATCATGGAGAAATTTCCAATATTTGGAGTGACTGTTGACAGAATTCCAACTTTACGGGAGAACAGTTTGATACTTGAGACTGTTGTGGTGTTCTCCATCACAATTTATCAATTTCCTTGTTCTTTCACGATTTTGAATTCTTCAAAAATTTCTGAACCCTAACTTGATCGATTTAGATCAGTGGGCAAGGTTGTCAATACTAGCTAACCGATTGAGAATATAGATGTAAAACCCTGCATAAAGCTAATTCACATTGTACAATATGACCTGAAAGCCAAATCCGAAAAATACATAGCAGGTCTAGTAATTCAAGGATTGAATGACAAACATACCAATTTTTTTACGAGCGCCATTTAATTTATCATCGAAATGGCTCAAATTTGGTCTATACCTACTTAATTTTAAGACATCACATGCCACCTCAAAGAATCTTGAAAAGTCGAGTAGTCTAAGAAATGCATAATACTATGTCACACAGGCACGGGAAATCTTGTTCTTATTGTAACCATGTTTGCATTCTAGCAATATATATCTCGTATCTGCATTTCATCCTTATCCATATCCATGTATCTATTTGTGCAACATTGGCATAAATGTAGTTTTACCTTCATCTCCCAAAAAGCTCTTTTGGCCAGAGGCGGAATGGGTATCCAATGTTAATAAGATGGGGAGGGTTGGACTTATTAATTGAGAAAAATTAAAATAATAGTCTAACTAATGATTTTTTCCAAAAGTTGGAGGAGAAATATAATAAGTAATTCGAAGCTTCTCAAAATTATGGTTTAACTTATGAACATTTTCTAAGTTAGCCCATGACCATGCTGTGGGTGCACCCCTGATTTTGACACTACACAGATCAAAATCGCCAGTGTAATTTGTAATTGCAGCCATTACGTACCAACTTCCTGGATAAACCTTTTAGTTGTAGACAGCCTATAGAAGCTTCTAGTTTCATGAGTGCTCGTAGGTGTAGGCCTCTCTTGTGGCCTTACACAAAGGGCGTACAAACACTCGCAAAGCAGGTCCAGTCCGCCCAGCTGAAATTTTGAAAACCCTATATATGGCCCAAGCCCTCATCATCATCATCCAAGTCTTCTCCCATCGGAATGGGGTCGGCTATGGAGCATTAGAAAGCTTCATACACTATTTGACAAAATTTTATGACCGGTTGTCGACTTGACGTCAACCATGTATCTTGGTGCAAAATTCGTATAATGTTAGCTATGAGCTCGGCCATGTCATATAACCTAGGTAGCCACTTGCCTGACTACCTTTTAGATTGTAGTTTAAGCTCACGCAACAAATTAACACACCCTTCAAATTTTCCTAGACTATAAGAAGCCTAGACGAAGAGCTAAGATGATACAATTTGCTATAGGGAATTGTATTCTGCTCTATGACAAAGTCAATGAGTGAAGGAATGACAATCTATTCCAAATATACGACCAAGCCCACTCCTATAGTTACTTCAGTCCAGACAACCACTCCGTTTCCCATTTATATCCAAAACCCAAGCCCAGTTGGAACTTCAAATATAAAAATTCCTAAGCTGTTCCTCACACCAATCCCAAGCTGTTCCTCACACCAATCCCAGCCAAGTATTGCATGTATGCACTATGCACATGGAGCCTGGAGGATAATTGATGGAACTTCCTCCTGGTCCTTCATGAGCTAATCTTTCTCTTTCCGATTCCTCTAACGCCAACAAGTATCGTCACTCCGACGAGTTCTCTTCCTCTTTAACTCTCACTTCTCCCATCACAGATCCAGATTATTGACTCCAATGTCTCTTTTCTCTATATTGTTTCATTTTTAATCATGGAGATAATCCTAACTTATTCCATAATTTTGTATCATGGAGCCCCTCAAATTCTCTCTTAAATTTTACTAGTTCAATGATTGTTTTTATTTGGTGTGAGATGAAATTTTTCAATATTTTTATATTACAACCTGTTCTTTGAACTTTCACTATTTGCTTTTACACATAATTCTTCATTCAAGATCATTATTCAATGTTGATGTTCACATGTATACACAACATCTCTCCGTATGAGAATTATTAAGTATTGCTAATTAATTTCCATTATAAAGCTTAATGTGTCAAATAAGTTCTGCATTAGTTCAATTATTTTTTGTAACAGATTTTTACAGTTAAAATTTTATCTTTGTATTATCGAGATGGATCAACCTCCCATAAAATATAGATCAAGTAATACTTTTAGTCACCACATAATGCACCTGAATCAGGATACACCACATAATGTGCCTAAAGCATATTCATCCTTGTTAAGTGTTATATTAGGATTATTTGTTAATGGGCTTTAGTCCCACATTGCTTAGAATAATAGGAGAGGGGGCTAGCCTCTCCTATATATATTGTTGACCCAGACTGGATCACAGTCAACCTAATTTAGAGAATTAACAAAACAATATTTGATATTATCCAATATGACACATTGAGCTCAAAGACAAGAACATCATCTACAACATATTAAGTTCAAGACAGACGTCATCGACAAGTTGGTCATTGCAATTGTACTTGTACTGAGTCTGTAATTTTTATTTTATTGAGTTTGAGAACATGTACGTTGAGTCGCACTGAGTCATCTCAACCCTAGACTTACTACTCCAAAGCTCCACCATACAAACAAGACAATCACCAAACCAAACCAAACCAAACCATTCTAGCCTACTTCAACTTTCTGGCCCCAAGCCGAACTCTCTCTCCTAAAAATTAGGAAGCTAATTGTTAGGAATACCTTGATCTAGGCTGTCCAACGTTCAAATTTTTGAATATTTGAGACCGAATTCTGGCCGAATTCTGCCTCCTCAGACTAGTATAAATACGGCTTGAATTCTCTTATTTCAAATCATTAAGCTCCTAGATGATCAAGTGTGAATCAGCTAGAAGTTCTGCGCAAGAGTTGTAAAAAAAGTTACTTGGACAATTCCAAGTTTCGCCTCTGCGAAGTTGTAAGAAGTTGGCGTGCTCTTCTGAGTAAAGGCACGTGTGTGTACCCTATTTCACAAATAGTGGATTTCAATCCTGAGCGAGAGTTCTCAGGCCTGGACTAGTCCTCCACGAGGGAAACCAGATTAAATCGCTATGTTTGCGTATGCTCTTCTGATCTCTAATAATTTTCGCCTTACTACTCTGATTACTTACTCTCTTGGTAGTTGCTTTCTGGACTTGTTATAGAGTTAATTTTTTAATTGGTTATTATTGACACAAACTCTATTCACCCCCTCTAGAGTTGCCTATACGTACTTCATATATGTAGTCTCTCATCAATAATAATACATCCAATTATTTCTAACTCTACATGATATCAAAGCCAAAACCCTAGCCGTCATCCACCACTCTCTCCCTCTTCACAAAACCCTAACCCTAATCACAGCCCCCTCTCACCGGCGCATACCCCTTCCCCTCCCCTCCTTACCGCTGCTGATGCCGCCCCTTTACCCCCCCCCCTCCCCTCCTTACTGCGGCTGCCCTTTTCCCCCTTCTAGAACCGCCGCCCTTCACAGCACCCCTTCCCCTCCCCTCCTTACCGTCGATGCTGCTGCTCCTTCCCCCCCTTCCCCTCCTTGTACAACCCCCCTTCCCCTCCAGCACCTCTTCCCCTCCTCCATGACTCAAAACCCTAACCCTTCTCCCCTTCCTCCAGCCACCACCCAACCACTCCAAACCCTAACCTAGTTAAAAAAAAATCGCTGGAATTCTTAGAGGGTAAACATATGTTTGCTGGAACGTCTGACTCTATTAATTCGAAAATTTAACAAAGAGCAAACATATGGTTTGTTTTGCATGAATCTTTGTTTCTTTCCTTGATTTTCATACCAGGATCTCACAGAGGTTAACATGGATTATCTCTCTGTCCTGGCTTGTGATCCACTCTCTGCTTCCAATGCGCAGTGCCGGTTCTCGCTCCGTTTTTAGCGCACTGGCAGAGTTGCTGTGATTATCCAGTTGGAAAGATCAAAGTCGACAGTCGATTCAGAAATCCTGAAAGATGACAGATTCTACGACGAATAGTAGTGCCACTGATACTAGTGTTAGCAACACACTAGGAGGACCAACATGCACTAGTACAACGATTTTCTCTATTCGACTTGTCGATCGACAGTTGGAACCAGAGGGCTACTCGACATGGAGAAAGAAGGTCGAGAAGATATTTCGCAGAATGCGGTTGTCCAAACATCTGACTGACAATCCTCCAGCAGAAGATGATCCCATATTTGAGCAATGGAAGACAGATGATAGTCGACTGTTTATATAGTTGATGAATTCAATGGAACCATCGGTGGAAGACATGGTTCAGAATACAGACTCCGTGAAGGAGTTATAGAAGGTACTGACAGCGGTGTTTGATGGAAAACGCGATTTATCTCGCATCTATGACTCGGTCGTTGGTGTATACCGAGCAAATCAGGAAGACAAATCTCATAAGGACCATTTCTGGGCCTTTAAGGCTGTCTGATGAGAGCTACCGTATATTACCACTTACGTGGGCTCAACGTGAGCAGCTTCATGTCATGGCTTATCTTGCCTCTCTCCGCCCTGATGCGGACTCCGCTCGTTCTCAGATTATTGCTGGATCTGAAGTTCCGTCCCTATTGGAAGCGCACTATCGTGTCCTTAAGGCAGCAAAAGTAGTTGAGACCACTCCGGGTGATACACCTGTTGATTGCTCTGCTCTTGGTACAGCTCGTACAGGATTTCGTGGTGGTCATGGTGGCCGACGTGGTAGCCGAAATGCCGGTCGAGATAGGGGACGTGGCAATGGCAGTTGTGATGGAGGAAGACCGCGCACTTGCTTTAACTGTGGTCAGCTTAGTCATTTCTATTGGCAATGCACTAAATCACCTGCTGCTAATATCACGACTGATGCTCCTGATGATGGTGTCCGATCTATTCAGATGACTTCAGACTCATATACAGTTACTTGATTTCCAGGTTCAACGTTGTAGTGAAGCTTCTACGTCTGTATCCACCGGATACTCAGTAACGTGCATAGTAAAATCCAAGCAGTGGATAATTGACTCTGGTGCGTCATCTCACATGACTGGTGTCGCAGGTATGATACATGATTATGTACTTGTACGTCGTGTTTCTGGCATTACGGTTGCCAATGGAGGTTTCCTGACAGTCCGAGGACGTGAAAGTGCCAGTCTTTCTTCCGGACTGTCACTCAATTCTATATTACTTACACCTGGGAAACCGTGCAGTTTAATTTCTATTAGTCAAATTACTCGTGAACTGCATTGCTCGGTAACCTTTTTTCTGATGTGTTTTTCAGGACCTAAAAACTGGAAAGACTATCGGCAAGGGGCATGTGGCATGAGGCTTGTACCTGTTTGACGCACCTTCTTCTGTTGTCTGTGCCAGCATAAACTCAATCATTTCGAGTTATATTGTCAGTTAGGCCATCCATCAACCTAAGCTCTCCAGAAAATGTACCTTTCTTTAGATATCCCCGCTTCTTTTTATTGTGAGCCGTGTAGTTTAGCTAAGCATCACCGGGTTCCCTATCCGGTGAGTCAAAATAAAATTGCTTCCGTTCCTTTCGAGTTGGTGCATTCTGATGTATGGGAACCATGTCCGATTGAATCAGTAATGGATTTTAAGTACTTTGTTACTTTTGTTGATGATTACTCACGTGTCACTTTTGTTTATCTGATAAAAAATCGTTATGAATTGTTTAACATTTGGTACAACTTTCATGCCGAAATAAAAACACAATTTGGTATTCCATTCAAAAAATTTCGGAGTGATAATGGCCGTCAGTATTTATCTCGTGATCTCGATAGTCATTTGGCCCGCAATGGCATCATCCATCAAACTTCTTGTGCGTACACACCACAACAAAATATTGTGGCTCAAGAATCGTCATCTCTTGGAAACAACACGTGCTCTTATGTTTCAAGCACGTACTCCCAAGAAATTTTGGTCGGATGCGGTTCTTACTACTTGTTATCTTATTAACCGTATGTCATCGTCAGTTTTCAATGGTAGCACTCCCTTCTCTCGGCTTTTTTCCGGACGAGAGTCATTTCCTCGGCCTCTCAGAATCTTTGGCTGCTTATGCCATGTTCGGGATACCCCACCAACTCTTTCTAAATTAGATCCTAATGCAATAAATGTATTTTTCTTGGGTATTCTAAAGGTCAGAAAGGGTATCGGTGTTATTCCTCTGTCTTGAAGATATTTTTTCACTCGGGATGTTACCTTTGTAGAAACCGAATTTCCTCCACTCCCACAATCAACAGGTCCGGCTCCCCTAGTCTATCAAGAAGAGAATTTTTTGTTACTTCCTGATCAAACACAACAGCCTTCCGTATGGATGTCCTCCCTTACCGAGCCAGTTTTTCAAGCCGATGGTCCGCATACACCGATTCAGTCAGTGCCGATATCGTCCACAGAATCCTCCTCCTCTGGTTCTACCAGCAGCTCCGGCTCCAATGAGTTGCCTCCACCTGTTCCACCAGTTCCGTCAGCAGCTTCGGCGGTTCCGCCTTCAGAACGTCCTCGTCGTGCCTGTTGTGATCATCCCTTCTATGTTGACAGCTACAAAGGACTTACCAGTCACACTCAGTCTCTGGTGGCTACTATTGATGGGATTCAGATTTTCAAGACCGCTGAGGAGGATCTCCGACATCCTGGTTGGTGTGCTGCTATGAACGAGGAGATAAAAGCTTTCAAGAAAAATCACACTTGGACTTGGTCGATTTACCCACTGGTAAACAGGCAGTAGGTTGCAAATGGGTATTCACAATCAAGGTGAAACCAGATGGCTCTCTTGATCGCCTGAAGGCTCGTCTGGTGGCCAAAGAATACTCTCAAACCTATGGTGAGGATTACTTCGAGACCCTCCTGTTGCTAAAATGACGTATGTTCGTGTCCTCATGGCCTTGAATGTTCGCTATGACTGGCCGTTGCTTCAACTGGATATCAAGAATGCTTTCCTCCACGAGGATCTTGATGAAGAGGTATATGTGATGCAACCTCCCGGATTTGCTGCAAGGGAGGGTAAAGTGTGTCATCTGAGTACCTCTATGGTCTGAAATAATCATCCCGTGCGTGGTTTGGTCGATTTACACATGTGGTTACTCAGTTTGGATTATGTCAATCAAAGAAGGATCATTCCGTATTCTACCGACAGACATCACCTGGAAGGATATTACTTGGTGTCTATGTGGATGACATTGTAATCACAGGAGACGGCATTCAGGATATTGAAAGCCTCAAGAAGTTTCTGGGAGAACAATTTCAAACCAAGGATATGAGATCATTGAACTATTTTTTAGGTATTGAGGTCACACGGAGTAAGCGAGACATTGTAATGTCCCAGAGAAAGTATGTGTTGGACATAGATGCAGGCATGATGCAAGCTAAGGGAGCAACCTCACCTATGGATTCAGGGGCAAAGTTACTTCCAGACAAAGGGGCTCTGATGACCAACCCAGAACAGTATCGTCGAGTAGTTGGAAAACTCAACTATTTGGCAGTCATGACTCGTCGGATATTTCTTTCGTAGTAAGTGTTGCAAGCAGATTTATGGCTTCTCCAAGAGTTCCACACTGGCAGACAGTTCTCAGAATCCTGTGTTATCTAGTCAAGAATCCATGAAAAAAAATTCGGATGAAAAATAATGGACACACTCGTATTGAGTATTTTATTAATGCTGACTGGGGAGCAAGTCTGACAGATAGACGATATACATCTGGCTACTCAGTATTTATTGACGAAAATCTAGTATCATGGAAGAGCAAGAAACAAAGTGTGATAGCACGCTCAAGCTCAGAAGCAGAATATCGAGCTATTGCTCATGGTACATCAGAGGTATTATATATGAAGCATCTCTTACAAGAACTGGAAGAAGATGCAGGATCTCAAGCGACAGATCTATGGTGTGATAATTAATCTGCTATTCATATTGCCACCAACCCAGTATTTCATGAACGGACGAAGCATATTGAAATTGACATCCACTTTGTTCGTAATGAGTATACAAAGAGTGATAAAGTTTCAACATGTGAGAACCGGCGACCAAATAGCTGATATCTTCACAAAGCCTCTTTTGGGTCATCGGGTTCAATTTCTATGTAACAACCTGGACATGATTGACATCTATGCTCCAGCTTGAGGAAGGGTGTTAAGTGTTATATTAGAGTTATTTGTTAATGAGCTTTAGTCCCACATTGCTTAGAATAATATGAGAGGGGGCTAGCCTCTCCTATATATATGTAGTCTCTCATCAATAATAATCCATCCTATTATTTCCAACTCTAATGTGCACATAATGCACCTGAATCAGGATACACCACATAATGTGCCTAAAGCATATTCATCCTCATCAACAATAATATGATATAAACCTTTCTGTCACCTCTAGAGTCATAATCCTCGATCATAGTTCTATTTGCAGGGACTTTCTGGGGTCTAATACTAATAATGACCAAAGGTGTGGCATCGAAAGCAAGTCTTGTTTCTGCTAGACGAATCTGTAGTAACTGTTGATATATGTGTTAAGTGTTATTGGGCTTTAGTCCCGCATTGCCTAGAATGATAGGAGAGGAGGCTAGCCTCTCCTATATATATGTAGTCTTTATTCCAATAATAATCACTCAAAAATTTCTACATGGTATCAGAGCCTAAACTTGCTTAGAATACCGTCAGAGCCACCCTTTCCACACAAATCCGACCCCTAACCTCGCCCTCCCTTCCCCCCCCCCCCACGCCGCCGCTGCCGCTACTGCGCCGCTGCTCCCGCGGACGCTGCAGCTGCTGCTGAGCCGCTGCGGCTGCTACTGCCGCTGCTGCTATCGTGGGTGCCTCCGTGCACACTACTTTTAGGGCTCCTACTATGTAGGTAAGCCTAAACTTGAGATTTATCTCATCTGTGGCACCTACGGTGTAGGTAAGCCTAAATTTGAGATTTATTTCATCTGTGGCACCTACAGTGTAGGGAAGCCTAAAATCGTTCTTGGAGATTTATCTCATATGAGATTCTCAAGGAGATGCCAATGATGCCTAGATCCGATGAAACCAGACAAATTCGAATTTAGAAGAGGACGACGAGGACAAGCGTGAGTGTGACGTGATCGAGAAAAAGCATCGATGGAGGCGATTCTCAAGAAGCTGGATGCTGACGATGTGGCGACGTTGATGAAGTTGATAAAGGTGTCGGCTGGTGATAGCACGACACGAGCGCCGCCAAAGTTGGAACTACCCTCCATCGATCTGAAGTTGGATGGACCAGCCACCTATCTGAGTTGGTCACGGCGGACGAGAAGAACCCTTGCAGGAAAGAACCTGGAGGAATTCTTGACGGACGAGAAGACAGAGCCAGAAGAGGGCTCGACAGGACGCGACGAGTGGAAATCCACTCATATGGTGATTTACATCTGGCTTCTCAATTCCTTAGTTCAGTCTATTGCTTCCACAGTAGATGGCATTGTGATGGTGAAAGACGTATGGGAGAAGTTGAGGAGAACCTATGATGGCGTGGGAAACAACCTACGAATCTTCAAGATAAAAGGAGAGATCGATGACACCGTACACGGGGAGAAGACGGTGCAGGAGTACGCTACGGAGTTGGAGCGTCTCTAGCTGGATTATGATCACTTCTCGAAACGGGCAAGCTGCGGGGACCCGAAGTGTAAGGAGAGATGTGTGTCTGCAGAAGAGGACGATGAAATTCCTCAAAGGGCTGACTGCAGCATTTGCACAGAGGACAACCTTACTCCTCGCCCAACCAGAGATCCCTAGTCTCGAGGAGGCTATCTCAGCCATGATCCAGGAGGAGACGCGGATCAGATTACAGACAGGGACAGGTGATCCCCCCGAAGCAAAGTCAGCACTAGCAGCTGCTAGCTCGGGCGACACAGGATCCAAGGGAGAGCTCTGGCAACACAATCGGCAGTGCTACAACTGCGAGGAGATGGGCCATCATCGATATACTTGTACCAAACCACCTAAGGAGGGAGACTCAGGTGGTGGACGAGGACGAGGATATATTGGACGTGGACGTGGTCGAGGAGGCCGACGAGGCGGCCGAGGAGGCTATCGGGCAAACTTGCTGGTGGCAGAAGGAATGGAGGAGCTGGTGGCACCTTTACTGAGGAGGATCAGGCACTGCTGGACCTGTTGGAAAGAAAGCAGAAAGCGTCGACCGAAGGAGACAGGAGGAACGGAGCAGAGGAGACATCCACCCCATTCTTCGGAGGCAACGCCGCTATGTATGCTCACCCATCAGAAGGTACTGACGAGTCACTCGCTCTTGCATCTATGTCTTTCCTTAAAACGTCAGACTGGATTATCGACTCAGGAGCATCTCGGCATGTGACCGGAAACGCTAGTGAGTTTTCTTCATACACTCACCTAGCACCAGCAGACACCATTCAGACTGCAGATGGCCCTGTGGTCGGTAATGGTACTGTTAATTGTACAGGTTCAGTAAGATTATCCAATGTGTTACATGCTCAATCATTTCCAGTCAGTCTTTTGTCTATTAGTTCTATAATTCTCCAACTAAAATGCATTGTTTCTTTTGATATTCCTAAGGTGATCTTCCAGGAGAAAGGGACGGGACGAAGACTTGGGACTGGCACTTGGCATGAGGGACTGTGCTACCTAGATCGGGAAGGACTGGACTCAGCATTGATATCTATGGCAGAGAAGGCTGGAATGGGAGAGCTGCAGCAGAGGACTGAAGATACTTTGATACTTCATCATAGGAGGATGGGACATTCTTCTTTTGATACTCTAAGTTATAACCAGAGATGTATGCAAAATCAAATAAACAGAAATTAGTATGTGATGCATGCGAGTTAGGAAAGCTTACTAGAAGCTCATATGTTGGTACTGGTCATAAGAGTTCTTTTGTTTTTGAGGTAGTACATTCTGATGTTTGGGGTCCATGTGCTACTAACAGTATGAATGGATATAAGTACTTTCTCCTTTATTGATTGTGCATCTCGTGTCTCCTGGCTATATTTAATGAAAAATAAGAGTGAAGTATTTGCTTGCTTTCGGGACTTCCATAAACATGTCCAGACTTAGTACAATGCAGTAGTGAAGGTACTGAGGTCTGACAATAGAACGGAGTACACCAACAGGACACTTGCAGAGTACCTGTCAGCACACGGAATACAACACAAGACCAGCTGTGCATACACACCAGCACAAATGGAGTAGCAGAAAGGAAGAACCGACACCTTCTAGAGACCGCAAGAAGTATGATGATCGACATGAATGTCCCACAAAATCTATGGGGACATGCAGTATTGACAGCAGCTCAACTTATCAACAAGATGCCTTCAAAAGTCATGGGATGGAAGTCCCCATGCGAAGTATTACAAGGCAATAATAGTGGGATACTCCCACTAAAGGTATTCGGGTGTGTGTGCTTTGTGAAAGACAACAGACCATCAGTTGGTAAGCAGGAGATCGCCCAACTCAAAGGAAAGCTTGGCAAGGAGTTCGAGGTGAAGGATCTTGGCCCTCTTCGATACTTCCTTGGGATTGAGATTGCTCGAGATAATGAGAGAATCGTTCTTTCTCAAAGGAAGTACGCACTGGACCTGCTTACAGAAACGGGGATGATGGGATGCAAACCAGCTACGACACCGATAGACCAGAAGTTCAAACTGGATGCTGAAGCTTGAGAACCAGTTGACCGGAATAGATATCAGATATTGGTGGACAAGTTGATCTACTTGAGCCACACTCGACCTGATATCAGCTTTGCGGTCAGTGTAGTGAGCCGCTACATGCATGACCCCCGGAAGGATCATATGGACGCAGTATACCAGATTCTGAGGTACTTGAAGGGAGCACCCGGGAAGGGACCGATCTTCAAAAGAAATAATCATGTAAGCATCGAGGGCTATTGTGATTCTGACTGGGCTAGCTGTGCTGACGACAGGAGATCCACATCGGGCTACTGCATATTTGTTGGAGGCAATTTGTCTCGTGGAGGAGTAAGAAGCAGTCAGTGGTGGCCAGATCAACAGCTGAAGCGGAGTATAGAGCTATGGCCTTGGGAGTCACAGAACTATTGTGGTTGAAGAATATGCTGACGGAGCTAAAGCTGGACCAGGGAGCCAAGATGAAGCTATGGTGTGACAACCAGTCATCTATTAGTATTGCCAACAATCCAGTGCAACATGACAGGACCAAGCATATCGAGATTGACAGATTCTTCATCAAAGAAAAGCTGGAGAAATGAGTACTAGAGCTGGGCTACGTTCCAACCAAAGATCATGTAACAGACGGACTGACAAATGGGCTTAGTTCTATCAGCATGATGAGAGGATGTGACAAGATGGGTTTAGTGAATATCTTTCGCCCATCTTGAGGGGGAGTGTTGATATAAGTGTTAAGTGTTATTGGACTTTAGTCTCACATTGCCTAGAATGATAGGAGAGGAGGCTAGCCTCTCCTATATATATGTAGTCTCTATTCCAGTAATAATCACTCAAAAATCTCTACAGTAACAAACTTTCCCTATTTAACTACAGATACCATTGCATGAGCTCCAATGCTTAGGTACAACACTAACAAATTTCCCTCAAGTTCAAACTGATTCTTAACTGTCTTCTACCTGTGTTGGGAAGTAAACATTCTGGGCTACTTTGGTTCCCATTTGAAATGAAAAGTTCGATGTTTCGGCCAGCAACTTGGACAAAACGGCAAACGAAACATTTTTGGTTCCCACTATCTGCCATTTTAGTAATACAAAAATGGTCGCAAAAATGGCTAAAGTTAAAGGCTTGGGAAGGCACTATTTGCCATTTGGCATTTTAAATGAAACTTTTTTCCATTCAAATAGGAAACAAACTGGGCCTCTGTAGCCAGCAAATTTGACTTATGGCTCCAACTCCCCAGCAAATAGATCCCGATAAGCTGAGAGCAATGCGAGGAAGTATTGCTCAACAAATTTCAGCTAGATAGAAAACGCATGTTCCCCAAAATGTTCCAGCTCTCCCTCAACCATAGTCCAACCAATTTATTTGGCCTATATACTGTAACATCATCTCGTCAAAACTAACCTTCTGGCTGATTGTTCTATGAAGAACACGATACATTAAAAACTTCTTTTGCGCATTCTTCAGATGATAGTCCCAAAATTCACTAGGAAGTTCAATTTACATTTTGTTAGCACTAGTACATAAAAGGGATTTAGTGGATGATACTACGGAAGCATTTACAAAATCATTCCCCAAAATTCCATTTGAGAAGGCTATAGTGGTTCTTTTCCATAGACAGAATAAATTGACTGGTAGGAAGCATATAAAATTTCCCATAAAACCCATTTGAATGGGCCCTAGTGGCTCGTTTTAATAGAATGCCCCTAAGAAATAAATTTACACTGTAATACTTGTCGAGCGCTTCTTGACATGGTCACTAAAATTTATTTTTCTTGTAGACTCGAGTTTTGGAGGCAATCTATAAATGCTCAAATAACTAGTTTTGTGGGCCTTGGCCACATCTATGTTGTCACCGACGATGCCTAGGCCGTTTGGCGTGCAGATAAAAAATTCACCGCCTCGACCTGGGTAATTTTTCCTTTGTTGTGACGATGGTCGCCTAGGATCGTGTATGGTCAAATATATATGCGTAGTAGGAAAAAATATATAGCGCAGCAAGGAAGTACCCAAGTTCCTGGACGACGCCTAGGCGAGACGGCTGTCGCCTCGTCTAGCACCCAGAACAATATAGAGCAACACAATTTCAAAAATGCCGCCATAATATCAACCCCTGTGTTCAGCAATCGCAACATCTTGTATTGAACTTTGTAATATTGCAAAGAATTACAATGAATTACTCTTTCGAAGAAGAGTATTACAGAGATACTTACAAAAAATAATGTTTCTAAAGAAGTGTGGCGATGGAAGTCTAGTCGGCGCGTGACTACTCGCCTGACTACTTTGTTCCGTTAACGTTCCGAAAATGTGCATCTTCTTCTAAGTAGAGACGAGATAAATTCTTTTTTTTAGCTCACTGATGATGTATGTAATTCCAAATGAGCCTAGTTGTTGGCTATTTATAGCATGGCTTTTCAGTAACCGTGTTTGTGCCGCGAGGCCAGCCCAATGAGGCTACAAGCCTTAAACGGGGTTATAATGCCAGCCCGCGAGGCTGAAAAACCTTCATTATCCTATAAAACTCGGAATTAGTGGGTGTGACTACCCATTAACAGCGGCAACCACCTACTAAAGTAGTAAGAATTTTAGCTATAAAGAGGGGTGTCGTCCCCTAGATTCTCGTTGCGATATAACTGCCATTTAAACAACAGGATAGCGTCAAGCAACGCTAATTAGCCGTACGAGGCCAACCTTCACAGTGGAGCTATCCAGCCTTGGTTGTAGGCAGTGTTCTAAAAATCGCTAGACGGACTCGGTGCGGCGGAGGTCCGCCTAGCGCCTAGCCCGCCTGGGCGGCCGTCTAAATTTTTTTTTTTTGAAATTTTTGAAATTTTGAATTTTGAAATTTCTAAAATCCAAATACTATATTAAAATCCAAACAAATATCCAAAATACAACTAAGAATAAACAAAATAAAAAAAATTCAAAAAAAAAAATCAAAAAACACGACCGTCCAGGGGCGCCTAGGCCCGCATTGGCCCGCCTAGCCCACCGCCTAGGGGGTTTTCGGTGCGGTGGGCCGGCGCCTAGGCCGATTTTTAGAACACTGGTTGTAGGTCCCGTCTGTACAGCAGGATTGACCTTTTGCGGCTTCAAGCTTGCTTGCCTCACGGAGATTGCCAGTCTTCGGCTAAGGGCCCATCATTGCAGCACGTCCGGCCTTCCAGGTTTGTTTAAATTCACGCATGCAGCGAAGTATTCAGGCATACATGACCCAGACCGGACTTGGATAGATCTTCTGAATCCAAATGACTATTCTACCCCCTAATTAACACGTTGTCTGGGAGCTCTCCTTTCAGAGTGTCAACAGCTAGATCCTATTCTTTAGTGATGTAGCCAAAAATTTCAGTGAATCTAGATATATCGTCAATTCTTTTGTCATATAACATGATGGCCTGGAGAAAATATATTTATTCTACAATATGAACATAATTGATAGATTGAAGCTATAATGTGAACTGATAATATCAAAATTCAGTAAAATTGATAGATAGAAACTAACCAGCTGCCCACCGGAGGAAAGACCTTCTTCAAAAAATGTGCCATTTGCACCTCCCCAGCCCCATGTGAAAACATTGCCACCTAAGGTACATTTACAAAGGTTGACATTTCAAACCCAAAAAAGTTACATGTCCACTAAGCAAATGACATTCCGAGTAAACTGATAATCAAACTCTTTCTACATAAATAATATCTGCTATCTAAATCACTTTAGTTTAAAATCACAAAAAGAACACAGTGCAATGAGGAGTCATGCGAACATATTTTCCTTCAGTCCCCATTTATTCAGCCAATATGGACAAAAATTATAGTTTTTTTCAGATTTGGTTCCATGCCTTCGAGTTTATTTTGGTTGTTGGTCTGATTGGAGGATGTCATTTTTTCTTCATGACAATACGCTATCATGCGACCATGCACTCTTAGCATTTGTATGGTGAATTTGGAGAGAATGCAATAGCCGAGTTTCTAGAAAAAAAAATTACACTCCATTGAGGAATTGCAAAGGGAGATTGATTACTTCTTCCTTTTGGTCTGCCAACCTTGCTAGAAGGATGAAGTTGAATGTCACGTCCCGGTCCCGTAGGACCGATCGTCCTCGCTAAGACGTGATGCCGCACGAACCTAGGTTGCGCTCGTGCAAGACGGGTTCCATAACGATCGATTACATCAGCTTGCGACGGGGTCGTCGCACAGAAGTCCCAAACAGAAACATTGAATATACAAATCAACACAAACATTGAAACAAAATCAAAATCTTTTATTGATACTTGAAATAATATTACAAAGGCGCGTAGCCAAGATTACAATCACTCGAGCTCACTTTTCTCTCTGATTACAATCACTCAGCTCTCTCTCTCTTTCATATCTCAATACAATTTGACAAGCCAACGGATGATTCAGATAGACGATGTCCATACATTATGTCCCGTATAAGTTCCGACTCCATGCGGCCGCACGTCTCGAAAAGCCAAGGAACTCCGTGCCTCGGCGCATCCAAGCGAGCTTCACGCCAACGAGCTTTTACCTGTGCCTGTACATGGAAACTGTGTGGTGTCAGTACTCAACTGTACTGGTGGAGTGAGCTCCTCGTCCACCCATACAAAACCAACACATTCATTTACTTTGTGCAATATAATGCCTTTATGATTGTCTTTCTATTCTTGCCTTAGGATCGATTTTAGGACAGAGACTTGGCCTATTTGTGTCTCTAGACCATCACCGTGTGATTGCACCGATAACTTGCTTATCATTGTGCCTCTAGATCATTCTTGTGCTTGCAACATCAACGTACCGACTCGTGCTTGCCTTTCGTGCCATACTTCGAGACGCAACATGTTTCGTGCCATCGACTTGGTCCGTGCTTCAAACATTCGAGACCGTGCTTCACAATTCAACACGACTTAACCAACTTTGCCTTACGGTCCTTTCTGACTTAACTCGAGACGACTCAATCCAACTTGTGGACTTTGTGTTGACGACTCAAACACGACACCACATTCGTGCGAAAGCACGTGTACTTGCTATAGCCAAATCTTAGGCTCCATAATGGTTTTGCAACCGTGCACACCCACTTAACTCACTTCGTGTCGTGCTTGTACTATCTTTGATTCGACCGACACCGTGCATGCGGATTGCCGCTTAGCACACCCAGTGTTCTAACAGGCGGCATTAGGCGGCGCTGGGCGGCGCGGTGGCACCCAGCTTTCCGCCGGAATCACTGGGCAGGCGGGCCAGCAAGAAAGGCGGGCCTAGGCGGCCGCCTAGGCGCTCGAGGCGGTGGGACGGCCGCCTAGGCGGACTTGCTCGAGGCGGGGGGCGGCCGCCTAGGCGGACCTGAAAAAAATTTTGAATTTTTTTTTTAAAGTCAACAGGACCCGAAACCCGAAATGGCCGAAAAAAGAAAGGGAAAAAGCAGCAGCAGCAGCAAAACACAAGAGAGAGGAAGAAGAAGCAGCAGAGGAAGAAGGAGACGCAACAGCAGGAGGAAGAAGGAGCAGCCGAGCAGGTTAGGGTTCTCACCTTTCATCTTCTCCTCTTCTCAATCTTCATCTTCTCTTCTCTTCTTCTTCTCACTCTTCATCTTCTCCTTTTTCTTCTCGAGCAGATTAGGGTTTTTTTTCCCCTTTCTTTCTTTCTCTGTTTTGATTTTTTTCCCTTTCTTTCTTTCTTTTTTTCCCCTTCCTTCTCCGGAGGAGGGCCATGAAGGAGCACCCGAAATGATTTTTTTTTCCCTTTCTTTTTTTTCCCTTTCTTTCTCTGCTGCTTTCTTTCTCTCTGTTTTGACTTTTTTTTTTGACGCACGCTGCTTGCCTGCTTCGACGCTGGCCTTCTTTTTTTTTCTGCAGTGTTCTCCACAGTGCTGCTGCACACACACACAGTAAAGAATGGAAAAAAAAATGTTAAAAGTTATAAAAGTAATAGTGAGAAACATATTTTTGTATAACATATATTGCTTTCATTTTATATTATTTGTTTTCATTTTATATAACATTTTTTTGTTGCGTGAAACAGAAAAATGTCTGGAAGTGGATCTAATACGGCATCCTCTGACAATGTCAACGTTTCAAGTTCATCGGTGCTTCGGCGTTCCTCTACTGATATTGGATGGGAGTACGGTGCATTGGTTGATCCTGCAAATCTAGACAAATTAAAATACAAATTATGTGGCAAAATTTGTTCTGGAAAAATTTATAGGATCAAACAACATATAGGTCATATTAAGAAAAATGTGGCTTCATGCCCGAGATCTACGAAAGAAGATCAAGATAAATGCAAGGCGGGCTATTGAAGCTAGCAAAGTCAAGAAGAAGGAGAAGAAAAAACAAGAGGAAAGCATAAGGAAAGAGGTACAAATTGAAGATCAAGATGAAGAAGAAGAAATTGAAATTGTGGGATCAAGAAAAAGACCACATTTTCTTGGAGCTATGGACAAATGGGCTACATCCATCAATCCCGATAGTGGGACAAATCCGGCAAAGAGGCTAAGACAACAAAATATGAATGAGACATTATTTAAAGAAAAGACAGAAGTTGTGCATCAACATTTGGCTAAGTGGGTGTATGAGGCCGGCATACCTTTCCATGCTATTACCCTTGATAGTTTTGATCGGTTTATTGAAGCGGTTGGTCAATTCGGTCCAGGTTATCGGAAGCCAAGCCAATATATGTTGAGGGAACGACTTTTGAAGAAAGAGATGGAAAAAACTAAAGAGTCACTCAAGAAGCAGCAAGAAGAATAGACTAAAAGTGGTTGTTCAGTTATGACCGACGCTTGGACCGACCGTAAGAAGAGTATCATGAACATGTGCGTCAATTGTATTGAAGGTATGATAATTTTTTTGCTTAATGGTAAAATTCATATATTTTTTGCTTAATGGTAAAATTCATATATTTTTTGCTTAAGGTACAAGTTTTCATTCTTCACAAGAAGCTTCAATAGATGCACACACTGGAGAATATATATTCCATTATGTTGACAAGTGCATTGAAGAAATTGGGCCCAAAAGTGTAGTTCAAGTTGTGACGGATAATACGTCGAACAACATGGCGGCCGCAAGTTATTGAAGGAGAAGAGGCCTACTATTTTCTGGACCTCGTGTGTCACTCACACAATAGATCTTATGCTTGAAGGGATTGCTAAAATTCCGAAGTTCAGAGATGTGATTGACAAAACAAAGGCATTCACAGTGTTCATTTATTCTCATCATAGGACATTGGCTATGATGAGAAAATATACAAAAAGACGTGACATAGTGAGACCGGATGTGACTCGATTTGCAACGACATTCTTGACTTTGCAAAGTATGTTTGAGAAGAAGCATCAATTTCATGCAATGGTGGGTTCTTCTGATTGGGAATCAAGCAAATTGTGTCATGGTACCGCAAAAGGAAAGAAAGCTTATGCCATTGTGGTAAGTGCAAGCTTTTGGTCTGGTGTAGCACTATGCTTGCGATTGTTTGCTCCATTAGTCAAGTTACTTATATTGACCGATGGAGATAAGAGGCCATCAATGGATTTTATTTACGAGAAGCTCAAGCAAGTAAGAGAACAAGTAAAGATTGTGTTTCAAAACAATGAGATGAGCTATAGGCCGATCATTGAAATCATCGATTCAAAAGCCACCGGCCGTCTTGATAGCCCCTTGCATTTGGCGGGCTACTTACTAAATCCTTATTATGCATATAAGGATACTAGTAGCTTTGATGATCCAACACTTAATGATGGTCTTATACCATGTGTTGAGACTGTCTTCTCCGACGATTTGGACATGCAAGATCGAATCATGAATGAGGAGATAGGAAGATACAAGATGAGAGAGGGTTCATTTGGAAGAGCCTTAGCACTAAAAGAATGTACAAACAATGATGACAAGTATAATCCAGGTATAATTTTTTATTGAAATTTTATTTGCTACTAATTTACTTTGATCAATAGTACTTTGGTAGTCAAACTATGGAGGTTCTACTCCCAACTTGTTGAAAATTGCAAAAAGAATTATAGCTTTAACAACTAGTTCTTCCGGATGTGAGAGAAATTGGAGCACCTTTGAAGGGGTAAGTTTAATATAATTAAAATACTTGTAATTTACTACTTGATTATTAATTTCAACGATTCATATTTCCTTGCAATATCTAACTTTGTAGTTTTTTTTTATGTAGATACAAAGAAGAGAAATAGGCTAGATGTGGAAAGGTTGAACAATCTAGTCCGTGTGTAATTTAATGCAAAACTTATAAACAAGAAGAAAAGAGAAGTGACAGATGATGTACTACATTCTAGTGAGCCAATCCATACTCAAGGATGGGTTGTAGAGGGTGGAGATGATGATGAAGATGATAGTGGACCACATGAGGGACTTACTTGGGCAATGGTTGGACATGCATCGGGTGCGGACAACTACTTACAACCTAGAAGAAGTAGCAGAAATGTCGTGCCATAACAAGTTGAATCAGAAACCAAAGATGAAGGAGATGAGGACATTGAGTGTGAATCTGATGGTCCTTCTATGGCTTTTGTTGATTATGAAAATGAAGAAGTGGGATCCATGCCGACGGACACTTAGAAGAAAGAGAGGAGATATTCTTATTTTGTTGCTATAATATTGTTAGCTACTTGAATTATGTTTGAACTTGTAGTCTTGTCTATGTTGTCTTGAACTATGAATTTGACTTTGTTTAGTTATTATGAGAAACTTTAAATTTGGAGTATAATTTTCACTTTAGCATATTTTAATTCCTATGTTTTTTGCGGTGACCGTCTAATATTAGAAGGCCGCCTAGGCGGGGCCTAGGCGCTAGGCGGTAGGTGGCCGCCCGCCTACCGCCTAGCGGCTTTACAACCTTGAGCACACCAGCTTATATATATGAAAGGTCACTAGCAATGTCAAGCTATCTTGGACTTATAGCTGGGTTAGACGGCGATCCTTTTGCACGCATGCAAAAGTTCCCGAATTACCCACGCCAATTCATTGTTGGCGCAAGCTATAACTCGCTTCTCCCGGGCCGACATGATTCCGGTGCCCCGATGATCATTCGAGAAGACTACACCTTATGCAAAAGTTGTCAATGATCACGTACCTACGACGACTTCTAAACTCAACGTAAATGCAAGGCCTACATATGATACAACTTGCTCTCTCTTAAACTTCTTTATCCATGTCCATGCTTTCTGTTCTTCATGCGAGACTCCCAAGCCACGGAACCGGTCTCGACGACAAATGGTCGCGTGTAGTTTACATCCTTTGAAACACAGGGAACGGCTATTTCATAGCCTTCCAGATAGACCTGAACAAACGTGTTCCTTTGTGTCCCATAGACCGGAGCATACTTATCCTTAAACCGACCGTGGCTTGTGCCTTAGACTGACTTGTGTTCTATGCGACACTATCGTCCAAGTCATACTTTATATGACGAGCCTTGAGATCGTGGGACTGTGTGACATTGACAACCGTAAAAAACATGAGACAATGCTTGCTATGACTTCGATAACCCAGCAAAACTCTTGCCTAACTCAATCGTGCAATGACTTAACCCGTGGGACGAGCAAAGGCTATGCCAAGCCTTGGACGATGGGACCGTGCATGCTTTATCAAGTATTTATACGTGCGACGCCTATGACTTGGACTAATTTCATAACTTTGGGGCAACTTAGACCAACTTTTCTTCTCCCAAGCTACGAGATGAATGACCGAGTGTCATTTTGAAAGCACGTCGTGCAACACTTCTAAGCCGACCGTGGAACCTTTCCATATTCTAACTCAATCTGACACAACTTGGGATTATTCTCTTAGCTATGTGGATTCGTCTCTTTTATTATCAAGCCTACATGTGCAGTTGAAAACTTTCGTTTTATTAGTGTGAAGGCCAAGCTGAGGCAAGTTCACCGAAGCCACCCACCTGAGCGAGGAGTTGCCTCGACCGAACAGGACTTCGAGCAGCCGTTGCATGGTTAAGTCCGAACGCCGTTGACGTTTCGATCCCTCCGATTGGACTGAGCGGGACGAGGCATTACATTGAAGGCATTTGAAAATTCCGATGGACACTCACTTAGTCACTTGCCAATCCATTTGAATTGATGGTTAATGCACAATTTTCATGTTTTATCCTCTCAAGGTGATGTTGTTGTTATTTTCCTTTTGGGATTCATTTTGTTTTGATTTCATATTTGGATGCATGCTTCTTTTGTTGACAAATGTTGGCCTTGATGTAATATTCAAGGTTTTTGTTGTATTCTTTTTCATTATCTTAATCAAAAGTTTTGGCTGAGGTCTCTGTGACCCCCGTCCATTTCTAAATAAGAAGAAGAAGAAGAAAACAGTGCTACAAGCATGTCAGATTAGGACTGTCTGGAGTCGAAAAAGTAGTTTCTGGAATTCAAGTTTTAACAAAGATTGAGCTGTAACAGGCCCTTATTACAAAAGGAAATTTTTTAGCTGTTTCCAACTCTAGATACAAGTCATTTCAGGATAACACATAATAGGAAAAAGGAACATTTTAATTAAATAATAGTAAACCGCAAAAATTTGGGATAAATTCATTTCACTTTAGTCTTTTCCAATCAGATTAGTACTTGGCACACTGTAAAAACATTTCCACATGCATTAGACACTTGCAATAAGGTTTCATTTCCTCATCATCTTCGTTTGAGTAATATCATATAAATGCAGCGACCAATAATTGGGTATGCACAGGTAAGGGTCATGCCCAACCCTATTCAGACAAATGATATAAAAATTGAAGCTATGAACTGGCTCTTATTTTGTTACACAGATGGTCTACCAGTCGCGACACTCATCAATTTGTTGCTTGCTTATGAGAACATCTAAAATGCAAAATGGTACATATATCTATTCAAAATTCAACATTACTACGAGAAATTACATAATGATATTAAAAGCCAAAAGAAACCTAGTACAAACTTCTGCAAGAAATTCTGGATGCATATAAATATAGACAAGGTTAGGAGCAACAGAAAGAGACAAAAAGTGCAAGTACCGTTAATAACCTCCACAATCATATTTCATAAGACAATTAAAAGATAGGTTTCAAATCCATACTAGTATAGATGTTTTTACCGGCAATTACAGCACTATGCTTCCAACCACAAGAAACCTAGATATGGATCAATTACAAAGGAATGAGAAACAAATTATGATAACATCAACCAGAAAAAACATAACAGAAACAATGCAAACCTTGGATATAGGAGGCTTCAATAAAGAACTTTTGACAACCTCTGGAGTCGGGACCGCATTAGTACAACTGAGATAAGAAAGAACCTTTGCTCAGGCCAAATTAAAAAGGATATATATATATATATATATATATATATATATATATATATATATATATATAATGAAAAAAAAAATATATATATATATATATATATATATATATATATATATATATATAATGATTACTAATACCCAAGGCCAAGGCAACCATTCTCATTTGAACCCCATGTGTACAGGTCTCCTCCACCTGTGGAATGCAGTCATTATATACTTTAATATTTTCTATAGAAAAACTTGATGGTCTGAGAAAAAACTTACAAGACAACACCCATAAGGTCAACTGCAAGGAAAGCTTGAAAACATGCAAACTAATTATTATTAAAAAAAGGTTTGGTAGGTAAACATTAGAATAATGTATTTTAAATGCATCTTATCAAACTAAGATTGAATGCTTTTATCAAACTAAGATTGACTACACATCATTTTACCAAGCATTGAAATCCATTCTCATCTCTCCGAAAAAGTGCACGCCAAATTAATTCTTATACATGTTCATGTAAGTGAATCGGGAAACTACGAACAATTTTCCAGTCAATATATACCAAGCTTAACAAATAAATGAGTATGTATAGGGATGGCAATGTCCCCCCGAATCCGACGGGGACCCGATTATTTTACCCGATGGGGACGGGTTTGGGGATTTAAAAACGGAGATGGGGGCGGGAATGGAAATTAAAATAATTCCCCGGTTGGGTTCGGGGACGGATATGGGTATAGTACTCCCCGCCCCGGTAAATCCCCGACTCCGATTACTTATACGGTCATATCCATATGTGCAACCCATTGGAAATGGTATGATTCATGATCTATCTAGTAGTATATTTTATGAAAACCATGTTTTATTAACATGCCTTGTACTTTTTTTTGGAATGAAAATAATTTTTAAGCTTATAATGTACATAAAAAATTGTTAACGGACGAGAGACGGGGACGAAAAAATTTGGCCCCGAAAGTGTTAAACGGCGCGAGGACGGGAACGGGGATGGGAACGGAAAATGCATTGTTTAGCGGGGACGGGGATGGGGGTAAAAAATTAAACCCGACGGGGAACGGGAATGGGGGTTCAAATACTACTCGGGGATGGGGATGGAGGATATGGTCCCCGGCTCCTACCCGCCCCGTTGCCATCCCTAAGTATGTATTTGACTATGCAACAATTTCCACCCACTAAATGTTTAGAAAGAAAAGATAATTTTATCTAATTTAGCCCAAATATGCACTTTCTAAAAATAATTATGAAAAAAGGGTGTCTTAGGGTTTTCAATAATTTTAACAGGTTGTATTTCTTTTCAATAAGCATATACTTGTACTGTTGTTTAATGTTCTTTTAGAAAGGTAGCTATTGATAACAATAATAAAAAATCATCATTATATGCAATGGATTCAGCTCATTTCACATCCTAAACAATCAAGTAAATAGATTTATAGATTAAAATGCAGCACACTGTTACACTACTGTTTTTTTAGTCATTTTTGCTGCATGAGCTTAAAAACAAAGCTAATGTTGGGGTGGTGTGTGGGTGGGGGTGGTGGGTGGGGGTGGTGGGGACACTATTCTGCCTTGAATTGCTTGTGCTGCTTTGTCCCCAGGAGTCTCTACCTCTTCCTCCAAATGTCCTGGGTAACAAAAGAAGGAACTTCAGCAACTGATATCACTTCCATTTATTTGTAGAAAGAGAACATACGACATTTCTTCATTGAATTCTCCCTTAGGGGCCACAATTCTTCACCTTGAGCCCTATAGTAACTCAGTCCCCGTTCAATAGGAGGAGATGTGGAACATTCCCTCTCTTCCACAATAGCTAAGAGACCAGAGTTATCTGGATTTGCTATGCTTCACAAGGAAGAAATATCCCGACTCCTTTTCCCTATTGCTCCTCCTTTTGAAACTTGGAACAGTCGCAGAATCTTCGACCTCCTCTTGAAGAACAAACACTTCATCTAGATGCACCTTGTCAGCAACCCGAAGGACAGGCATACCAACACTCGGATGGTAGAATCATATTCATGACCCCTTGGCCACCAAACTGTATCGAATTCTGCACTAGCTTCCTTCTCTATAGTGATGTCAGGATACCAGCGTGATAAGGCCAGTCACCCTGCTCTGATTCTAGTTGAATATCACCTTAACATAGGATACTTATTTTATGCTAGGAGTATTGTGTCAGCCTTACGTCAATGGGGTCATGGATATGATTCTACCATCCAAGTGACAGAAATAGAGGTTAAGGTGCTAAATAGGTTTCTATTTCAAAATTAAACATTCATTGAAACATCTAATTGAGAGCATAATTCAAGCATGAGATGTCTTTACATGGAAAATGATAAATTGCTAGAATCCAAATGCAACTACTTCAGATGGATCCAAGTCGAGATTCAAAAATATATTATTATGTATTAATTTCCTGTTTTCTGATACATTGATACATAAAAGAAGAAAAAACTATCTGCTGTATGAAGAGGGGCATGCAACACATGACCACACATGCATTGTATCTAATGGGAAAATAGTTATGATTGTTTTCCTTTCATGTAACTATTTAGAAAGAATCCTGAAAGTCGGGTTTTCTTAATCACATATTAATTCATAAGATGGAGTGAAGGGATTCTTTCAAGTTTCAATAAAGTACCATCAGTAAATTGATGTATGCAGCTCAATATTATGCAGATCCTAGGAAGCATGGAAAGCAAAAAATTAGTTCCATATCATATTGCCTCGGTGTAGCATACATATCTGGCACAACATGGGCACTAAAAACACCTAGGGCAAACCAAAAACAGTCCGTGTCGCTGTGTCCATGCGGTGTTGTACCATATTTGTACCGGTGGAACATATCAAAAATTCTCAACTACTATAAGATATATGTTTGGATGCCAACTGAGTTTTAGTCGTCAATGGCTCTTAAGATAATTCAATTTTAGGGGTGTTTAGTTTGATGTAAATGCAAATCCGTGCAACATTTGCTGCACCATTTCCATCATTTACAATTTTTTGTTTGATGTAAATGATGAAAATGGTGGAAATGTTGCATCAATTCCCCCAACTACTGTTGGTGCTTTCTTTACATGGAGAGAGCTTGCGCTCTCAACATGCCTTGTAAAATTATAGTCCCACATCGGAAATGCACCATGAGTTATCTCAACATATATACATGGTAGTGTTGTTGAGAGATGCACATGGGGTGGTGACCCTAAGGAGGGAACCATGTGGATGATTTTACTAGGAGGTAAGAATAAGGCTCCAAGGATTAAGCATTAATGCTTTTGTCATTCTCTTGGATTAATTACATTTGGAGCTAAGTCCCAACGGGGCTTAGCGACTCGGACTCGGACTTGGACTCGGACTCGGGCTCTTGGGCTCATGAGGCGTAATGTGGCGTTTTGTTGGCGCACTTTGCATTTAGCACGTCAGCAGCCATGCGGCTCATATGTGGTCTCATGCGGCCATGCGGCTCATGCGGCCATGCGGCCCATGCGGCTCATGCGGCCCATGCGGCTCATGCGGCCATGCGGCCCATGCGGCCCATGCGGCTCATGCGGTTCATGCGGCTATACGGCTCATGTGGCTCATGTGGTCCATGCGGCCCAAGCGGTCCATGCGGCCGGACTGCTGCTGCTGCCGCATGGAGGGCTACGCTGACTGTGTAGATTACAAATCAATTATGGAAAGGATGAATCAATGCGATTAATTCAGATCCTATCTTTGTGGGATTAGAATTAATTCGTTGCTATCTTTTTGTGATTTGATTCAATCTTTCCATAACTGAAGAGGCGGCTAGGGTTTCCACCCTCTCTCTATAAATACTCTCTTCTGGCCTCCTTCGTGGTCATTACGAAAATTACAAGTCAGAAAAGGAGAAAGAGAGAGAGAGAGAGAGTTGCTGCCGCCATTGCAAGTCCATCTGAGGAGTCTGAACAGAGGTGACTTCGAGCGTTCCACAAGTTCTTCAACTTGCTGGTTCCTGGAAGCAGATCGTGTGGGGCGAATCTTGCTTTGAGCAACGGTGTTTTGACACCCCAGCATTGTTCTTATTCTCATCTCTCTCTAGTTTTATTGTAACTAGTTCTGTCCCAATTGCAACATGTTTGCAAGGAAGAACGAGAGATCTTCTCTTCTCTTTTTTCCTCCTTCAGATTGTAATTTGGCTATTTGATTTATTGTACCATCGTAGATCTTGAGTTTGATCACTGCAAAGTTTTTGTGTGACATCTCAGATCTCGATTGCATCTGTTTTTTCCATCTTTGATCAAGCCCCGGGACTAACAATCTCAAAGCAAGATCCGTATAGATGGAAAACATTAATGCTTCGCTCCTCCAATCGGACTTCTGCAAGTTGGAAAAGTTCGATGGAGAGCACTATTGTAATGCTTGTGGTCCGTATTACGTATTTCTGGAATACGTGTACGTATTTTATTCTGTATTTGCATGATTCCTTGTTAGCTTGTATCTTGGCTTGGTTATTTCCTTGGGTTGGTTCGGCTTGGCTCGGTTTTCTTTGGTTCAATATGAACCAATGTGAACCCCTACCTACCACCACCATTGTATTTATTAATCCATTCTCTGTATTCTCTCTCTTCATTTATCATCTTCTTCTTCTCCATTTACTTCCTTCACCTACCAGAGAGAGAAGAGAGAGGTCTAGGCAAGTGCAACTTGCTTCATGGAGGAACTCTGATTTTATTGCTCCATTCTCTTCTTTACTACATTTTAAAACACTTTAGTACTTGGCTTTT
This sequence comes from Iris pallida, assembly GCA_029216955.1. Taxonomy (NCBI): domain Eukaryota; kingdom Viridiplantae; phylum Streptophyta; class Magnoliopsida; order Asparagales; family Iridaceae; genus Iris; species Iris pallida. The sequence continues at coordinate 9,949,653 of JANAVB010027397.1, forward strand.
TTAATTTCCATGGCTAGATTCTTGTAGATCTAAGTTTGCATTATTTTCGGATTTCTTGGGTTTTGATCTACTTAATCTTGTTATTTTCAAGTTTTGATGGTTCCATGTTGTTGAGTCGCTCGTTCTACCCCATTTTGACCTATGGAAGTTCGGATTTGGGCTCTGGATGAAGGTTTTATGGAGCTCGGAAGTTTGGGTTCATGGTGTTCTTCTTCTCGGAAATATGGGGAAGAAGAACAGTGCTTGACTTGACCGCATGGCAATCCATGCGGCAAGTGATTCAGCCGCATGAGACTTCTAGCCGCATGGGCTGAGTCTCATTCTTAAACCGCATGAGGCCCTTGCGTTCTAGCCGCATAAGCCTGCTTCCATCCTTGGCCGCATGAATACGAATTGAATTGACCGCATAAGCCCTCAGTTCCTTCTAGCCGCATGGGGTCCCACTTGCCGTCAGCCGCATGTACGCCCGTCGCTCCCGGCCGCATGGATTTGCCTTCCTTGACCGCATGAATCTTGCCCCGAGAGCCGCATGAACTCGGGTCCTTCAGCCGCATGCGCACCCGTTCCCCGCTAGCCGCATGTGCCCCTACCCCGAGAGCCGCATGATCCCGATTAATTCAGCCGCAGGGACTTCTTAGTCTGGGCCGCATGAGTTCGATTTATCCCAGCCGCATGTACATCCTTTATTTCCTGGCCGCATGGAGATTTGTTTCCTGACCGCATGCGCCCTTGCTCCCTTCCAGCCGCATGCGCCCTCTTGTATTGGCCGCATGAGATCCAGCGGCCCTGGCCGCATGCGCTCTCATATTCGAGCCACATGTGTCTTATTCTCTCCTGGCCGCATATGACTTAGCCGTATGGCTCTTCTATAGCCCTGAATATTGATATTTTATTAGATATTTTACGTCCATTTTATATCCTTACGTCTTTTGTCATGAACTTGATAATCATGGATTTGTTTAATATGTTTGGAAATGATACCTGAGCATGACACGATAGTGACCCGTAGTGGTGCACTCTTGACAAGAAAACCTGACATGACATGATAGTGGCCCGCCGTGGCGCACTCCTGTCAAGTACACTTGATATGATAACCTGACATGATATATCTTGAGTAGTTGTTGCGACGGCTACCTGACATGAAATGACCTGTATAATTACCTAGACACCGTGGGCGATTGTGCTTGTACAAATAATCCAGTCCTGTCTTGCATCATGTCTAGGAGGGGACTCCTGAGTACCACGGTCAGGAGTACCTACTGAAATGGACTAAGGCTAACAACTAGATTAATACAGTAGTCATGAAGAGATCTCCCAGCTACAGGCAATCCCGTTACCTGGGCGCGCTTGGGATCTGTAGCCTGCCGTCGAGTAGGGCACATTTCCAGCACACTGTCATGTGTTGCACCCTTCAAGCTACTTAAGGGTACATGCGTTTCCTGGACGATGTACCCACCTGAATTCAACCCTAATCTTTCGACCTGGGTAACCTGGATGGACTGCAGGGCTTGTGGCTGTGGAAGATTCTCACTGCATCTTGCTAGTAATTAGGCATGTGATAACCCTAGTTAGTTAAAGTATCAAGCCGTAATTCTTGCTTGGCCGTGAAATGATTGGGTGGAGTCTAACCAGTCTAGTCTTGTCCTGATCCTGTTCCAGATTACTACATGACCTGAATGCTTGTATTTATTTTGCCGATAAATGGTGAGAATTCCAAGTTCTGTTCAGACGAAAGGTTACAACCCTGGTCCTTGTTTGGTTTACGGGTTGTAACCTGGTTATCTGAATGGTTCCATGGTTATCTCGTCGTATATCATCCTGATGTATTTTCTTTATTTCCAGTTTTTACCTTATTTATACTCTTGTGCTGATTGCTGGTTTTAGTTCCTAAGTGAAGCTTCCTTTGTGGCACTTGCTCTTTCTGGGATCTGACCCAGCTGGTTTTGTATGGCCAGATTTCGGAGCAGCTCCAGAGGATCTACCGACTTTCCAGCCAGATGGTGGCCACTAGACGGAACCCTGGCAACGAGTGGGTTTATTTTTGATCTCCCACTTTATTGTAAAAATATTCTTTTGAGGCGTTTAGCCGACGAGCACCTGTTTAGCTCGATTGCACTTTACTTACTGTCTGCCTACGGGCTGTAACATGATTGACAGATCCTAGGGTTGATCATGTATGACTAAACTCTTGCTAGTCCTCACATTTTGTAACGACTAGCTTCATGATCAGCTGAATATGTAATATTTGGGACGCCTTATTATTGTATATTTAATGATCATACATCTTGTAACATTTACTTACTTGCTTGTGATTGAGACACTAGGCTTGTTCATGACCATAGGAGACTGTTGGCTTGTAGTAAACCCTCATGTATCTAGACAGCCGTGACCGTATAGCGAGATGGAATCCATTTCAATATACGTAGCTGGCTATGTCTGCCCCCGCTCTCCAGTATTCTGGTTCTGGGGCGTGACAACTATCAAGTCTGGAAGAGAAAGGTGTACCTAACTCTTCAACTGAAAGACGTTGATCATGTTCTGTTAGAGGAAGAACCCTCTGTTCCAGACACTGGATCTACTGCCGCAATCAACGCGGCTACCAAACTCCAGGCCAAGTGGAGAAGGGAAAATAGCATCTGCAGGCTTCTCATCCTGAATGCTATGGAGGACTCCCTGGCAGAATCCTACTCCAAGAAGGAACTTGCCAGAGACATATGGGAGTCTGTGGAAAATCTGTATGAAAAAGACAAGAACAGGAGCAAAATGTTTGTGGTTGAAAAATATCACAAATTGCTCTTTGAGGACGAAAAGTCCATGCTGCCACAGGTGAAGGAATTTCTGAAGCTGCGTCAGAAACTGAAAGACGAAGAGATGCCCCTTCCCGACAAGTTTGTCGTCGGAGGGATCGTCTCAAAACTTCCTGCTGGATGGAGTACCTTCCATGCAAGGATGCACAGAAAGAAGCTAGACATTAGCTTGGGAGATCTACTGCAAGAAATCCATGTTGAGGACGAGATGCGTTCCCAACAGAAGGTGGACACTCTGTCCAAACAATTGGCTAAAGCCAATCTTGTGCAGACGAGAGATCCTAAGGGGAAGCAGGCGGCTTCTCATCCCAAGAAGAAGGACTTCACTAATCTAAAAGTGAAGGGTCCTTCTTTCAAGCAACAGAAGACCAAGTCCCACGTGGCTTGTTACAATTGTGGCAAGAAAGGCCACTATAAGAGTGAATGCAGATCTAAGCCTAAACAATCAGAGAAAGGTGAGCCTAATAAGGTTACATTGGTTTCTAACATTGTTGCTATGATCGGACAGGTTACTACTGTGGGGGTTGACTCTGACTGGTGGATAGACACTGGAGCGACTTGCCATGTCTGTTCAGGCAAGGAATGGTTCGTCACGTACCAGCCGATATCTGAGAAGGTTGTCATGGCGAACCAGGCCCAAGCTGAAGTTCTGGGGATCGGGACCGTGGAACTGAAACTCACTTCTGGGAACACTCTGACGCTTCAAGGTGTGAAGCATGTTCCGGCGATTGCCAAGAACCTGATCTCTGGGAGCCTGCTCTGCAACGCAGGCTTGAGGATGGACATCAATGCTGGTCAGATGGTGATGTCCAAGAAAGGAACATACTTCGGGAAGGCTTATCAAACCGAAGGAATGTTTAAAATTCAGCTTGTTAACCAGTTTGAAGACATTAATGCAGTTGCATTTTCTGATTATTCTCTTGAGTTGTGGCATAATAGACTAGGACATGTTCATTGTAAAAGAATTAACAAAATGTCTAGTCTAGGACTTATCTCCAAATGTGGGGGTAAGGTGGAGAAGTGTGAGGTGTGTGCTCAGACGAAGATCACAAGGAAACCCTTTCATCGGGTCAATCGAAGTACAGATCTTCTGGAGTTGGTGCACTCCGATATCTGTGACTTCAAACATTTCTCCACGAAGGCCGGGATGAAGTATTTCATAACCTTCATCGACGACTTCTCAAAATACGCGTTCGTCTACTTGCTCAAGTCTAAAGACGAAGCCTTCGAGAAGTTCAGAGAGTTCAGGGCCGAAGCTGAACGGCAGACTGGACAACAACTCAAGAGGTTAAGAAGTGATCGAGGTGGGAAGTACAGGTCTCATGAATTCGCATCGTTCTGCAAAGAACATGGAATCATATGCGAGACTACTGCTCCATATTCTCCTCAATCCAACGGAGTAGCAGAGAGGAAGAACATGACGTTGACAGAAATGATGAACTCTATGCTGCTAACCGCGGGTCTTCCTAAATGCTACTGGGGAGAAGCTGCATTGACGGCCACTTTTATTCTAAATAGAGTGCCACATGCAACTTCGGACGTAACTCCTCACGAACTCTGGTTCAAAGTCAGACCAAACTTGAATGTCATTCGAGTGTGGGGGTGTTTGGCGTATGTGAAACTCCCAGATCTGAAGATTCAGAAGCTAGGGACAAGGACTACGAAGGCGATCTTCTTGGGGTATGCCGAGAAGAGTGATGCTCGGAGATTTCTTGATATTGAGTCAAATCATATCATCGAATCTCGCGATGCTGAATACTTTGAAGACAAGTTTGCAAAAGACAAAAACATTGTTCTTTCGGACATTCCGAAAAATAATGTAAGTGCAAATGAGACTGAAATCTCATATGAGCCAGTAGTCCAAGAAGAAGCTGTTGTTGATGAAACAACTCTTGTACCAGAACTCGCAGAGCCGTCAGCTAAGCGAGCGAGGAGACCGAAAGATTTCGGAGATGACTTTGTCACCTATCATGTGGAAGCAGATCCGCTTACCTATGATGAGACGATGAAGACCAGAGATGCTATCTTCTGGAAGGAGGCAGTGAATGACGAGTTTGACTCTATCACCTCCAATAACACATGGGTGTTGGTAGATCTACCTGAAGGAGAAAAGCCCATCGGATGTAAATGGATCTTCAAGAAGAAAATGAAGGCAGATGGAACTATTGACAAGTTCAAGGCCAGGCTGGTAGCCAAGGGATTTTCTCAGAAACAGGGGATAGACTACTTTGACACGTACGCTCCAGTAGCCCGGATGACCACCATCAGGATGTTAATCGCTCTTGCAGCTATACATAAGTTGGTGATACATCAGATGGATGTAAAGACTGCATTCCTGAATGGGGAGCTGACCGAAGAGATTTACATGCAACAGCCAGATGGATTTGTCGTCAAAGGTCTTGAAGACAAAGTCTGCAAGTTGGTGAAATCATTGTATGGTTTGAAGCAAGCTCCCAAGATGTGGCATGAGAAGTTTGACAAAGTTATTAAGTCAAACGGCTACAGAGTCAGCGAGACGGACAAATGTGTTTACACAAAGTTCGCTGATGGAAGAGGAGTCATCGTTTGTCTGTACGTGGACGACATGCTAATCCTAGGTACGGATATAGGCTGTGTCACAGAGACAAAGAAGTTCCTCTCAACCAAGTTCAGTATGAAGGACTTGGGGGATGCAGATGTCATCTTGGGCATAAAGATCATCCGGACAGACACTGGAGTAGCGCTGTCACAATCTCACTACATTGAGAAGATGCTCACACGCTATGGGTATAAGGATCTTCCAGGGATCGATACGCCATACAGGTGTGATCAGAAGCTGAAGCCAAACTCAAGGGAAAACGTCAGGCAACTGGAGTATTCTAGCGTTATCGGAAGTTTGATGTACGCAACCACTGCCACAAGGCCTGACATAGCTTTCGCCGTGGGAATGTTGAGTCGGTTCACAAGCAACCCAGGGGTTGAGCACTGGAAAGCTGTGAAGCGGGTGATGAAATATCTCAAGAAAACTCAGACATATGCACTGCACTACAACGGGTATCCGACAGTAGTGGAAGGCTTCAGTGATGCTAGCTGGTGTTCAGAAGTGGAAAGCGAGAGATCCACAGGTGGATATGTCTTTTCCTTGGGTGGAGCTGCTATATCGTGGAAGTCGAAGAAACAGACTATACTCTCTCGTTCCTCCATGGAATCTGAATTCTATGCACTTGAAACTGCAGCAGATGAAGCAGAATGGCTTCGGGAGCTCATGTATGATCTTCCAGTGGTTGGGGCTCAGATACCGGCGATACCGATATACTGTGATAACCAGGCGACTGCGATGGTGGCATCAAATGACCTCTTCAACGGGAAGAAGAGGACTATGCGGTTGAAGCACAGGGCAGTACACGATCTTATCAAAAGAGGTGTAATTGCAGTGATTGATGTTCGGAGTCAGGAGAACCTGGCAGATCCGTTCACGAAAGGCCTCAAGCGCCAGTTGGTCGATGACACAGCTTGTAAAATGGGCTTGAAGGCATTCTGATAGTGTGTCTTTGTAATCCTACCATAAAGTTTTATGCTATTAGTTCAAAGAGAAATCTACTAGGTATCTAACTTTTGGTTCAAAGGAGGATCACTGACTGGAAAACTATCAGGTAGCAGTGGGTACTTGTTCTCTGGAACATGGAAGGGATACGGACCCATAACCACTGTTGTCTACTATGTATTTTTTCTACGGAAAAAACTGATCCTGTGGAAGGTTGGCTTAAACGCCTTAATGAGTTCTCAGGCAGAGTAAATGCCTGGTGTGCTTTACAGGAAGAACGGTAGAGCAGCACTACAAGGAGTGAAACTCCATGCTACAGTGGGGTGACTCCACCATGAGGTTCCCAGGTAGGGGTAATGCCTCGACTTTGCAAGCCAAGTCACAGCGGCGTAGCACCGCAAATAGGCAGGTAGCCTAATGCTGTATGACGTAAATTAAAGAGTTGTAGACAGCACTACAAAGGGGAGATTGGCCCCATGTTACAGTGGCACGACACCACGATGAGGTACCCAGGTAGGGGTAAAGCCTCGGCATTGCAAGCCATGTCGTTGCGGTGTAACACCACAAGGAAGCCTTAGGCTTCATGCTGGGTAGTTTGGCACTACAAAGAGGCTTGTGACCTCATGCTACAGTAGTATGACACTACGATGAAGTTCCCAGGTAGGGGTAATGCCTCGGCTTCAGGCCATGTCATAGCGGCGTAGCACCGCAAGGAAGCGCAAGGCTTCATGTCATATCTCTTTAATAAAGAACTCACCTATAGTGTATGGAAAGAGATATCAGGCCGTCTCTTGAGGGTAAACTTGTAGACGCCCAAAATTATACACTGAAACCAGGCTGGCACAGGGCCTTTAATGTGCAGCCAGAAGCACACGTAACTACACTTTGTGAGTGGAAAGAATTACAATTGTGGTGCAGAATTCAAGGCGTAGTCCATTCTTGTATCACATTGTTATTTAACCCATACAGAAAGATTCAAGTCGTCAGCGACATCTATCCTAATGCAAAATGGACAGTTAATGTGGGGAACGCTCAACCCTGGACACATATATATGTTGTGATATGTGGGGGATTGTTGGTGCTTTCTTTACATGGAGAGAGCTTGCCCTCAACATGCCTTGTAAAATTATAGTCCCACATCGGAAATGCACCATGAGTTATCTCAACATATATACTTGGTAGTATTGTTGAGAGATGCACATGGGGTGGTGACCCTAAGGAGGGAACCATGTGGGTGATTTTACTAGGAGGTAAGAATAAGGCTCCAAGGATTAAGCATTAATGCTTTTGTCATTCTCTTGGATTAATTCCATTTGGAGCTAAGCCCCAACGGGGCTTAGCGACTCGGACTCGGACTCGGGCTCTTGGGCTCATGAGGCGTAATGTGGCGTTTTGTTGGCGCACTTTGCACTTAGCACGTCAGCAGTCATGCGGCTCATATGCGGCCATGCGGTCTTATGCGGCATGCGGCTCATATGCGATCTCATGCGGCCATGCGGCTCATGCGGCCATGCGGTCCATGCGGCCCATACGGCCATGCGGCTCATGCGGCCATGCGGTCCATGCGGCCCATGCGGCTCATGCGGTTCATGCGGCTATGCGGCTCATGTGGCTCATGTGGTCCATGCGGCCCAAACGGTCTATGCGGCCGGACTGCTGCTGCTGCTGCCGCATGGAGGGCTACGCTGACTGTGTAGATTACAAATCAATTATGGAAAGGATGAATCAATGCGATTAATTCAGATCCTATCTTTGTGGGATTAGAATTAATTCGTTGCTATCTTTTTGTGATTTGATTCAATCTTTCCATAACTGAAGAGGCGGCTAGGGTTTCCACCCTCTCTCTATAAATACTCTCTTCTGGCCTCCTTCGTGGTCATTACGAAAATTACAAGTCAGAAAAGGAGAAAGAGAGAGAGAGTTGCTGCCGCCATTGCAAGTCCATCCGAGGAGTCTGAACAGAGGTGACTTCGAGCGTTCCACAAGTTCTTCAACTTGCTTGTTCCTGGAAGCAGATCGTGTGGGACGAATCTTGCTTTGAGCAACGGTGTTTTGACACCCCAACATTGTTCTTATTCTCATCTCTCTCTAGTTTTATTGTAACTCGTTCTGTCCTAATTACAACACGTTTGCAAGGAAGAACGAGAGATCTTCTCTTTTCTTTTTCCCTCCTTCAGATTGTAATTTGGCTATTTGATTTATTGTACCATCGTAGATCTTGAGTTTGATCACTGCAAAGTTTTTGTGTGACATCTCAGATCTCGATTGCATCTGTTTTTCCATCTTTGATCAAGCCCCGAGACTAACAACTACCACAACATTTATTGCAGAGAGAATGGGCGCAACACCACAGCACTTACGGAAACAATTATTACACCATTTCCTATCGTCCTCTCTCCATTCAAGTCATCCAAACAATGGATGTGTGTATTTACTGCAACAAAACTTACAACCAAGCATCATAATTACAGCATTCCAGACAATGGATTTTTAGATCCCACATCATTTGCATGCAAGCAAACAATGAATTGAATACCACTTGCAGCAACAAATGTTGCATTGCATTTCCCGTTACATGCAACCAAACAGCTCCCTTAGTTCTTCAATAAAAACAAAGGAACAAGATGGGTAAGTGGACCAATCAAAACTCCGGCAACATTTTTCAAATACAAAAGTTAATAACTTTGCATGAATTATCAACATGTAGAACCATTTCACAGTTGATGGATGCATTACGAAATTACTGAACATTCTTACTAGTAAGAACTGAAGTGTGATAACCACCACAAGCAACATCTTCAGAAAATGGAAGTTCCTGAACTGCCGATGGCATTGATATACTTTTTGCTCCTCCAAAGCCCTATATCTCCCAGAATATGCATAAAGAACTCATGATATATATATATATATATATATATATATATATATATATAGGAAAAGTAACCATAATAAATGTTTTATGAGTCTGACGAGATTACCAATTTATTATTGGCTACTTCCCCAAATACAAAAAGAATGCCTTCTTCTGTATCAACAAATAAAAAAAATCCATAAGCACTTAAAGTGTTACCTTGTAGGATAATTGGGAACAAACATTTGACTAAATTTACCACTGATGCAAGCTGTATGCATCATTCCAGCAGCAACTTTCTTGACCTATTTGTATGTGCATACATAGCAATTCCTAAGTGAGTCAACGTTCGACGCAGCAAAAACAACCACATGCTTAGTACCTTAATCCCTTCAAATTTCTTGATTAGCCTTGGAGTATATTCACTGCATAAATGGACCTTTAAGTATCATTCTGTATAATAAGAAGCAATGTCATTTTTCCTAAAAAAATAGAAAAGGTTCAAGACATCCTATAAATCACATGAAATACTGTCTAGAACACTTGCTAATGATTTCAGATCTTAACAACAATTTAAATCTCGATGCATATCTCATTTTACGCTGCCTCCATTGTTCCGAAGGTGCGTTGAAGTTCTGCTTTTTATATTTATGAACTAATAAATAATATTTACAAGATACTCCTTTAAAGATATGAAGATAAAATGATCAATACTTACTCAGTTAATCATTGATTATTATTTTTGTATATGCAAAACCTTTTCTTTATGGCATAGTGGACAAATATTTTGAACCATTGACCATCAAAAATACAATTGCCATAAAATTCCACCATGGTTTCTGTACAGTCCATGCCTAAGCCAATACAGTTACAAATAACCTTGCTATCTTCATAATTATTGATCATGCACAACAAAAATCACAGCGAAGAGGATAGTCAAATATGAAAAATTAATAGATTAGTGAAACAGAAGGAACTTGAAGACCATTATTATATCCTGCTTCATCACTGATCCTAAAAGGCAACTTTCAGATGGTTTACAGAACGGAAATAGAGGAACACACGAATCCTGATGCATAAGTTACATCACCATTTTGAAATTTGAGACTACCATACCATGTCACTGTTAGCACTTCAAATGAAAAAACAGAAAAAAGTTTCCAATGTTCACCGAGAGAGAGGATTACAGGAATCCTGATGCAAGATAAACATCACAATTTTGAAATTTTGAAATTGCTCATATTGAAAAGGTAAATAACTTCCACATAGTCTATTACCGTGTATCACCATTGCTAGATGTCTAGATAGACTATATCATACAATACCTTACCATGCTGCTAATGTTTCAAAGATAACAAGAACCCCTCTTTCTACATTAAATATGTTTCTTCATTCACAACCAATAAAACACACGTTTATATTTGTTAAATGCTCAATTCAGTGAAGAAAATGTAACATCTGATGCCGATAACCCTTACACTCAATTGTTATACCATACACGAGGTTTTCCTGTGTGCTTCATCTAATTTAAACATACCAACCTCATCCTAGACATATATCCTACCACTAATCCTAGCACCGGTTCTTAACCCCAAACTCTCCTCCTGATTCTTACGTTTAAAGTTCTCTTTGTAGGTGTCCTCTAAATATCAATATGTCGAAGCTTAATCAATAGTGAAGTTAATAACAATAGACGGTGTTGTCTGGCGCGATGGTAAGGCGATGGTAAGGCTTGATGCTTACATCCTGAAGGATGCACGTTCATGGAAACAGCTTCTCTGCATATATGGGGGTAACCTTGCGTGCATCTTGACCTTTCCGAGACCCAACGTAAGCACGAGCCTCGTGGCACCGGATGCACTGTAGGGAAGTTAATAATAATGTTCTACTGTTTATAGTTAGATCATTATGTCTCCTAGTTTTGCTATTATCTCATTCATTTTTCAAGGTGATGGTGTAGTCAACAGATGTATAGGGATAACTTAATTAGTGGGCATGATTATAGAGTGTCAAGAGGAGGATAATCAAACGACACGTCTAAAATGAAATGATATAAGACTCATGGACATGGGAACAAGTAGGGCTTATGTTTTATTTGTCTACATGTACAAGAAGTCTCCATTGAAAGTGGAAGAGCCTCATGCTCATAACAGCATATCACATATCAAAATGAATTCATACTAGTATTTATACGTTGAGATCATTGGCGAGGGTCGTAGCTATTGGGGAAATAGTTATCATTACTCTATTCAATGGAACATGATGACCAGTGACCACTATGAAGTATGAACATGGTCCAATTTCATGTGCACAAAATACAGTAAATATAATAGATGGTCAAAATGGCCATTGGATGTCACAGAAAGAGAACCTATATGGTCACTAGTAAGGTACACCAAGTCATTTGGGAATAACTGATCTTATATAATAAGAAGTTTTTGCATGTGAAAGTGTTAATTATACACAGTATTATGTATATGTATTAAATCTTGTCAGACATTTCAGGATGTGTATATTCCATGCTATCAACTATGAGTTGCAGAATAACTAGCTTCAAGCTAGTTTATCTCCATGGCATGGTCTATGTAATAGAGGACAATTACAAGACATATCTACAGAACATCAACTGTGAAATATAAGCCTATATGTATCTGTTGGATTTGAGATGTGGTTCTTAATGTGCCATCTAACTCTGAATTGGGTTGGGGAGAATTATATGACTCGCTTGGAGTTACACTTATAATCACCCGTCCTTGCTCAGCCTGTATATAAAGAGAGGAGAAACAAATACAATGCCTCTAGGTATACCCTAGCGCAACTCTTTCATTAACTCTTTCATTCACTATACACGTATGCAGAGCCCCTATACATCCCACCGTCTATTGGTCACAAGTATAAAGCTGGAGTTGCCTCACGGCCCTCACCATTAGGATATCTGGATCAAGGATAAAGAAGGACAATGGTGTGTGTTAGATTCCATGGTTATACTAAAGCCTCAGCAATCACATAAAAGCTTGTGATAATGTTCATGGATCAGCATAAATCATGATTTCAGTGAGTAAATTTTATCATTCCAGTGGGACAGTACGATTATAATCATGCCATATTGAAGATCTTAAATCATACAATGATAGAATTAATAATTTAAAAGTATCAACAATGCGACCAACACCCATTCAACAGAAAATCTAACTCGGACCCTCAGTCATGTTGGGTACATGATAGTATTGGGAGATGGATTACTTAGCCATGATAATATTGGGACGATCATGTATAGACCAAAGTTCATAAAATTAATAAATATTGTTTCTTCAACATTTGATATGAAAAAGAATACCAAAATGCAACATAACCTGAAGTCCAAGTAATGCATACTAGTAAGACAGATAAAATGCTTCTCACTAAAAGAGGGTACAATATCATGTTATTCTATCATTTTCTATGGATAAAAAGCTTCACTAAATGTCATGTTACTATTCAGAACATAGATAAGTTAATCTGTCAACACATAACGTGCATTACATCTGTTAGCAATTTTGCAATGATGTTAGACCACATCATGCTATTTTATATGAAAAAAAGAGAGGAAGAATTTCACTAGTGAAAGGTCACATTATAGCAGCATAATTAACAATAATATCTTAAATATCAACCTTGAGCTGAATGAAAATCCTAAAATGCTGGATTGATGACCATGACCAAGTCTTCCAGAGCTTCCTGCTCCCCAACTCAAAACATTGCCTTCATCTAGAATGAAAGATGAAAAAGAGAAACTTTACTCAATCAGAAATAAATAAAAGAATAAATAAGAGAGAATGAGATGAACCAAAGACGACTTTCTGCATTCTTCCACTACCTGTTACAGCAATTGAGTGCTCTGATCCCAGTGCAATCACTTGAATGTTGAAGTCAAGCAAGGAATCAACCCTGGTAGGGGTAGATACGATACTCTCTGCTCCTAAAATCAAATATATTACAGCATTTGTTCAGCCTGTACAGATAATTAAAACATCCAAATTTTGCTTTCCAACTTTTATGCAATGGGAGCCAATACTATAAAATAGTAATGATGAATCCAAATCCCACAATCTCATTTTTAATCAAAGCCCAAGAACTTTACTAAAAAGTAAGAGAATGGCAAGACTAAGGCTGTTTTCCATATGGACACGTAGCTTACAGAATCAGTTGCAATACAGATAAGAATGCATGCTAAAATAGACGGTGGAATATGATACATCAACCATCGACTCACTTCTCTCACCTTGCACAAGTCCACTCTCACTACACGAGATGAACCAGGGTTTGGTGAATGGAAGTTGGCCTTAGGTGTAATAAGCAAGGTTTGCAGTATCGGCCAATAAGTATCATGACCAGGGTTTGGCAAATTGAAATTGGCTTCAGGTGTAATAAGCAAGGTTCACAGTATCGTCCTATACCGATACGTATCGGTCGTATCGTATCAGTATTGGCATTTCCGATCCGATACTCACTGATATCAATATTGTCCAATAACAAAATTTTCGCTTTCTATAACGGTCAATTTAGCAAAGAAAAACTAAAAGAAAAAGAGAAGTATGGTAAAAAAAAAACGACGATATTATAATTTGATCGTACCATAGATCAACATGCAAGGGTGTGATAGAGACACGATGTATTATTACCATTTGTCAATGTTGTATACTTATAAATTCACAATGTTGATACATAAATATTTTTCCATTCAAAATTATCTATGATAGGCTTACTTTATCTAAAAGTGAGTAAATAAACAACAATGCCTCTTGTGGATAAATAATTCAACAATGTTGAACATTATAACATTCAAAACTAACACGAACAATAAATAATGTAAACGATTATGCCTAAATGAAGAAATTCAAAGTATATTTTCTAGTTTTTTAAAATAATATCTTATTTTCTTTGGCTTCAGAAACCGAGACCTCTGAAACTCCTATTCGAAATTGTCGAAACCTTGGTAATAAGACAACCATGTACGAGTCTTTACTAAGCATGACCATATACTAAGGTGCTCCACATTGGTTGTTGGAACGACGCAATCATGGGCTGTAGAGAAAGATTTTTCTCTAACCGTAGCCTTTGCCTCTTCTTTCCACTTCGACCTCTCCCTTCCCTCTTCCCCTCAACAACAAAATGACCCATCCGACGGTGCCCTTCTATCCCCTTTCCCTCTCCGACAAAACTACAATAGCACCACCCCCACATAACGCCAACCGACAAAAACAACACCAGAAACTACACTCAAAGTACGCCCCTCTTCTCTTCTTTCCCTCTCATCTGTTTCTCTTTCCTTTTTCGTCCTTTTTGAATTTTTCAGTTGACCATCACTCAGTACCAGTCAGTTTCATGGAAGATGGCCCCATATTGGTGGTACCTGTCATTAGTGAGTATATACTGACATGAATAGTCCATTACCGATTCTTCGACCCGGTTTTGGATTGCCACCACATAGGCCCAATCTGAATAGCCGAAATGCACTGATTTCGGATGCTCTCTAAAACCTTGCCTAGAACGTCTCACCAGGTTCCCTGAGGCTAAGCAACTCAAACACTGATCGACAAACAGTCGGAACATATCTCCAGTTTACCGTACTTCGAAAAAATAATTGCATCCCACTAAGGAAAGCACCGATCCGAGATTTGGAAGGACAACAGTGCTGTGATCTTAAAGCGGATGGATACTTTTCAATAGCCAACAATTAAAAGAGGACATATTTCTAATGTTAAAGACTTGCAGTGACTAATATTTTTCAAATAGGAAAATATAGCTTTTATTCTTGCTAAAAGTGTCTTCCAACTAAGAAATAAATAGTAACCACTTTAGACAACACTAAAGAACCAGAATATTGAGAGAAGGGCCTAGTCAGATAACGCAAATGCAACAAATGCCTTAACTTACTCATATTCCTGACAAGTGAAAATTTGCAAAAGTAAAATTACTTGTCGAACTCATCTATAGTGACTAAAGGGAAAGTAAATACCATAATAAAGATTAAAAAAGGGAAGTCTAAGGAAAATGTACATGACATGTCTTGCAATTCACATGCATAAATTACTCACAAGAATTCAAGCTGGCAAAATAAGATGTAAAGCCACAATCACAAACACACTAAGACAAAAGGAGGGAGTCAAATGCTAAATGCAACAAAAATGGAACCACGGATAACAAATTACTTTTCCCAAGACCAAGCTGCCCGCTGGAATTACTCCCCCAACTGAAGAGTTTCCGGTCGTCTACAAAGCATCACAGACAAGAGTAAGAAATTCTTTTGAGAATTAGCTACATCATCACAAGTACTAAAATAAGATAATTACTAAAAAAGTAAAAAAATTAAGTATTTGAGCATATGAGTTTAAACAAATCTAGAATGTGTGTCGAGATAGAATAATTGCTACCCATAGCATAAAAGAGAATTTCCCACCTGTCATATATAATACAATAAACTTCCATTGTTGAATCCCTTAGAAGCACTCAGATGAAAGTAGAAATAAAGGAAATGCACAAGATTAGATAATTCTACTTATGTGATGGACTTAGAAAGTTTGAATTTGCTGGATCAAGTTGACAAATGAATACATAATATTCCCCTTAATGCAATATATGTTACTCTTTAATATTTTAATTCAGAGAGAAGAAAGGAAGAATCTTAAGAGAGGAAAGGAAGCATGATCATACTATAACTCGCAACTGGGGATTACATATGTTTGAACTATTATATTAGACTACTAATAGAAAGAAATGCAGAGAAATCAATTGAGAAATATTTGTAATGAATTGTTGTCTCCTTTTCATTACATATGCATAACAGTATACATGTGAATACAATTACAAAGATCAGTAATATACATGTGAACACAAAGAATATGTAGGTCTGCCGTAGGTTGGCTAACACAGAGAATGGGTATCAACCACTCTACTAGAGGTATTGGAACCTGTACTGTGCACATACAGGCTAACTCCTAGCATCCTCTCTCAAACCCACTGTAGGTCAATCACTGAGAGCTTGGATAAAAACATGTGGAGCAAAGTAGTTACGAGACTGGTGAAATAATAATGCCAATTGTTAGCTAGATAGGGCATAGGTAAGAGCAATTGAGCCTCGGTATAAAATTGTTGCACAAGACTACAATCAACTTCAATATGTTTGGTGCATGTTGAGAGGACTCAACTAACTTTTGAGAAAATATATAAGGTGAATGATGAACAAGCTTGCTTATGGGAAGCATCCATTCTGATGCAAAGTAAATGACGACAAGCCAAAATTTTGCAAACATATACCTTTAGAAAGAAAGTAGAGAAATTAAAAATCTTCTCAACAATTAACCACAAGGCCATATAATACAAAATTCTCAGGTCCAAATTTTAAAAAAAAATTATTAAGAATCCACACAACAAACCATGATATACACCGCTTAAATTGCATGATTACCAACATTAAGGGAATTTGGGTACTTTCAACCTAAAATAGTCAAAGTTAACAGCATAACAACAAAACTATTCATTGTAAAAGCTCACAATGCAGAGATAAGGTAAAATTGCAGCATTAGAAGGGAAAATCGTCATGATTTTATAATAGATCAACTAAAGTTGGACACAATAGCAACCTTCGTTAATGGGATGAGAACTGACACAAGCGTGATTCATTCACTTCCAAGTCTTCACAGTTTCTATTTTGATTATCAGATAACGTAAGACAAGACTACCTCATTTGATCAGTTTTTTTGTTCCAGCTAAAATAGCAGACCAGCCATTTTTCTAAGGTAATACAGGATAATCAATAAAAAATTCAAAGGTGTAAGAGACATAAGATAGTGGTATGAAACTTCAAATTCGGGTTATGAAATTAAGTTAATCACATATTTAGCTTTGATAGACAAAGTAAAAATTCGTCAAATCACATAAAACAAAACCAAAGTGACACATTAGAACTGCCTTCATACTTTTGTAGCCAAATCGCACAACAAAAAAGGGGTACAAGTGCCAAATGTTAATTGAATGGAATTTTATCTGTCTGAGAGGCAATATAGAATGAACTAGTAGGCTAGCTCACAATGTGACATGTTTCTCACCAGTGATGGCAGAAGAATGATGATAACCAGCTGAAATTTGGGCAACCTTCTCAGGGATTCCAACAACCTCAACAGGTTCCTATGAAAATTAGGCATTTAGAGTTCTAACAATATAAAGCTAATGTAACAGAATTCTATGCAGTTGACTTAAATAATTTAATGTGAAATAACATAATAATGAAACACGGATAACCTTGATGTTCAACTTTATTACCAGAAGATTTGCAGATTGAATATGCTAAATTCATGTTCAGTTTTGCAAAGAATCCAAGGAAAAATCAAAGTTAAGCTGAATTTGGATCAAATTTAAAGCATGGCTACCTCAACACAGATAACATGTAGCTTCAAGTTAGTATTACTTGCAAAACAAAAAACTAAACTAATCTAAAATAAGCTACTAGTTAGACTAGTTGCACACTAAAATGAATCCACATACAGTTATACAACCACCATATAGACTAGTTACATACTTACACAGGCGACATAAGTTGTTGGCATAGATGGAGGACTGTTCGACTACAACAACGGGCATTTAGTTAAGATGATTAAAGAACTTTCCAACAAGACCAATGATAGAGAACACAGGATTAGCACAGTTTGCTAGTGTGAAAAGTGTCCATCAATTGGCAGATTTATGCAATGTTATGACACAATCAAATAGGTGATTCCCTTAAATCAAGATTATTCAAGCTATATGCCACAAGGAAAAATTGGTAATGTCTGATTCAAAAAAAAAACATGGTAGAAATTGCAGCACTCTGAATCTATTATGTTATAGAATAGAAATACTATCGGTATGAGCTGTATTTAATGAGGATGGCCAAATTATCAGCATTTTTATCAGACAGGAAATTGGTATTAGCTATGTTGCACGGACATGGATAGGACACAACAGGATAAGGACACGACGGCATGGACATGTCACCTATTTTGGTGTGCCCTAGTGAATCTTGGAGTGTCCTTTGTCTGACCGGTACACGTCCAACATGACACAACCCAGATTATTGGAGTGTCCATGTTTCCTAATCAAGCTGCTGAAACCTAAGGGCCGGCCCAGAGGGTTGGGTTGTCATATCAAGATCTAATTGTGGTTGCCCCTTGACCTTTATTGCGAGCTGGTCCTGGTGGTCACCCGTGATCCTGACCTTTGGTGGGATCACGCTGAGCCTGGGGGTTGTCCTAGCATAGGGGGGTTGCCCAAGCCCCAAGTATTGTCCGGCTTACCCCCAAGGCCAGCCCTAAACCTAACCAAACCAAGAATTGTCATCTCAATTATATTGCTTCCATAATGGGTAAAATGCGTCTAGAGATTTACTTTGACCATCACTTGTGTGTCACGACATTGACGACAATGATACAAATTATACATTGTCAGATTTTAGAATCCACAAGCTGAATCCCACATATGCTGAATGTCAGATTCTCACTCCATAATATCTTGCAAGGCTTTTGACCTTTGCTCGAGAAACGAACAATTCATTGCTTGACAAAATCCAAACCCAATCAAAAGGTTTTGCAAGACATGAATTGAACATACATATTACAAGTGATCCTTCCATAAAAAAATTGAATTTCACTCAATGATCCACCCTCCCCCATAATATATACTCGCACTTGGCATCCATCATCCAAAGAAAAAAGAACTAAAACAACACTGATGTACTAAGTATATTTCACTTCAGTACACAATTAGCCTATGGGGATATGGCATTAATCCTTCATTCAATTGAAACAAATGTCTAACATGTGACGGCTTAAATATTAGTAACCATTGAGACCCTAGCTAGATATTTCTTAAGCTCAAAGCTCGAGGGAAGTTAAACTGGTCAGCCAGTGGAGTCCATAGCTTAGAAGCCAGAAACTCCTAGAAGGTCAACAAATCTCAGTAAGAACCTCAATTCGGCAGTTCTTACTTGGGGGCTTGTTGGGAGCTCGCTTCCCCTATGGCGAGAGCTTATTTCTCCGGTGACGGGAGCACGTTTCTCCGACGACATGAACGCTTCCCATAATTTGACCATAATTTTAAAAAATAACATAAATTTTGGAAAGAAGTAGAAGATTTTTAGTACACGTTTATCAAAATACCAAGAAACTAAAGATTATTTACCTTAACATTATAAAAAATCAACATGTGAATGTTCTCTTTGTAACTTTTGAACATAACTTTATAAATTCTATTAAATATTAAGATATTTATAAGTTTTGATAACAATAATTAATATACACAGATTTTATATTAGCGCACGCTCCCATCACGCTCCCAACTTTAGACTCTTCTGAGTAGTCGCATTCCCCCGCTCTCGTTCCCGCACCCGCTTCCGTTTCCACTTCCGCTTCTGACTTCTAAGGTCCATAGTCCTTTGTATTAGTTAAAAGATGCTAGATGGTAAGCAAAATGGTTCTAGGTTCAAAAACAAGTATACTAGGAGGGTAAAGTGCAAATGACCCCACTTCTCTAATGAATTTCGACTAATTCTTTCAACTATTGAACAATTTATACAAGTTCCTTATAGGACTCCTTGATAATTAAAAATAGTTATGGCAGTAAGTATACTCCCAAAAACTGCAAAATAGATTTTTAATTATCCTGATGCAACAAATAATCATGAATCCACAAATGTTAAATCATAAACGAGTATCCGAAAAAGAGTAAGATACCACTACGACCATAGTGCAACAGCTTTAAGTTATGCTAGAGAAAGGTTTAACACTTCATTTCATCATCACCAGATAGGAACCAGCAGCTTACAATGAACTAACAATCATGCAAAAGCATATGAAAATATTAACCAAAAATAAACAAAACAAAAAAAAAAGACTAGATACATTATGAAAAACACTTCATTCAAATTTATCTTTAGTCAGTTATAGTGGTACATAACCATGATTTAATAGCTAATAGAATATATTAGGTCATTTTCCTTGACCTTTACTCTTAAGAAGGTACGCGCAAGATGACCTCAGTTACATCATAGTCATCAAAGCCTTCGTCTCACAAGAAAGCTTGACACAGAAATAGACAGTTTTTTATGACTGTCAGCTTGATGGCAACCCTATGAGCTGGTACCATATTCCTAGCCAACATAGCTATCAGCAAGAGAGTGCCTACCCATAATACATGCAATATGGGTAGGTAGATATACCTTGTTGGCCCCGTGCAATTGACCTCATGCACCCAACAAGCATCCTCCAAGTTGCCTAGAATGAAGAGTGTTGAGATAGAGATAAGATGATGTGATTTGTTGTAGGGAAATGCATTCACCTCTATGACAGGGGAAAGAATTAGTAAAAAGGAACGCCATTCCTACAAGGTCAACCTCAAACCTTGTCTATACAAATGACCATCAAATTAGCTTCTCAATCATTTAAAAGATGCTAATGTGGAGAAGAAAATGAATACATGGATGAGCATTATCTTCGTATATTCTTGCTGGCACGTGTGGTTTAAGTAGGATGTGAATAACAGAACTTGTAAACTAAAACTAGGTCTGAAAACTGCTATATATCAGCATCCAAAAGAAGTTACGGAAGTTCCCTTTTCTATTTCAAGATTTGCATATAAACCCGTCGGTTGATCTTCAGTATACATATAAACGTCCCCTTCAAATCTTAAAGGAGAGCATCTTGGGAGATGGATGATACATAATTAATATGAAGTTTCATGTCTAGAGATTACACTGAAAAATGTAAACAAGCAAGTCGTAACAAAATGAGCAAAATCTTAATTTTGCAAAGAAAATATTCCGAATCTACGAACTTGACCAATGTCAAAGACTAACCAACATAACTTCACACAAAGCCGAATCGTACTTATTGTCAAAAATCATTCCACTGCCTTAGGCTGGGTTTGTATTGCTTATCAGGACTGTTCAGCTTCGTTTTTTTTTTTTCTTATTTTGAACAAGCAGTCCCTAAAAGGTGTTTTCTACGAGCAGCTTATAAAAAAATGGAAAGCTAGTTCAATTAGGAACAGCTTTTGAAAGAAGGTGGGAGGCTGCTTTTGAAAGCTGCTTCACAGCAGCAACCCCAAACCAGGCATTAATATTCAGATCCTAGGAAAAATGAGCTGCGCACAATCCACTATGCTCACTGATATGATAGTTCCAGTCTCCCATCCTTCAAGTAAGAATGAAAGCTTCTAAATCAACCAGTCAAGCTTTTACAAATGTCATAGTTCAACACATTGAAAACAATAAAAGAACCTAAATATCAACCTAAACCTCAAGGTTCCATCCACCGATGGACGAACCATGAGCCAACCATTTCACCAAGAAAGTGAAACTGCTAAGCATTGAGAAAATTTTACCTCTCGTCACAAAAATAATGGATTCCATGTATTTCTAAGTTAACTGATAGAAGAATATGCCCACTTATATCTCGTACAGCAACTTTTTTGGACATCATAATTCAAAATCAAATATACAACCTATATGACAACATCTACTACAACGGAACATTCAAGAAATTTGATTATAAACATCATAGGACCTGTGAAACTGCTTCATAATCCACCTTCTACATCCAGCAAGGAAAGTAATCCGTCATGATCTCCAATACAGCAGGTGCAGGATGATCTGGATATTTAATCTCTCTCCTTATACAAAAACTTAGAGAGGCCTAGTAGAAAGGGTGAAGATCCTGCAACTTCTCAACTCTTCTTTGTCACATCACAAATAGACTAACAAAATGACGCCAATGTGCCAATTTTGTTACATTGGGTTAAGAAGCCAACATATAATTGGATATTTTAATATGTTAGCATCTTTTGGCGTTTACTCTCCAATCAGCCATGCTACTATAGTCAAATCTTTGCATTCTAAGAAAAAACTGGCCTTCCATCAGCATAGTCTATAATCAAGCCAAAAGAGCTTATCTATTTGGCAATTGCAAGCAAGAAAACTAATCGCCCTTCAGTTCATCAATCTTCATCTCGGAATTAACATAAATTTACTTAGCATTGCAACCAAAGAAAATCATGACCTATGACTAGGACCGTAGGACTCATGCTTTTGATAGTTACTGAGGGAGAAACTTTCTACAGGAAGTGTTCTAGATGGCCACAATCATAAACAGAACTGAGAGATCGATGCATCTTTCTTTCGCAATGCCTTACATTAAAGTTTTATACTCTTATTGAGCTACAACCATCAAAATTCCTAATCTATGTACAAAGGCCATCACCATGGTTAATTTTGCTACTATAATGAATTGCCAATCATCATAGCCTAAGACATGTAAGGAGCAGACAAGTGCAGGAAGACAAGCAAATCTAGACAGTGAAGAGAAGTATTTCGTGATAAGGACACATTTCGTATTAGATTAAAAAATTAGAGGAAATGTAAATCCTGCACAACTGATATATGGCCTGGCCAGAGGTCTTAGGCCTGCTTTACAATGGGTCAGCTTCACGTATAAGCACTGCATGAAAGACCCAACCCGAACCTGGCTCGCCAGGCTTATTATTTGATCAGAAAAAAAATATCATGTCCATAAGTTCTGAAGGAAGCATAGTGTGCACTAGTGTGAAAGCATACAACAAACAAGCAACAGTTTCATATATATTAGAAAACAAACCATACAAGGGAGTAACTTTTTTCCGTTGCTATGCCTAGTTGTCCGCAGTTGTTCAGACCAGCAGAAAAAACACGACCACTTTCTGTCCAAAATGGAAGTAAAACTTTATGAAGAGCACAAAAAATAAATTTCAACATTAAGATAGAACTAAACCAAGATGCATACAAGTGAAAAATTAAAAAAATAGAGTTCTTCTTAACTCTTAGGACCATAGGTTGGGTTCTATCTCACATCCAGTGTTCAAGTTGGTTCTCAATGGGTGACAATATAAGGGGAGTTGATCATAAGGTTTAGTCCCACATCGGATAGAAAGTGAAAGCATGAGGTATAGATAATTGGGATTGGTCCAAACCTTAACAAGGACATTTCCCTTTTAAGGCATATGGGCCAGTCGAATATAGTACATCATGGATCAACTCTGTTCGGGTCACACCGTGTTTCCAACAAATGGTATTAGAGCCCAAGGTTACAAGGAGCTGGTTTGGACGCCCTAGTTGGTTCGATACAGATTGTTTTGAACGTACATAATACATATAATTCGGATTCAAGTTGGCTCCTAAGGTTGGAGTGTCTCCATAAGCTGGTCCAAGTCAGGACTAAAGGTTGGAGGGATTATATGGGTTCGCTCCTAAAGTAAAGCATCTTCATATGGTGGTCTGAACTAGGAATAAAGGTTTGATTGACTATACGAATTGGCTTCAAAGGTGGGTCTAGCATCCGAACCCAAGGTGGAGCAAGACATGTGGTTGGCAGTTGACACCCAGTAGTGGTGCGTTCGGGTTTGGTGAACGTGTCGGTATAACTTTGTGTTCGGATTGCGAGATGACAAATATGTTTCATCTCCTGGTTGCTCGGGCTCATCCGGATACAAGCTAAGGTGAAAATTGTTGACTTGTATCTCGCATCTGGTTGAGCGCTCAAGGTGGTTCGCAATGGATGACAATATATGGGGAGTTGATCACAACCTTAGTCCCACATCAGATAGAAAGTGAGAGCGTAAGGTATAGATAATTGAGATTGTCCAGGCCTTAACAAAGGATTTCCCTTTTAAGGCATATGGGCTCAGTCCAATATTATACCTCATAGATCAACTCCGCTTCGAAACACACCGCGTTACCAACATGTAGAATGAAGTTTAATAATCATACTTGTAGAATGAAGTTGAATAGTCATATAGTAGCATGCTACACTCCTGTAGAACATATTCTTGTTATGTATAAGCAATGAGATTATAAACAAATGAATAACTGAATTTGACTAAACCAAAGAGACTGCACAGTTAATAACATTAAGTGATGATTACCATTTAAACGTATAATCAATGAGATTATAAACATATGAATAACTGAACTTGACTAAACCAAATAGACTGCACAGTTGAATAACATTAAGTGTAAATAAAACGGGTTTCCCAAGCAACGAGAGGCACGGACAGGGATCCTGATACAGCTATGTTGCACAGACATGGATACGGCACGGATAGGACAGTGACGCCAACACGGCAAAATTTTGGTGTGTCCAGATGTATTTTGGAGTGTCCGTGTTGTATCAGATACGCTTCCCACGCGATAAGGCCCACATTTTTTTGGAGTGTCGGTGCTTCCTAAGGATACGAAAGCGCTTATTGCACATGAAATGATATCTATGTTGGTAACTGGGTTCCAAAAAGTTCTTGAAAGGATGCACTCCCCAAAAAGGAAAAGGAAGAATAATTACTTTCCTATTTCTCGGTTATGTTCGGAACGATCACGACCATGCCAAAGTACTATCAACTGTGTATCGGACATAAGTATCGATGAGGTATCGTGTCCGACGTGTGTCCGACACGGACACGGACACGGACACGAGGAAACAGAGAGATACCGGTCAGGAAGAGGGTGTGAGCGCCGCCGCAGGCGACGGAGACGAGGGGGTCTCCCCCCACCTCCTCCCGATCCTTCGATGAGAAGAAGGGGCAGACGGTGGGCCTCCACTTGGACTCAAGCGTCCCCAGGCCCAGCCTCCCGAAGTCCCCGTTCCCCCATAGCGCGGCGAACCTCCTGCCGCCGCTCGACGCAGCCGACGAGCTCGAGAACATTCTCCGGCCATGAAGAATAACAAGAAAGGACTTCCTCCACGTGACTTTCATGATTTCTTCAGAGTTCCCGGAAGTGGAAGAAGAAAGAAGAAGATGGTGGAAGTAATAGTAAAGTCGGTGGGGGAGTTCGTTCGTTCGTTCTTTCTTGTTGGTTCTCGTGGTGCTCTTCTGGACCACACGAGTACAACAACATGGGCCGACCTCCGTGACTTATGGGCTTTTATGGGCTGAGAGAAAATAATGGCTTTATCAAATTGAGGAAACACAACCCATAAACTACCGAACTCGAGTGGCTATTGTGGTTACTGAGAAGAGGTATAAGACTCTGGCTGGGTGGCGGAAGAAGATCAGTGGATCGAGCCACGGGCAATTGAGCATGCACAAAGTCTCGTGTGAATCGTCGAACATCTAAAAAAACCCATAATTGTTCTATGTTGTTTTTTGTTTTTATAAATTTTATGTTTTTAAAAATAAAAAAAATTGTTTTCATTTTTTATTTTGTTGTTGCTTATTACTGATTTTATGTGGCGAGCAGGCATGTTCATAGCATTGCACCGAGGATCATTGCATGCTGCAACGTAGTCGCGACCATCACCAAGTCTATTCAGGTTCCTGGCATGCCCAAGTGTCATGGTTGCGGTCTCCATTGTCGTTGACCTCCATATTCTCATGGCTCTAGATTGTTCTATATATGGATGTTAAGTTTTAGAGCCATAAGAGGGAAGTATAATTTTGTGGTGGATCTCTTGGACATATTCTGAAAATTTGGCATTTTTCTTCATATTTTTTGTTTATAAAAATATGGTAAATAATTTTGTTATTTTCAATATTTACAACAACAACAAAATATTGCTAGTTTTTAAAACAAAAATAATATACTTACCAAACATGTTTTTTTTGAGAAAAAATGAATTTATTTTAAACAATAAAATACCAACTTATTTATTTTTGTTCTGACAACTTTTATAGGCACTACAAAATTTACATAAGACATACCATTACTTCAGAACAGTCCAAATTTTATAATTTTTATTCAGTACATCTAAAAAGAATTTGGGATTGCCCACATCCCTTCTTCCTATGCCACGTCGTGTCCCTTGGTGCGTCCTTACCGTCTGCTGATGTTACTGGCGCCGATGTTGCTGCCATCGTTGCGTCCCCTGCCGTCGCGCTCCCCAACCGAACGCTTCCTCGCCGCTCCGCCGCCGTGCTTCCTTGCCGTCGAGGAGGAGGTCGAGGAGAGGAGGAGACGGAGGAGGAAGAGGTCGAGAGAGGGGGGGGGGGGGGGGGGGGGGGGGGGGGGGGGGGGGAGGCAGAGGAGAAAAGGATGCGGAGGAGATGAGGGGAGGGTTGGACGGGTACTAATAAAACCAAATGGCCTAGGGGGTTGCCCTATGGGGGGAGGGTTGCCCAAGTTCGAAGTCTTGTCAGACTTACCCCAAGGCCGGCCCTGATTGGGACCTCATTAATTTCCTTTGATATCTAAATAAAAAAAGAATTTTTTCTGAAGATTCGAATTCGGTGATATGAAGGTGAACAATTGCTTACATTACATTTATTCACTTCTTCAGACAATTACTCGGATATCTTTGGTTAAATCATTGGTGATTGAGTGTATGTGTGCATACATGACAAGTTAAATCATTAGCTAGCACTTTTATGTTAGGAAGGTGAACATCCCACCTAATTTTGATGGAAAAACAAAAATGGACTCCATCTAGAAAGGTGCACCACTCTAAAGTTCGGTGTCGCTTTTATGTTAGCTTCTTTACTTATGATATAAAACTCCAAAATATACTAAAGACATCTAGATACTTTTTATATGGATTTTGTTAACCTGTTTCAGCACATATTAAAAATAATCAATACATTTTTTTAAAATTATTGTAACATTTAACAAACATTAAAAAAAAATGCATTGAAAAATATTATCAAAATTTTATTAAAAAAACTTTTTTTATTAATTTTTTTATTGAATTTTGATGACATTTTTCAATACAAAAAGGATTAATCTAAAAAAGAAAAAAAAAGGATTAAAAAAATAATAACGAAAACAAATTTGTCCGAGCAAAAAATATATCCACATATTATTAAGGAATATGATTCTCATATTTTAAATAAGTAAATTATTTATCCGAATATTTGTAATTTTTGAGAGTATATTGTTTTAACCAAAACCAAAGATGGAAATATACTCTAGGTCTCAGTATTCTCGAGCAAATTATTTTCGAAAATTACGAATACAGGACAAATTTACACCACAATAAATGTATTCCAGTCATATTTTTTCTTTTTCGTTTTTTTCCTCATTTTCTCTTCCTTTTTGTTTTGTTATTTTTATTTATTTATTATTTTCATTTTATCGATTTTTTTCGTCTTTTTCTTTTTTTAGTTGGATTTTGACAGTCAAACGTTAGTCCAAGACCTGACTATTATGGAGACCCAAACACAAATATCCTAACTTATTGGAGATCCAAACACTAATTATGTGTATTATGGAGACTCAAACATCCCTCAAAATCGACCGTTTATGAAAATCGACCGTTTATGAAAACCGACCGTTTATGAAACCTCTGTTTGTTAATTTTTTTGACGCACTGGTTTTGGTCGGCTCAAAAATTCATCAAAATCGGTGTAATATAATTTTGGGTGGCTTTATAAACACCCAAAATCGATGGATTTTGAGAGGTTTTATTATTTTATTGTATTTATATCCTCACTAAAAATATATAATTATTACTACTAATATCCTTCCCTATTTAATTTTACTCGTATAAAAAACTTTCAGAACCGCTCGTTAGTCAATTACCAAGTATGGATTGGACTGGTTTAAAAGTCGCTATTTAAAAAAACCACTCAAAATCGAATTCCTCGTAACCGCTTATGTCGATATCTAAAAATAGGTATTAAACGTTACCCTACAATTGCTAAACGTACCGATTCATGATCCAAACGCAACATTCCTCTTAACCTAATTATTGACCTTCCACAGAGAAGAAGGATAATGTAAAGAAGAAGATGGAAACGTTAAAGAAAGAAGATTTTAATTTGAGAGGAATGAAGCCTGGTCCGAAGCATCGACAGGAGAGAGTTTCATGCCTCGAACCAGCCTACATCCCCCTCAAAGAACCTTTCCTTCTTCATATAGATCACAAAGAAGAGCTCAAGAAGAAGAAATGGTGGTTTTGTAGAGGGAGGGGAGGAGAAGAGAATGGAACATGGGATTGGGAGGGGGAGACATGGTTCACTGACTGCTATTTATTGGCACTCAATTCTCATTTTTGCACAAACTGCTCTACGTACTGCCAAGTCCAAATATTCCCTATTTTTTCCATTCCATTTATTATTTAGGTTTTTTTTAGGGGCACCTCCACATTTACTAAGGGGCAGCCCTTACTTAGGGGGCAGCCCATTTGGTGGAGATTCTACTAGGGGGCAGCCCAAATTTTACTAGGGGGCAGCCCAACCCCCCAAACTCAAATTTCCTATTCATTTCATCATTTCCTCTCTCTCTCCTCCAAAAGAGAAAAAGAAGAAAAGCTCTCTCTCCCTCTCCCTAAACCCTAGAAAATTCTCCTCCACCACTCTAATCCTAATTCTTCCACCAAATTTCTTTCAAGAACACTCCCACATTCGACAAAACTGCTAAAACGGGGGTCCAAACATCATTTTTTTGCGATTCTAAAATTCCGGAAGGCCGTCTAACGATGAAGCTGTTACTTTCAGCCTCCTCGAAGATACGCTCGTTTTGGGACAAACGGGACCTCGTTTCGACCTCCCAGTCAAAAGTTATGGCCCTCCAAAGTTTCAACTGACCATAAAATGCAGGAGAATGATCATTCTCCGTGTAAATTAACACGGAGAATGGCATTCTCCGTGTTTTTAACACGGAGAATGGACATTCTCCGTCTTAATTTACACGGAGAATGGTCATTCCAGTGTTAAAATGCAGGAGAATGACCATTCTCCGTCTTAATTTAGCACGGAAAATGGTCATTCTCCGTGTTTCTAACACGGAGAATGGCCATTCTCCGTGTTAATTTACACGGAGAATGCCATTCTCCGTGTTAGAAATACGGAGAATGGCCATTCTCCGTGTAAATTAACACGGAGAATGGTCATTCTCCTGCATTTTAACACTGTAATGACCATTCTTCGTGTAAATTAAGACGAAGAATGTCCATTCTCCGTGTTAAAAACACAGGAGAATGGCCATTTATATAACAACAAGTTTCAATTAGGACTGCCAGCTCCCTGGCAGTCCTAATTCAATGTAGGACTGCCAGGGGAGTGGCAGTCCTAATTCACAGAACATTTCATCTAGGACTGCCACACACAGGGCAGTCCTTCACATGTGTTGGACTGTCCTGTGTGTGGCAATCCTAGATGAATTATTCTGTGATCAAATCACAGAACATTTTAGCAAGGACTGCTACACACAGGGCAGTCCAACACATGTGAAGGACTGCCCTGTGTGTGGCAGTCCTAGATGAATTGTTCTGTGATCAAATCACAGAACATTTTAGCAAGGACTGCCACACACAGGGCAGTCCAGCACATGTGAAGGACTGTCCTGGGTGTGGCAGTCCTAGAAAAGACAACACCTGGATAAAAGTAACACACATGTATGACACACATGTATAACACCCAAATAAAACACATGTATAACACCCAGATAAAAGACATATAACACATGGATAAAAGTAAGAAACATATATTGGACTTCATATTTCATAGTTTAATGTATACAAAAGTGGTCCTCTATAACCAAAATGCCAAAATGTATACAAAAGTGGTCCTCCATATAACACATTGATACTCAGTCGATTTCGACGTCACAGTGGTCAGCAGGTAAGTCTCTCGGCAATCTCATGATTGTGGGTTCCATTCTTCACTTGTACTGACCACTTTCCTTCTTCTTCTTTTCTAATCTGGATCGTGAATGGACAACCACATTTCCTCGTGCCAGCTTTCTTTCTTGGAACTTTATTTTGGATAACTGTCTTTCTTGTGCGATCTGAACACACCACCTCTTTCACAGCCAACCATCACACTGTGTCGTCCCGGGCGATTTCGGGCCGATCTGGATATCACTAGAACCAACTTGTTTTCCCGTCCAACTTCTCGACACCATTGTACCGCATCGTCGCTTGATTGAAACGAAAGAGAGAGAAGTAGTAGAGGAAGAAAGTAACATCAGTATTTGGATCAATGTTCATATTTGGGTTATATATATATATATATCTGGACAAGACGTGATACGATTGACCCTATATATTTTTTTACTGTTAAAATATGGTTCTGTATTTACTCTTTATGTGATACGTCTTCATTTCTCCACTTAAGTGAATGGAAAATGATACTCATATTATTATTTATAGAGTTAGCTAGAGGATCATGTTAAAAATATTGGTGATAAGTTGGTAAGGCAGGCTGCTTAAAAGAAGAAATGACTTGGACACAGAGGACTGCCACAGATGTGGCAGTCCCTCACATACAGAGGACTGCCACAAATGTGGCAGTCCCTCACATATATAGGACTGCCATCTCTGGCAGTCCTATATATGTGAGGGACTGCCACATTTGTGGCAGTCCTCTGTGTCAAAGTCCAATTTTTCACCCGAAGTAAAGTTCTAGTGTAGTTACCACGAGGGTTTCCGATGCGTCAAAGTGTTCTTCGGACGTTGTGGGAGGAGAGTATCCAGCATTTGATGGTCCGAGTTGTTCCATTTTCTATTTCTTTCTACATTAAACACAAAATTCAACTTTTATATGCAAAATTTAGGTTAAAACTTAAAATATTACACAAAAATAAATTCGACGACTTACAAATAAATGGGAGAAATGATTGACACTGTATTCTACCAAAAATCTTCAACAATTTTAGGTTGGGGGACAATTTCACCTAGGTTAGGTTAATTATAGGTTTATATGAGGAGGAGAAAAAAAGAGTGGAGGAAGAGAAGTAGTAGAGGAAGAAAGAGAGAGATGAAATAAAATCAAATTGGCTTTTATAGTGATTTTTGGGCTGCCCCTAGTAAAAAAAATCAATGGCAAACTTGTAATTTTTTTAAAAAAATTTTGGGTTGTCCCCTAGTAGAAGTGGAGGTGCCCCTAAAAAAAACCATTATTTACTGCTACTAATTCCATATTGGCAAAACTGAGGTTTCAAAATTACGTTATGGGTAAATGACAAAAAATCTCTCGTTAGATATTCGATTTTTGTAAATTAAGACATATTAGTCATTTTTAACAATTCGTCTCTCTTTAGATTACAAATCCGTTCAATAAGGTCCCTCAAGTCAAAAATTAAAATTTTTAATTCCAAAAATGTCCCTGGCCCCCCTCTTCCTCCCGGTGAAGACGGCGACCCCCCAGCCCCGCCCGACCCTCCTGTCCTCCTCCCGCCGGCCCTGCCCCCTCCCGCCGACCCCCACGCCGGCCCTCCTCCCGGCGGCGAGCCCCCAGCCCCGTCCGTCCCCCACGAGCCTCCCCCCCCGACCTCGCCGGCCCCGCACGACCCTCCCCGCACTCGCCGGCCCCCCGCGGTCCTCCTCCGCCCTCGTCCCGGCCCCACGCAGCCCTCCCCGTGGCATCGCCGGCCACCCAGCCCCTCCCCCAACGGCCGAGGAAGGAGGGGGGAAGGATAAAATTGTCATTTGGAAATTTTTTGCAACAAAAAATAAAGGCTTAATTGCACTTTGCTACCCTCAACTATTCCGCTTTTTCAACTTGATACCCTAAACTTTTTTTTGTAACAAGTTGATACCCAAAAAAAATTTGGGACGAAAATACCCCTGCTCAAACCTTAAAATTACCCCCCTCCCCCAAACCCCCTCCCTCCCCCACTCCGGCTACCCCCTCCCTCCCGCTCCGCCTCCCCTCCGGCCACCCCCCTCTCCCGCGTCCGGCCAACCCCCCTACCCTTACCGCCGCCGGCCGCCGCGGCAGCAGCAGCCGACGCCGCAGCAGCAGCAGTCGCAGCCGCCGCCGTGGCGGTGGCGCCGGAAGCGGGAGGGGGGGGGGGTTGGCCGGACGTGGGAGAGGGGGGTGGCCGGAGGGGAGGCGGAGCGGGAGGATGGGGGTGGCCGGAGTAGGGGAGGGGAGGGGAGAAGGGAAGAGGGAAGGGATAAGGACATTTTGTGATTTTTGGAAAAATTAGGTATCAAGTTGAAAAAAAATAATAGTTGAGGTATCAACTTGTTACAAAAAAAGTTTAGGGTATCAAGTTGAAAAAGCGGAATAGTTGAGGGTAGCAAAGTGCAATTAAGCCAAAAATAAATAGTGAAAAATTTAAGAGCATGTGATCTTTTTTTTCGCGAAAATGGTCAATATAGAGAGGATTTTTTTTGTCATTTAGCCTTACGTTATTGCCGGATTACCACGTTTCTCTCTCCCCTATTTCTATTTTTGAAATATATTTTAGTAAAAAATACCTTCCAATGGAGATTTCTATTATCATTTCTATTATGCGTGGTGGTGGTGGTGACGTAGGTGATGTAGGATGAAGAGTTTATATATGTTGAAACTCTCATAAAAACTCTCAATCTTTCATAACAATTATTATTGGACCCTACATCATTGGATTGATTGTTTTTATTTTATGACACATATGATAGAATGGAGAACCATTAGAAATCTTCTTACACTGTGTTTGGGAACATTTTTGAGAAGGGGAAGGAAAATTTGAGGGAAAAGAAAATGGAGAAAAGTAAAATGAAGGTAAAATTAATTTTTTTTCCTTCACTTGTTTGGATGACCAAAAAGTAGAGGAAGGAAAATTTTAAAAATAATATTTTATTCGTTTGTGAAGATAGATATAATTACCATTCAATTCTTGATTTTTTTTAAATCATAAATAAAACTAACTTTTTTGAAGGGTAGATGGGTGATTTCTCCCACGATCCTCTCAACTCTCTCCATTTTTCTCTCACTTTTGGGAGGATTTTTTTTAGTGGGACCCGCATGAATTTTTCTCCCAAAATCCTCTCCATCCTCTTCCCTTCCCCTTCCCAAACGCCAATAGTTTTAATTTTTCACTCATTTTTTCCTCAACATTTTCTTTTCCGCTATTTTTCCTTCTTCCCAAACAATACCTTAAAGTACACGGGACTTTTTGCACGATGCATTGCATGCATGTTGGGCCCACTGACCCCCAACTTCCACCAAATAAATGGAAGAAATAATACGCCCCCGTGGTTCGATCCACTGATCTTCCGCCACTCAGCCATGGTCTTATACCTCTCCTTGGTGACCATAAGAGCCACTCGAGTTCGGTTCTTGAGAATGGATTTTGAATTCATATTTTTTTGCTTTCGTAGGAATATTGGTTGGATGCATTAATTACAAAAAAAATTTAACGAAAATACTCTCAATGACACCAACTGAATTTAGATAATAATAACATATTAGAATTAATAAAATACTATTTATGGAAAACTAAATAAATTAAGATTAATATTCATGTCTGAACCAAATATGAAAATGAAAAAAATTAAAAATTTTAGATTACATATTTCAATCAAACCAAACATTGATATAGGAATGTTAAAAAAAAGGAATGGAAAGTTGATTTATAGCAATACAAAGCATCCATCCAAACGGGAGAAGTTTTGTTCTCGTTTGGAACAAAAGTTCCATTTCAAAAGGCAAACGCCAACCAACTAGTGCCCATAAACGTTTCAAATTTGTCATTTTAGGCTATTTGGCGAATTTTTTTATTCCCATATTTGATTCAAACACGAATGAAAATATTAATTTAGTTATAAATACCATTTTATTAATTTTATGATATTATTGTTACTTAAATTCAGTTGATGTCGTTGAGAGTATTAACGTAAAAAAAAAATTATAATTGATGCACTCAACCAACATTTCTAAAAAACCAGAAAAGCAAAAATATTTTCAAAAGGGACATTGGGTTTTAATTTCCCACAACTATGAGAAACCGAAGTTCTCATATTCCCTCACAATTCCCAGTTTTTTCAATTTCAAACTTACCAAACACAGCTAAGCTATCCAAAATCTATTTTCAAACTTCCAAAACTTAAACCAAACACATCACCAAAAAGTTATTAGAGAGCTTGATTTAGCTTTTGTCATTTAAAATGTTAGTCAACATGCTTGCCAAACAGATATGGGTTATCGTTTTGGCAAAGATATTAAAAACAATAATGTTATAGGGACACAATTTTTTGACACACTATATAGCCACATTAATGTAGTAGTGTATTATTAGATGTCAAAGAAAGTCTTAAATTGAGTTAGGTAATAATTGGCATCCAATAGTGTACCGTCACATCAGTTGGCTATAAAAAGTGTCAAAAAAAGTGTCACCATAACATTATTTTAATAAAAATAATAATGCTGTGGGACACACTCCTTTTGACACACTACATAGCCACATTAATGTGGCAGTGTATTATTGGATGTCAAAAGAAGGCTTAAATTTGAGTTAGGTAATAATTGGCATCCAATAATGTACTGTCACATCAGTATGGCTGTAAAATCTGTCAAAAAAATGTGTCCTCGTAATATTATTCTATTAAAAATAATAATGCTATAGGGACACACTTTTTTTGTCATGCTACATAACCATGTTGATATCAATGTTTTAAAAACCGGACCGGACCGGCCGGTTCAACCGGTTCACCCGTGAACCGGTCATTTTTTCGGTCCGGTTCAGTATTGATCCAGTTTTGTTTAAAAGTTAGTATATTTATAAAAAATTAATGGTCATAAGGGATTAATTTGGACCAATTAAGTTAACCCAGCGGTTGAACCACTGGTTGAATCAATTTGATCCGACGCAGTGCCTTGGCCGGGTAAACCACCGGTCCGGTTTTTAAAACATTGGTTGATATGAGAGTGTATTATTGGATTGATGACCTAATCGGTTGGAGGTTGCGTTTCCAAATAAAAATCCTACATAAAACAAAATAGGAAAGTTAACATAAAGACTTATTGGCTAGAAAGAAGTATATGTCCTTGTCACGACCCGATACCCAAATTGTTGGGCCGGGCCGAGCCATGTCCAGCCTACGCTTGGTTAAAGCGCAGTAAGCTGTTCTAAGAATAGACAATAAATGATCTAAGCTACTAACAGTTCTAAAATCACATTTAAATGTTCATCACAACACAGCATCTATAAGCGAAGGTAACATAAGCACAGACTTAATAATACATAACCAAAGTAACTAACTGGAGACAAAGTCCAGTATCCAAATAAAAGAACATACCAAAGTCTCAGTCTACTAAACCCATGAAAGATAACTAAGCAAAGTTTCCCGTTGGGGTCTCTACTGGAGCAAGGCCAGGTCCTCCAAATCCGTACCATAATATGTAACACATAGCATTTCCTCCTCAGAAAGTATACCTACAACGTTATCCTGTCAGGACGGGAGCAAGTACAACCTCTACAACTAAAGTACTGAACATATAATGAAAGAGATGTACAACGAGAAACATGGTGTGATAAGTCTATAAAACAGGAAATACTAGAAACATGGCCTCATGGTACAACTGGGATCAAGTATCATAGTAACATAGGGAACATGGCATCTATCTCATGTCGCATCACAATCATGTCATATCACAGATCTATCTCATGTCAGATCATAATCCATCATGTCATATCATAATCTATCATGGCAAGGATACATATGTCATAGAGACAGATGTATATGTAATGTTTAAAACTGTAGCAAGTACGTGATCGGTCAATAGATGTACAATGTGCTGGAGGGCACATAATGAAATGTACATACGTACAAGTTAACAAGCATAAATGTACATCCGTACAGACATGCGGGGTAATGGCCTGCGGCAAGGCAATGCATATAGAATGCGACCGAGCTCGCTACTGTAGGGGGGTCGTGATCACGTACAATACTATCAGTTTCCCCATAACCCATATTCTAACATGTGAGAGATACGAGAACAGTAAAACATGTGGGAAATACTGGAAGCAGTATAAGCATGGCAGGTACTGGAAGCAGTACAAAACATGTGAATACTCAGAGCCGTATAAAGCATAGTGAAACATGTGCTGAGAACCAGTAAGAAGCATGTGAAGATATGATAACTGTCCTAAGCATGGTAGGGACCAATTTAATGTAACATGTGAAGATTTAACTTGCAGTTATTCAGAAAAGAGTATTTTAACAGGTTTAATACATGTTCTAGCATTAAAAGACAGTAAATGAGTGTGTAGATGTACTTGCCTCGAGCAAAGCAAGAATACTAGTACGAAGATATAGATGTCCGGTATCCTGTCAATAATGATATACAACTCAGTTCTAAGCTATGTTCAAGATATCACTAGTGGTGTGACACGACTCCTAACTGGATACTAGCCAAGTGGGGACCTAGCATAAAAGTCTAATGTGAAGTGCCACATACTCAAACTAACTCTCTAGGGTCTTTACACTAGTGCGGGGTGAGGTCCAATACTATAACAACTCAAATCAACGCAAAACTTGCAAGTTGTAATTACTCAATAATTAAATCAAACGGTACACTAAGTTCCAACAATATTAGAGATAGACAAAAAGCTAAATTATATATAAAATAAAGTACCAAAATAATCCTTGTTAATTATAGAAATTTATACTAATTTTTCTGGAATTTATAAACCTTCATAAATATTTATTAAAAATCAGCGAACATAAATATACTAAAAATGAGTTCTGTTTTCCTATTTTTATAAAATACCAAAAGCACTTAATAAATGCTAGAAAAATTACATTAAATTAGCTAAATTAACATAATATTTAAATACCATTTTTTCCAAGATTTTTACAGTAATTAAAATATATATAAAAATTCAAAACCAGAAAGTAACAATATCTAGAAAAATAATTAATTATAAATTAAGGATAATACATAATCAAAATCTACAGATGTTGCCGGACGATAAAATAAATATCACCAACGTGTCCAGAATGGTCAAATCAGCTAGGATAGCCTGTCCAAAAGTCCAATTTGGACACAGGGGCAAAACGGTAATTTTGGGTCAAAATGATGTCCGCCGTTGGACACACTTTGCACCGAAAAGCGTGTCGGGAAAGAAGTCTACAAAACCTAGCAAATTATATGTCCACGAATCCAGAATGATGATACGAACCCAACGGTATGTCCAAAATGGAATTCCGATGTGCCGATCTCAAAATGATACGTTGACGCGACACTTGGTATCCGGTTTGCACGGAAATGCGTGCCGGAGCAAATGTCTTCAAAACCCAGCAAATTATATGTCAACGAGTCCAGAATGACGATACGAACTCAACGGTATATCCGGAATTGGATTCCGATGAGCCGAACTCAAAGTGACCCGTTGACTCAAAAAGTGGGACCCGCTTTGCACCGAAATGTGTGCCAGGGCCCACGTTCTCCAAATTAAGCAAACTTTATATGAAAACAAGCCAGAACGACGCCACGAGTCTACTGGTGGTGTCAGAAATTGAATCCGGGGTCCCGGGTTCAAAAATGAAATTTTACAAGTGCAATTTAAAGAATTCGGACGGCCAACTTTGGCGTCGAATTCGACCAACCAAACGTGCTTAAAATGAAACGAAATCTAAAGGAGACAGGAAGATGGTTATACCAGCTGTGCACCGGAACTGACGGTGCGCAAAACGGAGCTGCGACGGCGAAGTTACGAGCTGACGAAGTCGGCTCCACGAAACTGTCCAAAAATAGTTCAATTTAAAACGTCAATTTGGTGGCCAGTTTTGAGGTATCAAACGACATAATTAACGGGTGAAATTTGACAGGAGTGAAGATGGATATACCGAGATTGCGACGGAGCAAAGAGTTCGCCGATCCAACGGTCGGATCTCCCAGAAAATCGACGCGAAGTTGCTGTTTCGAGACGCGATTCAGAGTTCCGTTCCCGCGCGCGTCACGTCGGGAACCCGTGCGAAACGCACGAAACGCCTAGGCGGCGCGTCCCAGAGGACGGTGGCCGCCACAGGGAGGTCGCCCAGGGGTCGCCCGCCCAGGGGGGGTGCTCGCCGACGACGGCGACGGCCGCGGCGGCGCGCGGCTGCCGGTGCGCGCGCGCGGCCGTGCATGCGCGCTGCTGCAGCGCCTTGTGCTGCTGCTGTCGCAGCTGCTGCCACCTCGCTGCGGTGGCGCACCGGCCACGTGGTGGGGCACGGCGGCCAGGCGGCGCGATGGGCTGCGGTGGTTCGGGTGGTGCGCGGTGGTGACGATGGTGGGAGTGGTAGTGATGGTGGTGGTGTTGTGTTGATGAAGATGGTGGTGATGATGTTGCTTGATGATGATGAAGTTGTGAAGGAGGAGGAGGAGGGGAGGTGTTGTGCTCGGCCAGGGGATGGAGCACGGCCGGGGAGGAGGAGAAGGCCAGGGAGAGGAGGAAGAAGGATGGTGAAGGTGGTGATGGTGTGTGTGTTTGTTTATAAGAGAGAGAGAGAGATGTATAAATATAATAGAGAGGGAGAGAGAGAGTTGATATTAGAGAGAGGGGGAGAGAGAGAGGTCGGCTAGAGGGGGGTGCTGTCGGGTGTGAGGAGAGAGGGAAGTGAGGGGGTGGTGAGTGTAAGGGAGTGGTAAGGGGTGAGTGTATGTGTGTGTTTATATATATACATTATATATATAATGAGAGGGGGTGAGAGTTAGAGAGAGGGTGAGTGTAAGGGATATTTGTGAGAGAGGGGGGGGGGTGTGTTCGGCTGGTATGGTGGAGGGGGGATGAGGTGTGTGTTTGTGTATTATGTAGGAGAGAGAAAAGGAAGATATTTATATATATATATATATGTATTTATATAAATATGTGGGATATTTGAAAAGTAGAGAGAGGAAAAGTGATATTTCCAAAATAGGAAAAATAGGAAAATTAAGCGGGATATTTGGGCAGTCATGGGAGAACAACATGGGGCTTGGGTTCGGGTTCGGTCGAACCGGGTCGGGTCAAAATCGGACAGGGAGCAATATTCGAATTAAATGCGTATTTATAATCACGGGTAAATAAATAATATACGGGGACTCCAATAAATGGGACACAAGCGTCATGCGGGTAGTA
Organism: Iris pallida; assembly: GCA_029216955.1. Classification (NCBI taxonomy): domain Eukaryota; kingdom Viridiplantae; phylum Streptophyta; class Magnoliopsida; order Asparagales; family Iridaceae; genus Iris; species Iris pallida. The sequence continues at coordinate 9,988,616 of JANAVB010027397.1, forward strand.
GGCTTCATGTGGGCCAGGTCCATACTTTGGGTTGACAGGCTGGATCGATGTCGGGTCCCGAAATTAAATCGGAAAATAAATCAGGTTTTACGATCGAAAATAAATCGGCCTAAATTGACCCGGAAGTTGTGCGAAGAAAATGGAGCACAAAATGGAGTGTCTGAGTGGGACACGAAGGTCATGGGTGAAGAGCGTCTCGAGTAGATCATTCATGAGAAGTTGGTTTCGAGAAAATGGCTGATCTGGTGCTCCTAAATTAAAAGCAACAGCAACGTGCAAACGATGATCAAAAATAAAAGTGGGAATAATATTCAACGATTAATTGGTCTAAGTTGACCCGAACTTGCGCGATACAAAAAGAGCACAAGGGAACGAATTCAAGTGGGACATGATATATCAAAACGAAGATAATCTTGTCTACTTCAAAACTCGTGAAGAGAGTTTCCAAAGATTGGCATCCCTGACGCTCCAGAAGTCAAAGCTACGGAAAGGTACATTAATGATCTAAACAATTTAAATAATAATATTTATCGAAAAATAATTCATGAAGAAAATCAAAATAAACCCTGAAATTCAGGGGGCTTACATCCTACCCACCTTACAAAAATTTCGTCCTCGAAATTAAAATCATCCAGTAGGTCAAACTATAACATGCAGCTGCTCTGGCTACAATACTCAATCTGCTACTCTTGTAATCATCTCTTCTGTTTCTTCTTACAATCTTTTTGATTCAGGTTCAACAAAGTCCTTCTATCATAAACTATGTCATATATCCTTTAAAATCTTCCATACTAACATGAACATTTATGTATTCCCTAAAATATAGGTCATTCTCCGGGTATGTCTATAAGCAAACGATGCTTAATCATCAATCATATTTCCAACCTCAATTGTAAATACTGGATTTCCTTATCGTATCCTAAGTATCCATATTCTATCAATCCACAGTTCCTTAGCATCATTTGTCGTCAATCCTTTCCTACAGCTTCTCCTTGAGATCATACTTTCAATTCTTATCCTTGGCGTAGAGCCTTCTTCTTTTACTCAACAAGTCCTCCGAATAAAAATCCTTGTTTTCAAACTCCCGATTTATTAATTACCCATGTACATATGTCTTTGTCTCGTTCTGATATCTTTCCGATCTCGTACGCAATACGATAACTCATTTTAATTTATTCCATATCAATCCACATATCGATCTACCCTCTAATCACATGTAATTAGCTATAGATAACCCATAATCATTTGGTCATCAAAGTCATTTAATGCTCAATCCTCAAATTCTAAGCACAAGATTCTAATCCTCAATCCATAGCCACAACAATATACGATCTCATTTCTCCATCTTAGATACCCTATCATCAAGTCATACTATCAATGCAATCGTTCTTAATGGTTTCCAAGTCTGCTACAGTCAGTCACCTATACTTGTCCCATAAGCTTAATCTAACCAATCCCTAGGAAAAGTACTTATCATAAACACACAATACATTTATAGTTATACTACAGGATCAGTCAACAAGGTTTGGCTATTTCGGTCATCTATCAAATAGAAGATTACAAAGCCTAAAACTGGGTCAAGCAATCCATAACAGTGTCCAAACAAGTTTAAAGGGTCAAGCAAGACAGAAAAGTTTATTGGAATATCTCCAAGAATGGTACAAAGACAACGAGATGTATAACGGAAAGGACTACCAAAGAGGTTAACGAAGAAGAGTTTAGTCAAGTCATAGGAAAGATGGAACACAAAAATAATTATGTCCAAAAAGATAACATGAAAACAATCCTATTGGAGAGTCCTAGAGAACCTGTAATCCTAGTCGTAGATGTAGATAGAACAGAGTTAATCAAGACGGGGAAAAATGATAATAATAAGAATTTATTCTTGCTCAATCGATCATAACGAAGTGAACCAAGCTGAGATATGATCTGATAACCATATACGTCTTCCTGAAATCATGTTGCCAGAATTTTCGCCACACCAGTAAGCCTAGATGCAATAAACGATAGAGTCATAACTAAGGTATACTCCCTAAAATCATATTATCTAGAATCCTCGCCACGCCAACCGGTATGGCTGCGAGAAAATCTAAATTCTATGAATAGGATAATATATCCGAAATCAGGCTCTATATTTTTGTCATACCAGCTAATATGGCTGCGATAAATTCTAAACTCCATAACTAAAGCAGACATTTACCCTATCAGGATATATAACAACTCAATCCACAAAATTTATCACGATGCAAGATCAAAGTTAACAACGAAAATCAGAAATTAAATTCAACAATGAATTTAAGGAAAAGCAAATGAAATTAAGTGGAAACAGATTTCTAGGTAAGATGAGAGTGAGATTAGAGTGAGATCCTCAGGGGTCATCCCAAAGGTACAAACTTGGTCTAAATTGACCCACTGAAATACAAACAAGAGACTAAATACAGTTAACGGTCCTATGCTGTGACGAGTTCTCCTATGTTGTACTCCTAGAAATCCTCTAGGTGTTCTAAATGTCTAGTGTTATCAAGTTATCCTAGATCCTAATTGCAGGCATGCTTGGTACAATAACGTAACCAAACAATTTAGTCGAGACCTGCATGGGCCACCAAAAAAAACATGTCACGACCCGATACCCAAATTGTTGGGCCGGGCCGAGCCATGTCCAGCCTACGCTTGGTTAAAGCGCAGTAAGCTGTTCTAAGAATAGACAATAAATGATCTAAGCTACTAACAGTTCTAAAATCACATTTAAATGTTCATCACAACACAGCATCTATAAGCGAAGGTAACATAAGCACAGACTTAATAATACATAACCAAAGTAACTAACTGGAGACAAAGTCCAGTATCCAAATAAAAGAACATACCAAAGTCTCAGTCTACTAAACCCATGAAAGATAACTAAGCAAAGTTTCCCGTTGGGGTCTCTACTGGAGCAAGGCCAGGTCCTCCAAATCCGTACCATAATATGTAACACATAGCATTTCCTCCTCAGAAAGTATACCTACAACGTTATCCTGTCAGGACGGGAGCAAGTACAACCTCTACAACTAAAGTACTGAACATATAATGAAAGAGATGTACAACGAGAAACATGGTGTGATAAGTCTATAAAACAGGAAATACTAGAAACATGGCCTCATGGTACAACTGGGATCAAGTATCATAGTAACATAGGGAACATGGCATCTATCTCATGTCGCATCACAATCATGTCATATCACAGATCTATCTCATGTCAGATCATAATCCATCATGTCATATCATAATCTATCATGGCAAGGATACATATGTCATAGAGACAGATGTATATGTAATGTTTAAAACTGTAGCAAGTACGTGATCGGTCAATAGATGTACAATGTGCTGGAGGGCACATAATGAAATGTACATACGTACAAGTTAACAAGCATAAATGTACATCCGTACAGACATGCGGGGTAATGGCCTGCGGCAAGGCAATGCATATAGAATGCGACCGAGCTCGCTACTGTAGGGGGGTCGTGATCACGTACAATACTATCAGTTTCCCCATAACCCATATTCTAACATGTGAGAGATACGAGAACAGTAAAACATGTGGGAAATACTGGGAGCAGTATAAGCATGGCAGGTACTGGAAGCAGTACAAAACATGTGAATACTCAGAGCCGTATAAAGCATAGTGAAACATGTGCTGAGAACCAGTAAGAAGCATGTGAAGATATGATAACTGTCCTAAGCATGGTAGGGACCAATTTAATGTAACATGTGAAGATTTAACTTGCAGTTATTCAGAAAAGAGTATTTTAACAGGTTTAATACATGTTCTAGCATTAAAAGACAGTAAATGAGTGTGTAGATGTACTTGCCTCGAGCAAAGCAAGAATACTAGTACGAAGATATAGATGTCCGGTATCCTGTCAATAATGATATACAACTCAGTTCTAAGCTATGTTCAAGATATCACTAGTGGTGTGACACGACTCCTAACTGGATACTAGCCAAGTGGGGACCTAGCATAAAAGTCTAATGTGAAGTGCCACATACTCAAACTAACTCTCTAGGGTCTTTACACTAGTGCGGGGTGAGGTCCAATACTATAACAACTCAAATCAACGCAAAACTTGCAAGTTGTAATTACTCAATAATTAAATCAAACGGTACACTAAGTTCCAACAATATTAGAGATAGACAAAAAGCTAAATTATATATAAAATAAAGTACCAAAATAATCCTTGTTAATTATAGAAATTTATACTAATTTTTCTGGAATTTATAAACCTTCATAAATATTTATTAAAAATCAGCGAACATAAATATACTAAAAATGAGTTCTGTTTTCCTATTTTTATAAAATACCAAAAGCACTTAATAAATGCTAGAAAAATTACATTAAATTAGCTAAATTAACATAATATTTAAATACCATTTTTTCCAAGATTTTTACAGTAATTAAAATATATATAAAAATTCAAAACCAGAAAGTAACAATATCTAGAAAAATAATTAATTATAAATTAAGGATAATACATAATCAAAATCTACAGATGTTGCCGGACGATAAAATAAATATCACCAACGTGTCCAGAATGGTCAAATCAGCTAGGATAGCCTGTCCAAAAGTCCAATTTGGACACAGGGGCAAAACGGTAATTTTGGGTCAAAATGATGTCCGCCGTTGGACACACTTTGCACCGAAAAGCGTGTCGGGAAAGAAGTCTACAAAACCTAGCAAATTATATGTCCACGAATCCAGAATGATGATACGAACCCAACGGTATGTCCAAAATGGAATTCCGATGTGCCGATCTCAAAATGATACGTTGACGCGACACTTGGTATCCGGTTTGCACGGAAATGCGTGCCGGAGCAAATGTCTTCAAAACCCAGCAAATTATATGTCAACGAGTCCAGAATGACGATACGAACTCAACGGTATATCCGGAATTGGATTCCGATGAGCCGAACTCAAAGTGACCCGTTGACTCAAAAAGTGGGACCCGCTTTGCACCGAAATGTGTGCCAGGGCCCACGTTCTCCAAATTAAGCAAACTTTATATGAAAACAAGCCAGAACGACGCCACGAGTCTACTGGTGGTGTCAGAAATTGAATCCGGGGTCCCGGGTTCAAAAATGAAATTTTACAAGTGCAATTTAAAGAATTCGGACGGCCAACTTTGGCGTCGAATTCGACCAACCAAACGTGCTTAAAATGAAACGAAATCTAAAGGAGACAGGAAGATGGTTATACCAGCTGTGCACCGGAACTGACGGTGCGCAAAACGGAGCTGCGACGGCGAAGTTACGAGCTGACGAAGTCGGCTCCACGAAACTGTCCAAAAATAGTTCAATTTAAAACGTCAATTTGGTGGCCAGTTTTGAGGTATCAAACGACATAATTAACGGGTGAAATTTGACAGGAGTGAAGATGGATATACCGAGATTGCGACGGAGCAAAGAGTTCGCCGATCCAACGGTCGGATCTCCCAGAAAATCGACGCGAAGTTGCTGTTTCGAGACGCGATTCAGAGTTCCGTTCCCGCGCGCGTCACGTCGGGAACCCGTGCGAAACGCACGAAACGCCTAGGCGGCGCGTCCCAGAGGACGGTGGCCGCCACAGGGAGGTCGCCCAGGGGTCGCCCGCCCAGGGGGGGTGCTCGCCGACGACGGCGACGGCCGCGGCGGCGCGCGGCTGCCGGTGCGCGCGCGCGGCCGTGCATGCGCGCTGCTGCAGCGCCTTGTGCTGCTGCTGTCGCAGCTGCTGCCACCTCGCTGCGGTGGCGCACCGGCCACGTGGTGGGGCACGGCGGCCAGGCGGCGCGATGGGCTGCGGTGGTTCGGGTGGTGCGCGGTGGTGACGATGGTGGGAGTGGTAGTGATGGTGGTGGTGTTGTGTTGATGAAGATGGTGGTGATGATGTTGCTTGATGATGATGAAGTTGTGAAGGAGGAGGAGGAGGGGAGGTGTTGTGCTCGGCCAGGGGATGGAGCACGGCCGGGGAGGAGGAGAAGGCCAGGGAGAGGAGGAAGAAGGATGGTGAAGGTGGTGATGGTGTGTGTGTTTGTTTATAAGAGAGAGAGAGAGATGTATAAATATAATAGAGAGGGAGAGAGAGAGTTGATATTAGAGAGAGGGGGAGAGAGAGAGGTCGGCTAGAGGGGGGTGCTGTCGGGTGTGAGGAGAGAGGGAAGTGAGGGGGTGGTGAGTGTAAGGGAGTGGTAAGGGGTGAGTGTATGTGTGTGTTTATATATATACATTATATATATAATGAGAGGGGGTGAGAGTTAGAGAGAGGGTGAGTGTAAGGGATATTTGTGAGAGAGGGGGGGGGGGGTGTGTTCGGCTGGTATGGTGGAGGGGGGATGAGGTGTGTGTTTGTGTATTATGTAGGAGAGAGAAAAGGAAGATATTTATATATATATATATATGTATTTATATAAATATGTGGGATATTTGAAAAGTAGAGAGAGGAAAAGTGATATTTCCAAAATAGGAAAAATAGGAAAATTAAGCGGGATATTTGGGCAGTCATGGGAGAACAACATGGGGCTTGGGTTCGGGTTCGGTCGAACCGGGTCGGGTCAAAATCGGACAGGGAGCAATATTCGAATTAAATGCGTATTTATAATCACGGGTAAATAAATAATATACGGGGACTCCAATAAATGGGACACAAGCGTCATGCGGGTAGTAGGCTTCATGTGGGCCAGGTCCATACTTTGGGTTGACAGGCTGGATCGATGTCGGGTCCCGAAATTAAATCGGAAAATAAATCAGGTTTTACGATCGAAAATAAATCGGCCTAAATTGACCCGGAAGTTGTGCGAAGAAAATGGAGCACAAAATGGAGTGTCTGAGTGGGACACGAAGGTCATGGGTGAAGAGCGTCTCGAGTAGATCATTCATGAGAAGTTGGTTTCGAGAAAATGGCTGATCTGGTGCTCCTAAATTAAAAGCAACAGCAACGTGCAAACGATGATCAAAAATAAAAGTGGGAATAATATTCAACGATTAATTGGTCTAAGTTGACCCGAACTTGCGCGATACAAAAAGAGCACAAGGGAACGAATTCAAGTGGGACATGATATATCAAAACGAAGATAATCTTGTCTACTTCAAAACTCGTGAAGAGAGTTTCCAAAGATTGGCATCCCTGACGCTCCAGAAGTCAAAGCTACGGAAAGGTACATTAATGATCTAAACAATTTAAATAATAATATTTATCGAAAAATAATTCATGAAGAAAATCAAAAATAAACCCTGAAATTCAGGGGGCTTACAGTCCTACTGCACAACATGTTGTCCATAGGGGTGAGTATTCGGTTTATTCGGTTCCAACCGAATCGAACAACCGAAAACCGAAACCGAATAAACAAAACCGAAACCGAATCGAATTGGTCAATAACCGAACCGAACCGAACCGAATTAAATCGGTTCGGTTTTCGGTTTATTCAGTTTTTGGGTTTATTTGTGTTTTTTTGTTAATATATATAATAACTAAATATACCTAGATATATTTATTATATACCTATAGTATATACCTATACCTATGTCACGACCCGCACCCAGTGTAAGGGTACAAGTGCGTAACCACGCCCAGCCTACGCCGTAGAATCGGTGGTAGAACGCTGTTCTAGGTCACTATCTGAACCATCTCACGCAATTATATAACAAAATAATATAACTCAATCACAGTCTAAGCACGATAGGATATCACAGAATTCTATAACTAAAAGAAAACAATGAAAACTACTAAAAGATAATAACTCAACAACTCAAAATAAGACAACTCATTCATTATTACAACTCAAGTTCCAGTAAAGAAATCTAAAACAGTCTACTAAACTAGCCTCCCGATCACTCCTGAGAGTCGGGGCCAAAGGTAGCTAATCCCTCTCCAGATCCATATTGAGTAGGGCAAACATTCTCAGGGCTAACATCTGTAATATTTCAACAGGTCCAGTCAGGACAGGAACGAATACATCTCTTCAAGTAAATCCAAGTAAATGACGAAAACCATAAATCAATTATAGACAATTTTATTGATGAAGCATAGGAATTTGAGACAGTTTAAGATGTAAACTATAGTAAAAGAACAAGGAAAGTAAAAGCTGTGAAACAGAATATCATGTCAATGAAGACTATAAATAAAGCTAGCTGAACTAGAATAATGTGATATGAGTCCAGTGGTACAATGTATGTCAAGTGTGATTCCATTCAATGATCCAAGTAGGATGATTCTTGTAATGGTTCTTGTGATGATTCTAGTAAAGATTCTAGACACTACACACAGTGTGTTTTAAAATACTGAGATCGACATGTAAACGGCTAGGGGTAATCCGGCACATCACACACTGGCCAAGTGTGGGACGGCTATCGTTCTTGTATAATTCACAGGGAGGTGGTTCTAGTATTTAGGAATGTTTACATGTTTACTCAAGTATTTTTTCGTCCGACAAATATGAGTGAATTCATAACACGACACGTAAATCGAGAATAAATCTAGCCAGAACATGAAGGTGCTTGTAGGTGATTCTTGTAATAGTTCTTGTAATAGAGGCTAGACAAGTAAGGTATGTGTGTCGTATACATGAATTCTAGAAAATATCAATTCGTGTTTGTAACCAAGAATCAAATAGAACTGACTACAACTGAAATATAGAATTTGACAAGTAAATGAAAGAACTATTAGAGAATGTACTCGCCTGACAATCCGAGCTGCTGATGAGGATGTATAACTAAACTGGAGTGATATAAACCTATTTTAAGTATACACGTCACAACCAAATCTAAAATATCAAAGGAAATAGCTACAATGCAAGACTACATACTTCTAGGTCCCTTTTGGTCAAAGTTAACCCTTGGTCAACTCTGGTCAAACCTGATCAACACTGGTCAAACCTGGTCAAACATTGGTCAACTAGTCCATTTACTAATTTCTAGGTCATACACAAAATTCTAGGTCATTTGGAGTTCGTTTGAGTTGAATTGGATCAAGTTTGACCCAAAATTGACTTTTGTCAATTTGGTCAACTTGTCGGCTAATTCGACTAAACTAGGCTCAAAATGACAATCTAAATCTGTCCTGGGACTCCTATAGTTATATACACAACTACGATCTATTCTAAGAGGGTTCTCAAGCATACAAACTATGCACACATAGGTATATATACACACATGTGTATTTACAATACAAACCAAACCCTAATTCTGACAAATGATTGTGTGTGTGTGTGTGTCCTGGAGCTTACTGAAGTGAGTAAATTCTGAGATTAAAACATCCAAACATAACCATGGTATACCTCAATTTAATATACTATTATATACATATAAACAAATAGGAAACTATCTATATGTATATATATATATATATATATATATATATATATATATATATATATATATATATATATATATATATATATATATATATATATATATATATCAATGCTCAAAAGGAAGAATAGCCAAAGGTTTTGAAATAGTTTTAGTGAATCCAAATCTGGAATTAAATCCCCCTCGACCCATTCTCAACATATATACATTAGCAATGGGTTTCAACGGAGTTTTCTAATGCATATAGTTAAATATATATATATATATATATACATAGCTACAAAGAAAACTCATATACTCATAAATGATAGAAATTTTGAAACAAATCCAAAAGTTGGTTCCCACAGATCCAAAACCTCATATACGAACCAAAAACTCAAATTTTATAAGCAAATTTACTGGAAATCAAAATATTATACCCAAACTCAAAATCGAATTTAAACAAAAATCCATTTTTCACACAACGATCCAAAATGAGATATACCCCAAATGAACCCGCAAAACTCGGCATACACGTTGGTCTCGACCCACGTGATGCGCTCGTATACTCTCGAGTTCGAAATCGTGTTCGTGTCGTGTCCACAGAACGTGTATCGGAAATTCCCAATACCGCGTGACAACGCGTGCTTGTGCGTGCATTCTCGCTCGATTGAGCGCCGCACACACAACGAAAAGCCCCGTGCTCGTGCACGTAGCTGGGGATCCTGGGGTAGGTCTAGGATACGGAAACACAGCGACACGTCGCGCCGAGGCGACGCACGCAGCCCCGCACCTGCGCGCGGCCTGCTGCGCCTGCGCGCCCCCTCGTGCGTGCGGTTCCACCTCCGTGGCTCGCTCGTCGGGCCACGCCACGACTCGGGGTTGGCCCCTCGGGTAGTCTAGGTATAGGTCGACGTGTCCCAGGTCCTGGAACGGGTCCTCGTCGTTTTGTGTGCGCTTACGAAGAGCGTTTCAGTCCCGAATTTCAGTCGGGTGCACTGAATGGCTGAATAGTGCACGACGAATAACTCCGCGCTCGCTCAACGAAATGCTGTAAAATTTTACGGGCGAATGGGCAGAGTTTTCCCCTACGTGCTCGTAAAATTTCAAGCAAGACAGACCTCTGTGCGTCGAGTTATGACGCACAGACAGCAGGGCATGCACGGGACCGTACACGGGATCTCGTGCACGCGTGTCCGTGTCCGTTCGGATGCCAAAATCGTGTCAATTTCCGATCCGTCTTTACGAAAGTTTATCAAAATAATATTATCTAAACATCCATGAAGACAGAATCGAAAAACAACAACTTTCTATCCTAAGCGGTATTTCGTCGAACACGTACCGTAAAGGACCGACACGTGTCCGATACCGCCATCAAACAAAGTTGAAATCCAACCAAACTTCGTGGGCAATTCTAGGGCACCAATATGGATTCAAAAATGAAAGAAATTCCAGATTTACTTTGGTAGAATAGGGTTTACCTATTGAGTGTCAAAACTCAATGAACGGAGCCCCTCGGTTGTCGTGTCGGTCGATTTTCCTCAAGCAAAAGCCTCTGCTACTCGTTAGAAATGCTCCAGCAGATCCTCCTCTCCTCGACGAGTGCAACGGAGTTTGTTTGGAAAGAAACAGACTCCTGATGAAGGAAAAAATGAGTTTTGGAGAAGGGGATCTATTAGGGTTTCACTTGTGGAGGCTAAAACTCACAAATGAAAGGAAGAGGGAGGGGGTACTGCTCTTGGGCTACCAGGAATAGGTCTCTAGGGTTAGGGTTTCAAATGGGCCAACTCATTCTTAAGTAAAAAAATTAGGCCCAAGTCAAAAAGGCTAAAAGGCTAGCATGAAAAAGGCTAAAAAATCAATTAAAGCCTTAAAAAATAAACTCAAGCCTAAAATAAATTCTAAAAATAAAAATAATAATTCTAAGGCATGGTTAGGCTCCTATACAATGTCCTCTAAGGCTAAACCAGTTGCTAGCACAACACAAGTCAACATATCTAGAAAATCACAAAAGGCCAAAATGGAAAGACTAAAATACCCTTCTATGAAAAAGTGGATGCTACAACCTATAGTATATACCTATATATATATATTATATATATATATATATATATATATATATATATATATATATATATATATATATATATATAAACTAAATTTTCTTTTATATATATATATATATATATATATATATATATATATATATATATATATATATATATATATATATATATATATATTTTCTTAAAAAAAAAAAAAAAAAAAATATATATATATATATATATATATTTTCTTATATATATATATATATATATATATATATATATATATATATATATATATATATATATATATATATATATATATATATATATATATAAACTAAATTTTCTTATTCGGTTTTCGGTTTTGGACCGAAACCGAAACCGAATAAGAAAATTTAGTATTTTCAAAACCGAAATCGAACCGATTTTTTTTAAAACCGAACCGAATCTCTTATTCGGTTCGGTTCGATTCGATTTTCGGTTCAAAACCGAATAATGCTCACCCCTAGTTGTCCAGTCGAATCCCAATTGAATTCCCAATGCATGAGGGACAGGTGGGTTTTACTTTGATTGTTGCTTGTGTTGGGGTGTAGGGCTGCAAATGAGCCAAGCCATTCGCGAGCTGCTCGAAGCTCGGCTCGATAAAAGCTTGTTTGAGCTCGGTTCGTTTAGTAAACAAGTTGAGCTCAAGTTTCATTTTTGAGCTTGTTTAATAAACGAGCCAAGCTCAAGCTTAGAAGTACTCAGCTCATTTGAGCTCGCGAGCTAGACCGATTTTTTTTTAAAACCGAACCGAATCTCTTATTCGGTTCGGTTCGATTCGATTTTCGGTTCAAAACCGAATAATGCTCACCCCTAGTTGTCCAGTCGAATCCCAATTGAATTCCCAATGCATGAGGGACAGGTGGGTTTTACTTTGATTGTTGCTTGTGTTGGGGTGTAGGGCTGCAAATGAGCCAAGCCATTCGCGAGCTGCTCGAAGCTCGGCTCGATAAAAGCTTGTTTGAGCTCGGTTCGTTTAGTAAACAAGTTGAGCTCAAGTTTCATTTTTGAGCTTGTTTAATAAACGAGCCAAGCTCAAGCTTAGAAGTACTCGGCTCATTTGAGCTCGCGAGCTAGCTCGTTTATGAGCTCGTTTAGAAGCTCATTTATGAGGTTGTTTAGAAGCTCGTTTGTTCTTTGTCGAATTTTAATTATATATATATATATATATATATATATATATATATATATATATATTGGAACCAGGTAAATTAATTCTGTAATCGCTCCCACTGGGATTCGAACTCTTGACCACTCGGGCCGCATGCATCTCTCTTAACCACTAGGCTAGAGGTCATCTGCATATATATATATATATATATATATGGGAGCGGATCGGGAGCCCCGCTCGCGGAGCCCCGCCGAAGCCCCGTCCTCCCTTAGCCGTTGGATCGCGCGGGCGGGGGCGGGCCCCACGCGGGCCCCGCGCGATCCGATGGTGCAGGGGGGGCGGGGCTTCAACGGGGCTCCGCGGGCGGGGCCTTTGATCCGCTTCCTATATATATATATATATATATATATATATATAGAGGATGAGGGAGGTGAGGTGCCACCCTTTGGAGGGTGGCTACATGTCACCTCCCCATTCTATCATCATGCACCCATGTGCATGATGATAGCATGGGGGGGTGACATGGTGCCACCCTACGGTAGGGTGGCACCTCACCTCCCTTATTATATATATATATATATATATATATATATATATATATATATATATATATATATATATATATATATATATATTTGTGTGCATTATATACTTATATGTTCTTAATAATTGATATTAAGAAACTTTTTTAATTAAATTTTTATAATAAATTGTTAATATTACAGGTACTTGAATTCAAACCTAACTAAACTGAAATCGAACTCGTTAAGCTTGAAATCAAGCTTAATGAGCTTCAAATAAAGTTGAGAGAGCTTGAAATCAAGCTTAATGAGCTTCAAATAAAGTTGAGAGAACTTGAAATCAAGTTTAACGAGCTTGATTTTGAGCTTATCATGCTTGAATCAAGCTTCCTTATCAAGTCAAGCTCGAGCTCAAACCAAGCCAACTCAAACTTAATATAAATAAGCTTGAGCCAAGCTCAAGCTCTAAAATAAAAAATTTATCAAGCTCGGACTCGAGCTTGAGCACGATTAATTTTAGTTAAGCCAAGTTCAAGCTTACAAAAAAGCTTGGCTCGGGTTGGCTGGTTTGCAGCCCTATTGGGGTGGTACGTAGTACAATCCCCACATGGTGACGGTGAGTAGAATTTGATGAACTTTGACCATGGCGAACTGAAAGCCAAACTTTATTCCTGTTATTTAGGGAGGAGCTATAGCTCCTCTCAACATTATATAGAGGAAAGAACCTAACCGATTAGTATCATGGCATGAGTTTCTTTTTTGAATTTAGTCAAAAATTTATTGGGTTGGTAGAAGGAGATTAAAAAAAAAAATCTAATTCTATGGACACTCTATATTTTACTTGAAATTAGTCCAATTTTTTTTCAAATATTTATAAGTTTACCACTCGTATTCTTTGCTTGGGACTAGCCCACATATGAGTATAAAATCCAACATTTTTTTTGTTGCTTTCTTCTCTCTCTCTTCTCTTCTCCCTCTCTTGCTCTCTTCTTTTCCAAAAATTTCTATGTCACATAAGTAATGCTCAAATAGTCTGATATAATATGTTAGAATAAATTTAGGGTTCATGTATGTATCTTTCGAACACGATAAAATATTAGTTTTGGTCTAGTCAGCCACGAAAACGACAGGACTGCATGCAGTTTTGCAGTCCTACAATACAGTAAGACTGCATGAAGTTGCTAAAAACATACCTTAAAAATATGTAAATATATAATAATATAAATATATAACTATCAAACTTTACTAAAACTCTATAATTTTGTGTAACATGAACTTTAACTTAAGTTAACATAGTGCACATCGATTATGAATTCAATAGTTTTTTTTTTTTTTGAGATGTCCGACGTCACGTACGAGATTTTGTTCATGCTGTATTGTATGTCTTTTGGGTCCACTGTCCTCAGCTTCCATGGAAGGAATATATAAATAACAAGCTCCCGTGGCTTGATCCGCTGATCTTTTGCCATGCATCCAGTCAAGACCTTATACTTCTTTTCGGTAACTACAAGAGCCACTTGAGTTCCGTAAATTCAATTGTTGTTAGCTGCAATGGTCTCTCTTGTATGTGACGTATACATTTTTTTTCTCTAGGGTCAAAACTTTTTTTTTTTGGGGGGCGTTTGCAGGATAATTATACCATACTACATCTCGTGCAAAATCCACAGTATTGCATCATTAGTATATTTCACTACCTGTTGTATTTAGTTTTCCACAAACCCTGAATTATTTTTTCCTGGTACCTATTCCTTCAGATAAGATAGAGATTGTAACGTTCTAGTGTTGACAGGGCTGGCCCTGAAATAAGTCTGGCAAGCTTAAGCTATCGGACTTGGACAATCCTTCTTGTTAGGGCAACCCCTCGTTTCTCCGCAAATAGAGCTTCCGTAGTCCACCCCAACTCCTTCCTGTCCCTTGAACTAGTCCTAGGCCTGTATTTTGAGTTCCCGCTTGGAAGATCTCGACTCGAGTAGCTCATGAGTCAGGAGAGAAATTCAGAATCCGATCTCCTATCTTTTTTGAAGTTGATCTCACTTCAACATTTATATCTTTCAGTTTGTTATAAAAAAAAATCTGGAAATTGCTGAGAAATCCAATTTCGGGGTGGACTTTTATGAAATGCCCACCCGCTGGATAAGTTTTATGAAATACCCAGAATTAAGTATTTTCACGTTAAATATTCCAAGATTTCCTTTTAGATGCCACCCGCTAGAAACTGCTATTTTTATAATACCGAAACTACCCCTCCGCGCGAATTGGTCATCTATATGTATTTGAATTCAAAAAACTCAGATCTGGATTGCGATTTTCGTCTTCTTCTTCTTCACGGGAAATCTGAATTCCATTGCTCTCATATTCAGCAGAGATCGCAAAGATCGTTCGTAGTTCGGTGTGTTTTTCTTCAGTCGAACTCAGATCATCGCTCGTCATCATCATCACCATCATCATCATCTTCATCGTGGAGACATTTGAACCCAGATCTTCAATTGTGGAGAGAAGATCTTTCTTCTTCTTTTCCATAAGAATTATCATCGCTTTGAAAGAAGAACGAAACTCTTTATTCCTGAAAAAACTAAATTACACGTTTTAACACTGAAAATGACCATTCTCCGTCTTAATTAGGACGGAGAATGACATTCTCCGTCTTAATTAGGACGGAGAATGCCATTCTCCGTTTTATTTAAGACGGAGAATGCCATTCTCCGTCCTAATTAACACGGAGAATGACATTCTCCGTTTCCGTCTTAATTAGGACCGAGAATGTCATTCTACGTCTTAATTAGGACGGAGAATGACATTCTCCGTTTTATTTAAGACGGAGAATGGCATTCTCCGTCCTAATTAACACGGATAATGGCATTCTCCGTGTTTCTAACACGGAGAATGGTCATTCTCCTGCGTTTTAACACTAGAATGACCATTCTCCGTGATAAATTACACGGAGAATGGCATTCTCCGTCCTAATTAAGACGGAGAATGGTCATTCTCCGTTTAATTTAGCACGGAGAATGGCCATTCTCCGTCTTAATTAGGACGGAGAATGCCATTCTCCGTTTTATTTAACACGGAGAATGACATTCTCCGTTTCATTTAACACGGAGAATGGCATTCTCCGTGTTTCTAACACGGAGAATGGTCATTCTCCTGCGTTTTAACACTGGAATGACCATTCTCCGTGTAAATTAAGACGGAGAATGTCATTCTCCGTCCTAATTAAGACGGAGAATGGTCATTCTCCGTGTAAATTAAGACGGAGAATGCCATTTTCCTGCATTTTATGGTTAGCTGAAACTTTGGAGGGCCATAACTTTTGACTGGGAGGTCGAAACGAGGTCCCGTTTGTCGCAAAATGAGCGTATCGTCGAGGAGACTGAAAGCAACAGCTTCATCGTTAGACGGCCTTCCGAAATTTTAGATTCGCAAAAAAATGATGTTTGGACCTCCGTTTTAGCACTTTTGTCGTTCATCCCGGTCTTTCCGAAATTTTTCGACGAGTTTTTGAAGATTTTTGAGGAGAAAACCTAGATTCGAAAGTGAGCAGCGTATGGAAGAAGATGGAGTATTGAAACATTTTTTTAAGAGCAGTTTTGTGGGTGTTTCCAATAAATTAAAAGGAAGGGCAAAAGGGTCATTTGGAACCCGCTTTGGATAAGTTTCTCTAATTCTGGGCACGCGATGAAAGTTTTTTTAGCGGTGGGTTTTACATAAAACTTTTTTAGTTTTTGGGCATTTCATAAATCTTCCCGATATCTTTTTCTAGAGTCAAAAACAAAAGATAATCAAAATTAGTTTCGGTTATGACAACTCAATCTTCTGGGCCGGCCCTAAGTGTTGATGGTTGATCTCAGAGAATTTTTTTTTTTTTTTTTACAAGGAGTACATTATGGTTCTTACTAAAATAAAAGTTCAAACATACACGTACTTTATTTCCTTGTGCAACCGACTCATAACTTGTTCGTCACTCTACTGAACAACCATGTGGATTGATTAACTTTTGCTACATGCATCTGCAATTTTGTGTTTCTTGTTTGTGATGGACAGAACCGGAAATAATATTTTATTCGCAATTTGTAATCGTAGGCGTGATCGCGGTCTGACGTAACAGCCAACCATTGATCTCCCTGCTATCATCGGGTCCTACTCGAATCGAAGGCCAATGGCCATCGGTCACGTTCGCGGTCACAAACCGTGGACAATGTAGCAGGATTTGGACATAACATCCTTAATTCATGGATACATGTTCCAATATCAAGATCTTTCTTTTTCCTATCACATCATGAAAAATAACCGTTGCATGTTATTTATAGTTTACCTTCTTTTCTTTTTTTTTGACAATTATTTACTAATTTTTGTATAGTATCTCTAACTAATATATATACATATTGCAACGCTTTGATGTTTATGAACATTCAAAAGAGGATAAAGTGGTTATCAAACGGGTCATGTGTAAATATAGAAAAAAGAAGCAACCGTGACTTGTGTATTTAATTTGCCTATGGAAAGACTTGTAAGTTCTTTTCTTTTGGAGTGTATCTAATTTGGTCATTGGTGATCTGGTCTCATCATTTCATGTTGAGACAAGTTCCAAAGTATATGTATTTCAATATTTGAGCTATTATTTATTTTTTTGTACGCATGACATGCGTTAGCTCAAGTGGTTAGTATGGTAAAATTTTTTCTACTGGGCAAGGTAATCCCTCAGCCTCCATTTGGAACTAGGCTCCAAAGGACTTGGACGTGAACGCAAAGTGGCGCTTCGATGATGCACTTTACACTTCGCACACACACATCATATTAAGTCTTCACAGATTCTCACGAAATTTCTAGAAGTAATGAATCACATGTGGATTGGTAAGTGTATTCCATGTATTGTAGTTTTTGTTTTTCTATTAGATTTAGGATTATGAATTCTTTTCAATATTTAGAGAGTAAGATTTCTATTTTTTAGGATTAAAATTTTTACTAAGGAATAATGCTATTTGTACCTCCAAATTGTACCTCCAAACCGTCCCTCCTTATGTGGTAGCTGACATAACATGTTGATGTGGCAGCTGACGTGGCAAATTTTAAAATTAAAATTAAGGCTTAATTGCACTTTGCTACCCTCAACTATTACCATTTTTCAACTTTGTACCCTAAACTATTTTTTGTAACAATTTGGTACCCAGATGTTATTTTGGACTAAAATGCCCCTACCCCTACCCCTAACCCTCCCCCCCTGCACGCTCCGGCCGCCCCCCCTGCTCACTCCGGCCGCCCCCCCCCCCCCCCCCCCCTGCTAGCTCCGCCCCCCCCCCCTGCTCACTCCGGCCGCCCGCCCGCCCCCGCCTCTCCCCTAGGCCGCGGCAGCACGGGAGGAGGGGGGCTGGGGAGGGAGGGCGGGGCGGGAGGCGGGGCAGGGGGTGGCCGAAGGTAGCAGGGGGGGGGGGGGTGGGGGGCGGGGGGGGGGGGGGGGCGGATCTAGCAGGGTGGGGGGGGGGGGGGGGGGGCGGCCAGAGCTAGCAGGGGGGGGGGGTGGCCGGAGTGGGGAAGGGGGTGGAGGGAAGGAAGAGGGAAGGGCATTTTCGGAATTTTTGAAAAATTAGGTATCAAGTTGAAAAAAAATAATAGTTGAGGTACCAATTTGTTACGAAAAAAAGTTTATGGTATCAAGTTGAAAAGGCGGAATAGTTGAGGGTAGCAAAGTGCAATTAAGCCTAAAATTAATATTAAAATTAAAATTAAAATTAATGTTAACATTAACATTAATATTAAAATTAATACTATCGTTAACATTAACAATAATATTAATATTAATATTAACATTAACATTAATATTAACATTAATTAATATTAATATTAACATTAATATTAACATTAATTAATATTAACATTAAATTAATATGGACAAAATTGTGTAATTAATTTTTGGGTTAAAATTTGCCATGTCATCGGTCATGTTAGATGACACATAATATTATTAAACATGCCACGTCAGCTGCCACATAAGGAGGGATGTATTGGAGGGACAATTTGGAGGTACGAATAGCATTACTCTTTACTAAGTATGGTTATTATTCCTTTTAAAGAATGTGTGAGATGAGTAAAATTTTCTAACTTAATCTTTAAAGGAATAGTTGGTTCTAGTTCTAATATAAATTAGTAAATATTAGTGGTTGTCTATGGGCATAAAAGAAGAACCTGACAACTATTATGTATCGGTTGATCTCACAATTAATTTGGTATGTTCTTGCTCTCTAAATTAAGAGAGAAACCGACTTTTTATCCTAAAAAATGCCCATTTACATACCTACTTCAAATCTTAGATTGACTTGAGCATCATAGTGACATCCAGGAAGCTTTTCTCGTCCTCTCATTGTGTATTCGTGTACGTAGAAAATCAAAAGGAAAAAAAAAATTTGGCCCGCTTGCGAGGCTGGCCCGCACCTGCCTGGCGGGCAGCCATTGCCCCCACCCCCCCCTAACCTGGGCTCACCCCAGACAGGGGAGCCAATGCCTGCCTGCCACGAGGGCACGGGCCAGCCCCTTGGGCGGGCAACCTAGCAGCGCTCAAATAAAAAAGATGAACATAGGCAAGAAGTCTTTCTAGGTTACCAAGGAGAAGAAGGTCATTAATTTGATCTACAATCCTTCCAAGGACCCAGAAAACATCATCAATGTGCTATGTATAACCGCAAATATGGCGCTAAAATGATATGATCAAGATCTCCCAAAACTGATTTGTCAAAGCTTCTCTAGTGCTTCTAGCTCATGTGGAAAGCAACGCAAACACCAGAAGAAACTGGCTAGGTTCACGTCTCCCAACTGTAAGGACATGCAAGTGTGTGTAGGTTGTAATTACAAAAAAAGAAACTTGCCAAAGCCTTTTTCTGAGAAATCAGAATGGGGCATATAAACTAGTAACAATCAACAGAACATGCCATGTAACAATCAACCAAATAGTATTGGTGCAAGGTGCTAATGCAAATAAGATGGAAGTTTTCTTTTCAAACCACTGTTATTACGTGGCACTTCAGTAGAGTGCTGCTCCCTTCAATATATATAATCATCCTAATAATTTTCGGAAAAAAAGAAAAAAAAAATAACAAACAAAAGACTATAGCGACGAAATTTCTACAGATTATGTAGCCTAAGGGCTCTTAAAGACTGCCATCATCAACTTGTTCCAACTCTTCATCCTCTGCAAGAGCAACCAACTATGCTCAATAATAACCAATTGATTAAACCTGATTCTCTCTCTCCCCCCTTCATCACTTCAAACTATAGATTATCCACCCCTCAACCCTGTGAGCATTGGTTGGTCATCTTCGAACCCCTGAATCTTCAAGTCCTACTTGCAAAGCCGCCTCCACTATTTCCAACTTCTTGCTGCTGCCTCCTTTCTCCTCGTCCTCTGAAGTTTGTCCGAAAAATGGAACCACCTGCACGGATATTGAAAGAATCGAATGCAGGTAAGAAATGTGTTACCAATTTGCACTCGCAATACTTTTAACAATAAGAGAAGCAAAATGTTAGCCGCTCCAATTACTTGATCTTTAGTAGGAGAAGTGGCCGGTCTAGATCTTTTCTTACTGCATCTTCTCAGTTCTTCCCCTCTTTCAACCTCCATATCTACAAAGTTCTGATCCGATGCCTCTGCAAAAGATTAAAAGTTCAAAGTAAGAACTCCAGGCAGTATAAGGGAAACTGCAAAGTATATGCAAGAGATCGAATCATCAGATGATGAATTGAATATCAGTGTGCAAAAATAGCACTTGCCATAAATAAGGATATCTAGTTAAGTATACTAAAAAAAATCTCAATAATCTTATAGCAGAGAACAAGGTAAAAGAAGGAACAACAGGGACGATACAGTCATATAGATCAGCGTCTCTAAGCCCAATAGAGTTGGGGGCTTGGAAGGATGAGGAAATAACGGAAACTGTGACCGTAAAGAAGATGACATCGCTTATTTTGTTTATGAGGCAAAATCGACTCATTGGCTGGGCCAAATTCATATCAGATACATATCAAACACAGATGTAGTACATATCACATAAGTCGACAAAAATGTGTCAGATAAACCTGTCTTCTGAATTTTAAAATACTAATCCTTGTACGCAGAACTATTGAATGTGTCAAATTCGTGTAGCTTTGTAAATCAGTCACTTAAAACTTGTAAGATGCATGTAAGGATATATATATAGGAACCTATCTCTGCCTCATTACATGCTACATTTCCGAAAATACAATGTCCCTGTATCTGCATCACCCCCTACATCTCACCATATCATATAGCTCATTGACGAAGCAGTGGAGGTGCAACCTGGAGTCTAAAAGAGTCTTCACAAGTCCCTCGGTTCTTGTCAGCAGATAAACTCGTGGAGAACTCCAAAGGAGAGTATACACAATGGACTCTTGATTTCTTCCACGGTTAGGTTCACACAGGGGCGGGATGCACATTACGTTTGCACTGGGCTGTAGCCCAGTGCAACCCCCAAAAAATAAGCAATTTTTTTTTTCAGTGAAAGGGGGATCAGGGGTGTAGCCAAGGTCAGCATTCTGAGAGCTTATCAAGCCTGTACTTTCAGCTGAAGAAGTAGCTTGCAAATGGTGCTACTCAAGAAAATGCTCCTTGTCTTCTATTCATCTCTCATGTTATAATTCTCTCTTTTCGTAGTTTGTGTTCATCAGTTCATGGAACCTACAAGAAGAACTTAATTGGAATCCATCTTGCAGTCTGGTTTAAAGCGTATGGCCTGGTTACACGTTCACTTCTCAAGTGGCTTACCAACAGATGATGATGTAATTAGTGGTATGTTCTCTAAAATTTCTTTCTGGCATGATGATTTCCATTTTCAGATTCTTGCTTCCTAATATTTTTTTTTAATGCATAGTATATTTTTTGAAACAGATGGAAGCAATTATATTTAGTGTAAAATTATCAATAAGTAAATATTACCAAATTTGGGCATAAATTTACAAAGAAAATTCTGCCGAATTTTTGACATAAAATTTTAGAACTTTATTGTAACTATTAGATAGCCCACCCTACTCCAAAATCCTGGCTCCGCCCCTGGGTTCACAGCAATGAAAATGAACCCACATTGTCTTTCAGAAGTTATTGTTTTGTTGATCGAGTTCTGTGAAGCTATTCTATCACCATCAGAATCCATCTACGTATATGATGGAATCACTGACATATTTGATTAACGGTCAAATTCCACTTTACCATTAATGATGTTTAGTATATAGCAAACACCCAAAAGAATCTGTCCAAATACAAACACATTTATTGAAGTGAAGACATGAAGAAAATAGTGTAAAAGCAACGAGAGGAGTGAAAAAAAAAAAATCAAACAGAGAATAAATGCAGCAAAACACAAGTTAAGGGTACCTGTCATGCGACCAACAGATTCTTGAATTGATTCGCAGGCCAAATCACTATTATCCATTTCATTGGCAGATGACAGATGTGGTTCATTGCTAGCGGAACTTGGTCTGAAGTGTTGGATCCACAGATTTTTTGATAGAGGGTGAGAATGTTTACGGATGTCATCCTCACTCGCCATCCTCTTAAATTTAACTTTATCCCAGCAGTCCCTAGGAGGAACCTTAAACTGCATATTCAGATTTCTAAGATTAAGAAGATAGGGAAAAGAGTTTTGCAGAAGTGCAAGGGAACTTGCTAAACAGAGAAGAGTGGAAGCACAGTTAATAAATATACCTGGCCAAATGTTTGATTTTCTGGATCTGGCACATATTTATTTGTGCATGTTTTTGTTCTTGACAACCAACGAACCAAATCATTCGAACGGTTTTCCCTGTTATACAACTGATTGACGAATGATGCTTCCATGTTATCAAGGTACAAACTGTGCTTCTTGTTTGTCCATTCGTTATCCATAACATCTACCACCTAGAGAGCACATAGTAGAGATATCTACATCAGAAAATGTTGCTAAATAAGAGTTTTACAGATTTATGTGGATTGTTACACAAAAAGTTGAACACTTGTACATGATTCATGCATAATTGAAATTTAAAAGCAACAACAAATTCCTCAACTGAAACTTATGAAATATAATGCAAATATTGTAGAGCAAGTCGAAATGGAATCATGATATACTCGTCCGTCATGATATTTTCCCCTAGAGAACATAATATTTTGTATTCCTAAAGCTACTCCAATAAAGATGATTGTATTAAGTTTTGTATGAACTGAAAATTACAGAGATAAATCTTACTGGTACCAATCGAAAGGCAGTAAACAAGTCCCAATATACAAGTAATAGTGAAATTATGGAAATATTGAAACTTCAATAGGGCTTTCTTCAAAAAGACACGACCATTATAGACTGCAACTCAGTCTTTCTGCACACAAATCACATTCCCATACACTATGCAGTTAAAAACGGTTTTTTCATGATAACAGTCTAGTAGAGTTATTGATATATCACTGATACATCAGATTTATAAAGGTAAATATCGGTTTACATTTTTAACACAATTTTTATATATGAACAACACACTTAATAGTTATCTATTATAAAATATGCAAGAAGAGTTTCTTAAAGCATTAAAACTAAAAGGTTCATACCCAAACCAACATTACAATATAAAAAGTACCACTACAAAACGGTTCAACTAATATGAAAACAAAAAAGATCCAAATTTAACTTTCAAGTTTCAGCATCTAATAATCTTCATTAGCCTCAACTTCAACTTCATTTTCTCCGTTTTCACCATCACCGTTTTCTCCACCTTCTTCTCTAGTTTGTTCATATTCATCTTCTTCATCCTCCATATATTCATCATCGTGAACAAGTGAGAAGAGTGAATCTATAACACCTCGTGACATTGTACTTCTCTCTTCCCGACTTTTGGTTTTAACAAAACCTAACTCTTATATATCGGTTTTTTCAAAACCGATATATACTGATATATCGGTCATATTGGCCGATAATATCGGTACCGATATTTTATCCATTTTTTTCATACAAAAAAATCGGTACCGAACGATACCGTTATATATTTGTTATATAACCGATATATAACAGTTTTTAACTACTTAGCCCATACATGACGATGACTAGGGAAAAGAGGCCAAATTCTGCAACGGTTATCCCAAATAACCTTCAATATATGCAAGAATAGAACAATCTATTTATACTCCTGTGTGATATAAATAAAATATATATCTAATACTTGGAAGTACAATGTCACAATATCTAAATAACAAAATATACCCTGGAAAATATTCTATTAGAAAGTGTTAAAATTCATGCCAATTGCACCAAAACTCTGGAGTGTTGGTGAGGATTGAGAGTTAATATTAATATTATTCGACACTCCCCCGCACGCCGAAGGCCAATTTTGTGGACCGGGAGCTGGATTCACTCGGCGGTACCTTTTTCCATTTTTCATCCGAAATTAATATGTGCCACAGGATTCAAACCTGAGTTGCTCTAATACTTAAAAGTCCCTCCACTTGTACCAAAACTCTATGAGTGCAGGTGAGGGTTGAGGGTTAATATTAATATTATTCAAAAGAAAGAAAAGTAACATTCAAAATATGCGTTAGTCGTGGACAATAGTTGAGTGATATTCTCTTGATTTAATTGACTCTATGTACTCTAGTTTAGTCCCATGTTGAGATTACTATATATGCCTATTCCATCACAATGAAGTATGCCACTGAGTAGTCACTCTTTCAAAATGGTATCAGAGAAAGGTAACACCTAACTAAACCCCATCTCCATTATTCTTAAAACCCTACGTAAATCCCAACCCATCCCCAATCCCCACCAAAACCCTATGTCAGAATCTCCTTCCTCTCCGACAACCTCACTCAAACCCTAACCACTCCTCTACTTATGGAACGACCGGACCGGATACTTCTCAAACGCATTTACTTCTATTTAGAGACCAATGTATTGGGGGTATCATGGGATCAGCCCAAGGACCCAGAGCGTGCTACTTGAAGGACGGAACAAAGCCTGAAGAAGGGAGGGTAGAAAGAGGTTTACGGGTAAAGGAAAGGTGAATATGGCTTTTTGCGGGGAGGCGTTCAAGCCGGGCTAACAAATAAGCCTGATTTCGTCAATAAGATTGGAGAATGTCGTTTTTACATATTTGCCATAGACCTCCTAGCTTCTAGGACTGGAATCTTCTGGATTCCAGAGATGGGTTTACCTTCCACGTCGTGGACGCCTACATCTGCGAGTCGTCCACCGTGTCGCCAATTTTGACCATGTTCGGCTCATTCACCTTCATCTCTAGGGGTCCAAGCAAGGACTGACAAATTCGTGCCTTTCAGAAATGTCTTGCCAGAAAACTGTTCGGCACTTCATAACCTTGAATAAGGACTACTCTGTATTCCATTATTCTAAAAGAATGTAATAACACCTCCCTCATTCCTAACCCTAACCCTATCGTCCTTCCCTCTTAGACTCGTAACACTAACTTAGCCCACCTATTGGTACTACGTGTTGCACTGGTCGTTGTTGTCACAACCCTAACCCAAAACCCTGGACAATCCAAACCCTAGCCTCCGGACCTCCAGTCCAAACTGGCGTCCATTGCAAACCCTATATCACAACCCAAAAAAAAAAATCCTTAGCTGTCTATTGATTATGTTTCTTGCTCCTCTTTGTGTATCCCATGTCTACTACTAGCCTCAATGAGTTGATCTGCCGATGTGGCCTATCGTTGTCGTCTATGCCTTGTACCTTTATTCCATGATGTGATCTTTTCGTATGCTACTCTTAGGCCTCGTTTGGTTCGCGGAATGGAAGGGAAAGGAAATCAATTCCTTAGCATTTCCTTTCCTTTGGAAAATTATAATTCTCATTGATTTTTCTTTCCGATGTTTGGAAATGCCAAGGAATTTGGAAAGGAAAGTGAATACTTCAATGTGGGAAAGTGATTCCTTGCTTGGATGGAATCATTTTTCTCCCTAATTTTCCTTCTATTGAGAATCGCTTTCCTTTCCTCTTCAATTCCTTTGGCACCCAAACATAGGAAAGTAATCACTTTCCTTTTCCAACTCGGTGATTCCACGAACCAAACGAGGCCTTATATTACTCTTGCCTCTATTTGCTTGTACCGGTGATTCCGTAAACTAGCGCTTCTATCTACTATTATTTCTAAAACTACCGTCTATGTCGATCGACGATTGTGATCTCTTCTACACCGTTACTTTCTTACGGCCTCCTCTCCGATGCAAAGTTGTTTGATCTGAAGGTACTATCGGTGCTCATGCTCTACCACCATTACTGTTCAAGTCACCACTTCCAGACCACGAGATACGAGGAAAATGAACGGCGGATGACTTGATCAGCATATTACTTGAATATAAATGAAAAGTACTATGCAACTTCTGTCGGTCATGCTTCAAATCTGCTGGCTGCCGCCGTCTGCTCCGCATGCAGCCTTCGATCCAAATTTTCCCTATTTTTCTACCGTGTCCGTGTCGTCTCGTGCACGCGATTAATTGAATTTGTTTTTGCAGTACATAAAATAACACGACGCACGTTAATTTGATTGTAACAGAATTTTAACCCAACACCAAAAACCCATCCCCATGTACAAATATCACATCACACAAGAAGAACGGACGAATGAATAAATTATCTAAATTAATTCATTGTGCTATTTTGAAACCAGAGGAACGAAATGAAAAAAAAAAAAAGAAAAAAAAAAGAGAAATTAAGAGAGGGGAAAGGAATCAAACCAAATCATCACCTTGGTCTCTGTGGTGATCTGACGGTCCGAACAAGAAGAACACAAAGGGAGGCTACTCTCATCAGCCATTAGATCTCTCTTCTTCTTCCTCCTCCTTCTTCTTCTTCTTCTTCTTCTAGAAGGAAAAGGAAAAAAAAAGGAGTGGCTTTTAATTGGGTCGGAACTTGATTTGGAAAAGGGCGAGGAGAGAGGAAAAAGGGGTGGGCTAGGATCCTCCGTGGAACCGCTTTTTGCACCTCACACCGACACGTGTCGCTGCTACCAACATAAATATCTACCTCCACATTATTCCCGTAGATATTTTCTTCCTAACAACCATAAATTCTGGATGACAGGATAAGCAAGCAAACACCAAATGCAATTCGGACGGGTTGGGTCCGATTTGAGCAAAATCCGAGTCCGATCAGATAAATCACAAGTCTAGAAAATGAACCCAAGTTCTTCGGCGGACTATAATATAATATTTTTAAATAATTTTAAACCGGCTTAATATTAAATACATTATCAAATAACAACCTTGTCTCAATTATTACACATTGCAAACTGAAATGAGCTTTAGTGTAGGGAGTTGAAGAGATTGGTTGGGGGGGGGGGGGGGGGGGGGGGGGGGGGGGGGGGGGGGTGGGGTGGGGGGGGGGGGGAGTTTAGGATTTAATTTTTTATTTATTTATTTAAGAAGTATGTAACAACGTGTATATAAAGATATATATAGATTATATATATGACGGATTTCGGGTCCTTTGGGTAACCCGACACATGAACTCGAGCTCAATCCGATTTTTGATTGGGTTGAAATATTTTAACCCGAGTCCGAATATCTTCAACTCTAATCCAACTTATTAATGGGTTTACCCGACCGGGCTCGGATTTAGCCCGCCCGAGTTGCACCTTACTATATAGGGCTAGGGAACGTTCGGTTTCCAAACTAAAATAGTCAAGATCAAATAAACATAAATTCTAAAAATTTAAAACTAAAATTGAATCGAAATTAGTCAAAACCAAAATTGAACATAATAATCAAGTTGGTTTACTCAATTTGTTCGTGGGAATATTTCTATTGTTTAATGGATCGAATACAAAGTTGGAATCGTTGTTAAATTATATTAAAAATTATAATTTTTATACACATATTTGTTATATTTTAAAGTTGTGTCCAAAATTGGACTAGTTGTTAAATTAAACATATACATGTAGTTATTTTTTTCAAAATATACACATTTTTATCACAAAATATGCATACATTTGAGGGTTATTTACATGACAGAAAAATTCTTGTTGGAGGCTGAATTTTAATAAAATCGTGGCACAACTCTAAGAAAATTTCATATCCAGGTTTTTTCCGCCAGACGTCTAGCGGAAATCGTGCAGGGTGTGTAGTGGGTTGGAGGTAGGTCTCTGCAAGGACATGGGATGGAGGTGGCACACTAAATACACCACACACATATATCAACATTGTCTGCAACTGTCCCCCTTCTCCCTCCTGTATGATTTCCGCCAAACGATCTGGCGAAAAAGACCTGGATATGAATTTTTTTTTCAAAATTGTGTCGTTCTGTATAATTTTATTAAAATTCAGTCTGCTACAGAAATTTTTTTTGTTTACATAATTGCATACATCTTATTCGGCTTTCGATTTTGGACCGAAACCAAAATCCAAAAGCGAATAAAAAATTATAGTATTTAAAAATAAATATTCCAAACCGAACCAGTCTCTTATTTTATTTGGTTAGGTTCGAATTTCGGTCCAAAATCGAATAATGGTCACCCCTAACTTACATACCGCTTCACTTTTGTACCACCGATACATCATTATCATCCACCATCTTATCGCATTTTCATGTGTTGTAACTCAAACCCGACCGAAACATGGCTTCACTTAGGGTTCTTAGTGGATAGTAGATTGTATGAAGTAAAATCAGATACGAAAAATTGATTCTTTCATAAACTTTGCCTCCGAACTCCCACGAAAGGTGTTACCCTCTCGGGTCAGTGAGACCCCCAAAATCTCTTGTTGAGAAACCCAAAAATATCGTGAGAATTTAGAGAGTATCGGGCAAACACATTCAACCAAGAAGCACCTTTCATTGTCCTCTCAACTATAAAGAGTCGAGACGAAGAGGTAAAATAGTGTATAAAAAATTATAGAAGGAAAGACGACCCAAATCATTCTGTAAAAGAATCCAATCAATTTTCACATTAATCGATTCCTAAACCCCAAATCAATCAAATACAACTGGAAATCGCCCCATTATTAGCCCAAAACCATCACAGAAATAAGCAGCTTCTCCAGCAAAGTAAACACAAGCAGTCACCTGCCAAATACCCTACCTAATGAAACCCAGCTTGTGTTCCTTGCACTTCATCCTAAACATTCCAAAAACTAGCAAGTGCCCAAACTTTACAGCATCAACTGATATCAGGACTTTGTTAAAACAATGGCACCTGAGTATCATGCTTCATCACACCATGGCAGGAATTTTCCCAATATAACATGCAAAGTATGGAATTTCCTAAATATAAAGTAAACTAGAAAATAAACTTTATATTTGTTTTAAAAACTGTGCAATTCAAAACACCACCTATATCCACCTTTGCATTCTACCTCCAACCAATTCATTGAAAAAGAAAGAAAAAAAAAAGGAGGAAAAAAAAAAGGGTAAGATAATCTTCTGAGATAGCACCCAAGGGGTGTATAAAGCAATCATATCTTATTTTGGCATTTCAAACAACCTTCTTCTAAAGGAAGCAAGAGGGGAAAATTGACCGACGCCCTCTAAAAACACCTCTCCTATTTAACAATCACAGAAACCTCCAGTCAAACACAAGGGCACCTCTCAGCAATGGAAGTAAGATTGTAGTCGATCCAGATCAAGAACTGCAACCCTGTAGCAACTCTGGAAAAAGCGCCTTTAACTTGGTACATGCACTATGTTTAGAATACTGCAACCAAAAAGAAAAGGAAATTGATTACATGTTCCAAGAGCATAAAAGAATTCTAAAGGAAAATTGGTATAACTATACATTATTTTCTTTTACCTTGTTGAGAAAAGATGCAATCTCCTCCTGTGAAATAGGTCCCACCACTGCATTCTCCTCCCATCCAAGTGATTGCAAAAGGCTGCTTCCTTTTCATCCGGAGGTGGTAAGGTCTCAAACTTTCCATCACAGGTGCCATTGTTTCCATTCTCCACCAGTGAACACTCTGCATTAGAAGCTGACACAGAAGGAATGTCTTCTTGACTAGCAGAAGTTCCAGTGATGTGCTTGCAGGACTGGGCTACCGAATTTGATGCTGAAGAGGGGGATGAGGACGAGGAAGGTGATGCAACACACTCCGTCTCCAGATTAGCGGCACTAGAATTTCTAGACATTTCTTTTTTGCGGATACTATTAAAGAAATCATGCCGACCCTGAACCTGAGAGAGAGGTTTCCTGTCACCTCCCACTTTGCCATTAACCTTTAGTTTAGAGTTGGCAGTGCTCGGCAGATGAGGTGCTGCTTGAACACTACCACCAACAGAGGGCGCATCTCTACTGGAAGTCCTTAAAGTTGGTCCATCTTTGGCAGTAGAGTCAACACCATTCTTATCCCAATTGAGGACTTGATAGTTACTACACTGTGATACCTTTGGAGCATCTACTGTTGTAACAGGCACACGGAGAGCATGATTGACTGGCTGGGATGAAGACTGCAGACCGATCTTAGGAGAATTGTAATCAGAACTTTTTGCTCCTTTGGATTTTGATTTTTCTGAAGAGTTATGAATCTGAAAACAACAGGTGCAATAAGCAGAGAATTCTTCTCACATGCAAGGAAAGTCTCATAGATCATCTATGGATTACATAAGATTTCTCACCATACAATTTGCTCTCACAAGGAAAACAATTGCATTGTACAAGCAAGAAAAAACAGGATAATTTCCATGTCCGTGATGATTTTATATTTCTTAACAAGAGACTGTGAAAAGGAGTAGTTACTTTACAAATGATTTTGCAAAAGAAGCCCAATTAGAATGAACCAAATTAAAAAACGAATATCTAAGGGAAAACGTCAAAGAAGTTTCAAGACTGAACCAAAAATGCTTGAAGCAGTGTAGCCAAATTCATACTATCATGAACCGTCATTCTTCTGCGGTAAGGGGATAAGGTATACGCAGACAATATTTTCTTGGATATACCTTTAGAAAATCCTAGATGTGTGTACCCCTACCTCCTTAATACATATCTATGCATTTTTCACTACACAATTTTTGTAGGAAAATCCGCTTGCTGGAGGAGGAGCTAGAGAAGCAAGAAAGCTTTTGTTGGCATAAGACCCCTTTGATTAGATTGGTTATCGTAGAAAAAACAAATGCCCATAGAACAAAAAATTGCCCACAATCCCATTGAGAAGCCCCTTCCCTCAGAGGGGCAGGTTACCACACCTAAAAATGGGAACTTGATCCTTAACCTGTAAAGTGAGATTGAAACTGAAAACACGGGGCAATCGTTGTATATCTACTGTATCTTCTTACTTCACAGTTTTGGCGAATAAACTAACGATAACAGTAAACTGTTGTCCTATGGATATTAATCTAAAGATACATATCTTAAATCGCCCATACCATAGGAATATATCCCACGCCGTGGAATATCGACTGTAGAGGCTATAAGGAATATGGAGTACTATAGTTGAGGCCTTAATTGACGTCCAGTCACTAGTATGCATCTCGATTTAGTATGACAAACGTTCATTACTTGACGAGTCTCGCGTTTGAAGTGGTTTACGACTGGTGATTTGAAGAAAATATCGTCCAGTGAAGTCCTGAGTAGCATTGGTTTAGAGATCAACAACTTTAACTCACTATATATTTATAACAATCTATACTAAAAATCCAAAATGTGCAGTCATGATACACCTTCATGCACAGTCCAGGTCTGATTAATTAATTGATTAATTAATATGATCAATTGGAAAACATGAAGGGGCTTGTTAACCCACATAGATAGCTTTTCAATTCTCATTACCCCTCGATCTCAAAACTACCTTCACTTCCCCTTCCCTAAGTGTTATACAATAGCCTAGGATGATGTAGGAACTGAATGAAACTGGGTTAAAGAAGTAAATGCCCGTATTGAAAAACTAAATTTGGGGCAGCTCTTCCATCTATTGCTCAGTGATTAATCCTTCCCTCTAGAATCCTATTAGAAACCCACAAGTTCACATTCGGTAACTCGACCTTATCCAGAAAGTTCACACGTTATGGGTTACCTTGCCCTCATTAAAGGAGTTTAAAATCCTTAACCCCTCCTCTTCACCAACCTGGGGTAAGGGCATTTGTGCAAAGACATTGTTCATCTCTTTAGCTCTGTTTTCCCTTTCATTGTATCAGAGCTTATAGCATCACACTTTATACTTGAAAAAAAACTTGTTTGCTCTCAAAATTCATAGTGGAATCCCACCTATTTAGACGTGGGTAAAGCTCCTAATCTTGTTGCCTATGAGATTTAAATTAAATGGCAATCAAAGGAAAGTTTACAAAGACAGACACATATGGATTAATTACTTGTGCGTACAAATCAGATAGATTGGTAATAAAGGCCCATAGTTAATATGAAGATAAACTTCTAGTACAATATGATGTTCAAGATGAAACACATAACTTGACACCTCCCTTCTCCATTTCAATATTGTTAATGAACTTATTTGATGGACTGATATGAACGTGTGGTTATTGCAACACAATGTGACACAACATTCCCCTCAATTTCATTATTGTTATGAAGACTTGACTTATCAACTTACCAACCACTTCTTTGCAGAAGGTCTAAGTAAATCCCCTGTCCTGTTCATCTCATTCACCCTAAGGTTCAGAATCTTCAGGTTTCAGATACCTCTTACTCTAATCTTAGAATTAAAACTTGAATTAACCAGGTTTAATGTTTTTGAAAAAGAGAGTCATTCACTCTGTAATCCTATCTAACACCCATAATTGGCATCAACTATCTTGACCCATGTTTACACATAGTAAAGCTCCAAAATTCCTTTTCCATGAACCCAGGTGAGGGCGGCATGTCATTTCCTCCTGAAGCTTCTTGTTCAAACATTTTCCTACTCTTCTCTCCTCTATTTCTTCCTTTTCCCTTTTGAAGTTCACTTCAAGATCCCTAATAGCCAGATTTCTGCATGCCTCTTGAGTGTAATCAGATCTGCTTAAATCAATATGGGCCTGATCCAAGAAATGGGTCTTCATCCATATATGGAAGCCCAGTAGTGAGTCCAGACAGGGAATAGTCTCCGCATATCCTGACGGGGTCCCACAGAGAGATGCTTCAATCCTTGCAATCCACTATGGCGAGCCACCCAAACCCTGAACCAAGGATGGACTTCCCCACGACATAAGGGAATTTGAAGCTCTCAGTCTCATCACCACCAGAAATACTGTACAACTGGCAACTCCCTTCTCTTCGGCACCACCAAATGGAAATAACATGAGTGGAGGGATGCAAGCCAGCAGGAAAAAAAATGGGATGCGCAAAGAGACGCCACCACTTGCACACACCACGAAATCTGACATAAACCCTCCAGTAATCGTTGTTGGCAACCGAGACCGAGATCATGTTGAGGAGATTGGCCTGCACATCGAATAAAATTTGTCCTTCTCCCTCTCAAATGAAAGAGCAAGTAGAGCTATATCATCTCCTCCTTCCATCATGAATTCCCTCTTCTACTCTTCTTTCTGTCTCTCCTTCTTGATTTGAACTCGTGGGGGTTTCTTGAAGGATTTTCCTAAATTTCCTCTTCTACACACCACCTCAACTTCCCACTTCCCACGGATATACTCATTTTTATCATCTCTTTAATGTGCCACTTGTCCATCTTAGCATCTAATTTCAAATATGCTAATTTACTGGATATGTTGTTTCTTTTAATTGTCCAACATTCATATCTATAAAGGACTCGGTCTTACAATTTCCCTTTCAGCTCAAAGGTATCGTGCAATCACAAATTTCTTCAAAAACAAAACTAATAAAAAGAACTCCAGAAAGAATATACCATTCAACCATCCTATATCATTCTCAATCTCTCCCATGATGAGTTCTCCCATGATGATTAATTGACCTAAATACTGAAAACAATCACTCCTTGGTGTCTCTTGTCTATTTATGTGTACTTCCTCTTTTCTCTTTAAATTCTGGTTGAATTTACATCTCATCTACTTAGTTTTTCTCATGCTAAACGTTAAAACTATTATATTTTAAATTTTCTCTCCTTCTTCTATGTTAGCGTCTAGACGCTAACCCTTCTCTACTCTCATCAACCAACACAATACCGTTATAAAACAGCCTACTCCTGGGTATGTCTAGTATTATCTCCTCCAATGGTTTTTATTATTGTCGTAATTCCATCATGCATATCCTTTAGCAATCTCAATATAAACGATATCATTATAAATATCTAAACTATTCAAATACTCTAGGGTTTATTATTGTCGTAATTCCATCATGCATATCCTTTCGCAATCTCAATATAATGTACATCATTATAAATATCTAAACTATTCAAATATTCTAGGAGTTCCAATGTTATATTGTAGTGAAGATAGAAACTATGGCATAAATTCACGAACAAAAACTAATCCCAAGTATCTCAATTAGTATTATTGATCAATTACCCATTATAACATTAGTTTACAGTCGGCAAGAAAGTAAATATATGACCTGCTAAAAAAAATTAAATGTGCATTTAGCCATTAATACAACAAATATGACATGTTAAGTTTATCCTAGTTAAAGGTTTATACTTAGAACTAACCAAGGAGAAATTATCAAGTACATATCAACAAAGCACTTGCTAAAAGTTTTTGTCTATCCAACCATAGAACCGTAAGTCTAGTGCACTAGACTAAACCTGTGATGAGATCTGAAATCCGGTCAAACTCATACCGAATTGGGCATCTGGCTCAATGGGCAAAAAGGTGTGATAACTGATAAGAACTAACCAAAAACTACCCCCTAATAGCAAAAATTGGTAGCAAGGAATTACAGCAAAGAATAATGAAGGAGAACAGTAAATCAAAAACACCCTAGAGTTAATTCAAAAACACCCTACAGTCAATTCACTGTCAGATGGAGATTAAGACCCCACCAAGGGTATATTATGCTAAACATTCCAGTTGAGGAACTTACTAACAAGCAGCGGCCAAACCACAAGCCTCGCCAACTTACCAAATGTACTATTCAATTGAGTTTATTATTTACATTCCCACACCATACCAAATGTAACTATTCATTGAATTCATTATATACATTCCAACACCATCGGTGCCATCCTTGGAATTGATCATTGCCGGTAACCATCAACTATGACTACATACCAAAACTAAGGCCTCTCCTGCTACACAGGCAACCAGCCAAAACAGTAAGATATTAGCATACGGAAGTTCTCAAAAAGGAGGCAGAAATATTGGCTAAATTGTTTTGTATATTTAGAAGCATCAACAGGACATATATCAAGGCAAGATACATGACGCTGGGAAACAACTGTCACCTTCCCTTTAGGGATAAACATGTCAATCAAATTCAGACCTCACTTCCAATATGTGGTCAACAGAGATTCAAACCCTCACCAAAGGCATTTGCTGCTAAACATTCCCACTAAAAGGAACTTCTAACAAGCAGAGCAGCATCTGAATCACGAGCATTGTTTTCTTTTCAGTGTAGGAGTCTCTGGCTCCGTTGCTACCAAATGCATCTAAACAAACGAAGATTGAAAATCCAATGTGATCTATTGTTTACTCTTCTAGTCCATTAACCACATATTGGAATAGACTGTCATCAATTGCCATCATGTACACCTACATATTTTTACTCTTATAGTCCATTAACCACATATTGGAATAGACCGTCATCAAATGCCATCATGTACACCTACATATAAAACTAAGCCCAATCCGTCCATGCAACCAACTGGTAAATACAGTATGCTATAAGTGAATGACATTTCTATAAAGGAAGCAGAAACCATAATTAAATTGTTTTGCAGTCCATTTAAAAACCTTAATTGGGCATCTAATAATGCAAGATAGATAACACTAGGAAGCACCTATTTAAAAACCTTAATTGGGCCTCTATAAAGCAAGATAATAACATTAGGAAACAAGTGTCACTCATTTCTATTCGAGAATATAAAAATGTAAATCAGACACGCAAGGACAAAAGATAAAGTCCATCTACAACATTATCAAGCTAGTGTCACTTCGCACATAGATAAGGCTTGTTGTTTGCATCCCGGGGGATGCGGGTTTCAGTTGCAGAAAGAGCCACTTGATATATTTTGTGGGTTTCAGTCGCGGAAAGTTCCCAAGGAAATAGTCCAAAAATTAATTATTCAAAACTTGGATAACTGTAGCATGAGAACGTTTTATAATATATTACTCCCGATAACAGTGAGGAAATGAAAGATATATCACATCATAGAGATGGCTAAATAAATTATACATGTGTAGGAGGCAAAAACATGCATCTATCACCAGCAAGCGATTTAAGTTCTGTGTTTCACAGACATTAATACAATATGGCACAACAGTAACATTGAAAGGATACCAAATTTGGAAAATCCAAGTGTAGTTTTAGAGTGTCCATGTCATGACCAATATGTGTCCAACACCATAGTTCGTGCTTCCTAGGTTGCATATTCTAAAGCAATCTCTAATAATCTACTACAACAAAGAAAGAGATACATGTGCTCAAACAAGTGGGGAAATGTTCCAAATATTCAACAGAAATCATGCATGCATCATGGCATAAGGAAGAAGACTCAAGGAAACCTACCAGGTCCTTTAGCAATCACTGGTACAAGCTTGCCCAGATGCATCAATTCTTTTTCTTTTTTCCTTTCAGAGTCATTTGTTAACTATAGCAACAAGAAAAAAATTGGAAATTAACCTTGAGATTTACCAAACAGATAAAATATATTATATTAAATTACCTGTGGTGCCATATGAGCACGTGCAGGTGCTTGAGTGAGCGCTGCGGCCATGCTCAAGCCAGTGCCGGTGCTCGACGCAACGGATGTCATACTTGCAGAACTCGACGCAACGGATGTCATACTTGCAGCAGTCTGTAAGCCCAAGGAAACCTGCGGTCCATTACTTCCGACTCTAACCGGTGCCTCCACCAAAGCCGATGTCCAGCCATCGGCAAGACCTGGCAAAGGGCTTTGAATGCCAGTGGCAAAACCAGGAGTATTCACCCGGCCAACGTCCGACGTCCCTGACTTGTCTTCGGCTCCGAGAGATGGGAACTCCTTATCAAAACATGCAACACTTGAACTACCAACGCCATTGCTCAGAGCGCTCACCGGTCTTCTTGGCACCGATGGACCCGGTACTCCGGTGACCAACGATAGGGATCTCCTCGGCGGGTCCCTCTCAGCCCTCGTGCTCCTTATCGGATCGGAATAATCACAGTACCCATTGTCCAACACAGAATCCCTCTCTCTATCCCTGTCCCTATTCCTATTCCTATCCCTATCCCTAACTCTATCCCTATCTCTATCCCGATGGCTCCTACCAAAACTACTGTAACCCCTGTCGTGGCCTGCCGAGCCATTGCTGCTCACGCTCCTCGTGTAGGGGGGCGCAGCCGACGACGACAACGAGAGCCGGTGCAAACCGTGATTATGGTCGACGGCGCCGGCGGCGCTCAGAGCGGATCTGCTCCTCGACAGAGTCCCATTACTGTGCTCATTTGCCACTACCAATCGACGCAACAAGAATCAAAATTATAATCAAATAAATCGCTAAACTCATCGATCGGCATTACGGAAAGAGACTCACCAGAATGCGAGGAGGCGGACGATGGCTTCAACCATTGAGGTTTCAGGAAGGAAACTTGCTCCTCATCTCGATTCATCGCGGCCGGCGGCGGAAGAACATTATCTAGACACCAAGAATTCACCTTTTTTCCTCCTCTTTTTCTTTTGGTGAGGGTGGGGGTGTCTGTCCAGAATCAAAAACCCTAAATTCTCCAGAAAACCCTAAGAAAGGAGACTCCTTTCCGAAAAAATTCACACCAAGAACCACTCCGGAATTATCAATTCGCCACCAAAAATTAAGACTTTCAATCTCGATAACAAGAAAATCTCCACAAAACTAGGAAGCAATCACCGCGATCAAAATAGAGAGGAGATCAAGAAGAATAAGAAGAAAAGGTTTTTTGGAAACCCTAAAAAACCCTATATTTTTCTCTCTCTCTTTATATGAGTTGGAGTTGGTTGGAGTCGAAGAGAAGGAATGAGGGAAATGCAAGTCTGCTGCGTTTGCGTCTATGGATTAATTGTATAATTGTATTTGTGTTCTGATATTTGTGCATATCAACAACAAAATAAAACGTAAACGGTTCGGATTCATCCCATCGCTTTTTCTCCACAAACATTTTTTATTATTTACTAGTAAATTCACGTGCACATAAAATATTTTTTATATATTATTGAAAAATCATTTAAATATATTTGAATCGATATTTATATATTTATATTTTGATTATGATTTGTTAAAAATTTAATTATTTTTAGTTACAACTTGTTATATATGTGAATAAAGAGGGTATACAGTTATGCAGAATAAAGAGAGTCTAAATCTATAATCTTTCATATTTATTTAATAAAATAAACGGTGGATGATATACATACGGTTTGGACAGCTCATTCTTCCAAGCTGCATTATAAAAAGTAAAGATATTACCATATTTATATTTTACCATTGCAAAAAAATATTTATATTTTACTGTAAGATGTTCAAACCCTATTTTTGG
This sequence comes from Iris pallida, assembly GCA_029216955.1. NCBI lineage: Eukaryota > Viridiplantae > Streptophyta > Magnoliopsida > Asparagales > Iridaceae > Iris > Iris pallida. The sequence goes on from JANAVB010027397.1 coordinate 10,027,153, forward strand.
TTGCTCATATTTATCTTGTCCCTTCAAATATCTACTATTACAATGCGGCTTAGAAATGGCTCAAAAAAATGATCCGTCCAAGCCATACGTGTATCCTTCGTTAATAAAAAAGACTTAATTCAAATTTGTTAACTATCACATAGTTAAAAAATAATATAAAAATTCTAAAATTACATAAACACGTAACAAATCCTAAAATATATTTAATATTCAAATTATCTTTAAAATAAGTATATGGTATTATCTAACTAAACATATATCTAATATTGTCAAAACATATATATAACAAATTCAAATTAAAATATATTCACATCATATTTATAATATTTTAATATAATTTAAATTTTTATCTGAATCTTTTAATAATATCATAGTTTGGCGTGAACGTGACTCGTTAGAATGTAGGAAGAGACGAACTAGGGGTGAGCATTATTCGGTTTTGGACCGAAAATCGAGCCTAACCATACCGAATAAGATATTGGTTCGATTTCAATTAAATTTGGTTCGGTTTCGGTTTCCAAAATACTAAAAGAATTATTCTGGTTTCGATTTTGGATTCGGTTTCGGTCCAAAACCTGAAAACCGAATAAGAATTATACAATTATGTAAATATACTCAATTCTTTACATATTTTGTGATTAAAAATGTGTATATTTTGAAAGGCTTTTTCTAAGGGCACTACCAAGTTTACTTGGGGGCAGCCCAAAAATGTTTGCAAATATTACAAGTTTGCTATCAGTTTTTTTTTACTTGGGGACAGCCCAACATTAGGTATAAAAGATAACTTTTCTATTTTTTTCTCTCTCCCTCCCTCTACTCTTTTCCTCTCTCCCTCAACTCTTTTCTTCTCTCCCTCTACTTTTTTCTTCTCTTCCAACATTTCTAGGTCATAGAATTAAACCCTAGTCTAAAAATTTCCCCAAATTTTTCTTCCTTTATTTCCGAGAATTATCCCAAAAAAAAAATTCTCCTATCTCAATCATGTTTGGCACAATTTTTTTCCAAATTTGTCTAAGATCAGCTACAAAAAATATTTCCACTCATACTCAAAATCAGAAAACATAAACATAAATATTAGGTTTAGAATCACTTTAGGGTTCATGAATGAATTTTTCGAACATGATAATTCTCACATATTTCTTGAAACCCTAACCTTAGAACACGATAAATCGTTGTGGCTGTTCGGCTGCTACAGTTTCAAATAGTACTGTCAGGAGCCTGGCAGTCCTACATTAGTGTAGGACTGTCAGGGTGCTGGTAGTCCTAATTGAAACTCTCTGTTAGGAGAGTTTTAAATACAAACTCTCCTCGCAGAGAGTTTCAATTAGGACTGCCACACCCCTTGCAGTCCTACTTTAGTGTAGGACTGCAAGGGGTATGGCAGTCCTAATTGAAACTCTCTGCGAGGAGAGTTTGTATTTAAAACTCTCCTAACAGAGAGTTTCAATTAGGACTGCCAGGGGTGTGGCAGTCCTTGTCACGCCCCGATTCCGCAGAATCGATAGTCGTCCCCCGGACGTGATGCCGTACGAACCTAAATTGCGCTCGCACAAGGCATAGTCATAAGGTTATCCGAAACACAACAACAAGAGAATGCGCAGAGTAAATTGAACACACATTATAGAGAAGGAAATTTAAGCTTTATTGATAATGAACATCATTTTACAGACTCGATACAAAGGCACCGAGCGGACTTTTTACAAACTGACTCCATTACAAAATGAACGTCGACGAGATAGCCATTCCATACATTTCATCCCTTGATTACAACCAGCATTACAAAACCACCTGGGATGACGGGAAGCCGCTCCATCTGTCTTCTTGGCTTTCGACAGCGGAGTCTTCAAAAGGTTGGATCCAAACTTCGACCGCAAGGACGAAGCTTCAAAACACACGAGCGTTGCCTCCCTTCACGTAGCACGCTCCTCCCGATATATCGTACCTGTAGAGAGAGCGAGGATCAGTACAATCAACATGTACTGGCGAGTGGCTAATTAATTTCCAGACTCTTATTTGGTTCAAGAATTTAGATAAAATCATACAACTTGCTTTTAGTGGTCTTTCTAGCCATCCTAGATATTTTCATAAGAAGCATTAAGTTACATCAAGATTTCCTCCGGCAGAGCGCACCGTGCGACATAAAAACTTACCATCACTTTCCTTATTAGTTGATAACAATTTATATCAAGTGTTTGATATGGAGGTCACTGGCATTAACTAGCCATCTTGGACATAGCCTGGCAATACGGGACCCTTGCAACGCAAGTAGCGAGCCCCGATGCAAGTCCCCGTCTTACCGATTGTCTATTACCCAGCTCGGCTATAACCTGTTTCTTCCTAGGCCGAGTCGGTCCCGTGGCCCCGGGTTGCCGCTCGAAGAAACCATCGCCCTTGTCGACAAGTTGTCCATGACCATGATAGGTTAACATGGTGTATTTAAGATACCGTTGGGGCTTATTATGTAATCAATTCATTTACTTGTTCGTTTTGCAGGCCTAAAAATAATTCTTTCTCTTTTCAACACAACTCATTCTTTTTCACTTCTAACATACAGGACTTGTATTCTGTAAGCAATTCATTCAATTTTAATATCATTACCCGAGTTCTCATTTTGAAATAGAGGGTCGAGACGAAGGAGGTCAGCCACTCACCTTGAGTTTTTGCTTGAGGCGAGAGACTGGTTGGCTGCGCTAGACGTCGCCTACGCGATCACCTGAAATCGCATAAGCAACCGATTAGAACACTGTATTAGGCAAGAAATTCGATAGAAAATGCGAGTTCGAAATGTAAGCCATGAAAACCATCGAAAACATTCACGAAAATGCATTCAGAAAACCAAAGCCAAAACCAACGCAAGCGGCGTGAAAAGCAGAGCAACGGGAGGTCTCTCCCGACTCAGCCGCAGAGTCAATCCTCGAGGCGCTACCCGCTGAATGTGGGACTTGGTTCCGAAGAAGCCATTCCATAACGTGGAATGGATCTTAATTCAACCGTTCCCGTTCGATCGATTCGATCGATCCCGACCTATCGGTCCCGACCGAGTCGATAGCGACAGTGTTCCTTTCTCGCGCACCCCGTGGACGGACAACGGGACACGATGTAGGGACGGGGCACTACACCATAACCAACTAAAAATAAGTTCGTCCTCGAAACTTAAGAACATAACCTACCTCTATGAAAATAATGAAGGAAACTTTTCTTTCATCTCTGACTCGAGTTCCCATGTCGACTCTTCCGCCGCATGGTTCCTCCAGAGTACGCGAACAAGAGGGATCACTCGACTTCGCAGAAGCTTATCCTTGCGTTCTAAGATTTGAACTGGTTCTTCAACGTAGGATAAGTCGGACTTTAGCTCCAGCTGGCCAAAATCTACCACGTGGCTAGGGTCGTGCACGTACTTCCGCAGCTGGGAGACGTGGAAGACATTATGCACACCTTCAAGCGCCGGCGGTAGGACAATTCTATAGGCTACTGGGACGACCCGTTCGAGTACTTCGAACGGCCCTACGAATCTCGGACTCAGCTTCTCCTTCGCGCCGAACCGAGTAATTCCTCGCATAGGCGACACCTTTAGGAACACGTGATCGCCCACCTGGAACTCAAGCGGTCTTCGATGGGTGTCGGCATAGCTTTTTTGCCGACTCTGTGCAATCTTCAGTCTTTCCCGAATTAGCTTGACCTTTTCCACAGTCTATTCCACCAGCTCCGGGCCGAGTATCTGCCGTTCCCCGACTTCATCCCAGCAAATGGGCGATCTGCACTTCCGGCCGTACAAAGCTTCATACGACGCCATTTGGATGCTGGATTGGTAGCTATTGTTGTATGCAAATTTCGCCAGTGGTAGGTGGACGTCCCAGCTTGATTTGAAGTCAATTGCGCAGAGCCGTAACATGTCTTCGAGAATCTGATTAACGCGCTCCGTTTGGCCATCGGTCTGAGGATGGTAAGCTGAGCTAAACTGCAACTTGGTACCCAGCGCCGACTGAAGGCTACTCCAGAATCGCGACATGAACCGTGAATCCCGATCAGAGACGATGGATACTGGAACTCCGTGCAGCCGTACTATCTCATCAAGATAAATCTGTGCCAGGCGATCAACACTCCAAGTAACTTTGATGGCGATAAAGTGTGCTGACTTGGTTAATCGATCGACGATGACCCAGATGGCGTCGTTCCCCCGTGGTGTCTTCGGCAGGCCAACAATAAAATCCATAGTAACGTGATCCCATTTCCACTCGAGAATAGCGAGGTTCTGCATCTCTCCGCCCGGTCGCTGATGCTCAGCTTTCACCTGCTGACAGGCCATGCATTGCGACACGAAGAGCGCCACATCTCTCTTCATCCCGTGCCACCAGAAGGTCGTGCGGAGGTCCTTATACATCTTGGTACTGCCTGGATGCAAAGTATATTTCGCATGATGCGCCTCCGACATTATCTCCTTTCGCAGTTCTGAATCATCCGGAACACATAATCGGCCATTCAATCTCAGTACGCCGGTCTTGTCTTCCGCAAAGTCGGTCGCACTACCTGTCGAAATTCGCTCACGCATTTTCTTCAGGTACGGATCATCCTTCTGAGCGGCCATGATCTTTTCCAGCAAACTCGGCTATAACTGCAGCTGCGCCAACCGTATATCCCTGAATCGAACCCGGAGATCGATGCCCATTTCTTCTAGATCTTGTAGTAGTCTGCGGTTGATGGACAGAGAGGCAAGATATTTTTGACTCAGAGCGTCCGCCACAACATTTCCCTTGCCCGGAGTGTAGTCGATCGTCAAGTCATAGTCTTTGATCAGTTCGAGCCAGCGCCTCTGCCGCAAGTTCAATTCCTTCTGAGTGAAGAGATACTTGAGGCTCTTGTGGTCGGTATAGATCGCGCACGCCACACCATATAGATAGTGACGCCACAATTTCAACGCGAACACAATCGCCGCTAACTTCAAGTCGTGCGTAGGATAGTTCTTCTCGTGCGGCTTTAACTGTCTGGAGGCGAAGGATATCACCTGTTTCGCTGCATGAGCACACATCCCAAGCCCTGGCCTGAAGCATCGCTGAATATCTGAAAACCCTCTGGCCCATCTGGAAATACGAGTATAGGTGCCGAAATCAGTCGCTGTTTAGCTCCTGGAATGAAGCTTCACAGTCATCCGACCACTCATACGCGACTCCCTTTTGAGTGAGGCGAGTCAGTGGCGATGCAATCTTCGCGAAGTCTTTCACGAAGCGTCGATAGTATCCCGCCAAACCAAGAAAGCTTCGAATCTCACTAGCAGATGCAGGCCGCTTCCAATCAGCAACAGCTTCCACTTTCTTCGGGTCGACTGCAATGCCTTCGGACGAAATGATGTGACCAAGAAAGGATACGCTGCCTAGCCAAAATTTGCACTTACTCTGCTTCGCGTACAACTCATGTTCTCGAAGTGTCTGGAGCACGGCCCGTAGACGTTCTGCATGCTGCGCCCTGTCCTTCGAGTAGACGAGAATATCATCAATAAAGACTACCACAAATTTATCAAGGAAGGGTCGAAATACCCGATTCATCAGATCCATGAAGGCGGCAGGAGCGTTCGTCAGGCCAAATGGCATCACCAGGAACTCGTAGTGGCCGTATCGAGTGTGAAAGGCAGACTTTTGCACGTCGTCTGACTTGATCTTGAGTTGATGATAGCCTGAGCGGAGATCAATTTTCGAAAATACCGAGGCGCCTTGCAGTTGATCGAATAAGTCGTCTATGCGAGGCAATGGGTACTTGTTCCGGATGGTGGCCTTGTTCAACTCTCGGTAATCGACGCACAGACGCATGGACCCATCCTTCTTCTTCACGAACAACACGGGCGCTCCCCACGGTGACATACTAGGCCGAATAAATCCTCTGTCGAGTAATTCTTGTAACTGGACCTTGAGTTCCTTCAGCTCGGCGGGGGCCATTCTGTACGGGGCCTTGGAAATCGGTCGGGTATCGGGGAATGTATCGATGCTGAACTCGATTTCTCTGTCGGGGGGCATGCCGGGTAGCTCGTCCGGGAACACATCGGAGAATTCTGCCACAACGTCGGTCTGACCCACGTTTGCACCATCCTGTCGCATGTCTCGGACGGACGCCAAATAGCCTTCGCACCCAGAATGCAGCATCCTCCGAGCAGAAATCGCCGAGATCAGCATGCAGGTCGACGACGTCTCACCACCACGAAAAGCAGAATTCAGGCACTCCTGGTATGCGGAAGGTGACCGTCTTTCTGGCTCAGTCTATGGTTGCGTTGCACGGCCCGAGCCAATCCATTCCCAGAATAATATCGAAGTCCTTCATGTCTAGGACTATCATGTCAAGACCGATCTTTTGACCGCCAATACAGATAATCCCGTCGGCGCAGGCTAAGTTTGTGAGTATTGGTGTGCCCGAAGGTGTGCTTACGCTAAGGTCAAGATCTAATGATATTACAGGAAATTTGTGCTCGGCGACAAAGTCCGCCGATATAAAACTATGTGAAGCACCTGAATCAAATAGTACACGAGCAGGCACATTATTGAAACTAAGTATACCTGTCACGACAGTATCTGACGCAAGCACTTCATCTCGAGTCATGGCATAGACGCGGCCCTGGGCATTGGGGCGACGGTCTTGGCCATTTTGCGGTGCAGGTTGATGGGCTCGAGGCGCTGGAACTTGATTCCCTGGACGGTACTGTTGGGGCAACCGCTGGATGGTGCTGTTAGGGCGCCGTTGGGTTCGGCCTTCTGGTTGGACACTCAGCACGCATATGGCCCCTCTTGCCACAGTGCCAGCACCCAACCTCTGGTACCTGGCAATCGTCGATCGTGTGACCGATATTATGACATCGGTTGCAGTAAGGCTTTGGGTTACGCCCTTGATATCCGCTTTGGTGCCTATTGTTCGGACGCTTGGTCACGTTGTTCCCTCCTGCGTGGCTAGGGCGTTTGTGATTGTAGGTATGCACAGCGCCGGCAGTACCTGGAGGATATTGGCATTCAAGGCGGGGGGCGTGGTTGAGAGACTCCCCCATCGTTTTGTATTGTGGGACGGACACGTGGGCGGAAATAGATGGCCGTAGGCCCACTTCGAACCGTCGTGCACGACTCACCATGGAAGGCAGGTATTGTCCAGCAAACTTGGCTAACTTGTTAAACTCTGCTGCATACTGCCGCACCGTCATATTCCCTTGCCTTAGCTGCATGAATTTATTTTCCTTCTCTTGTCGAACGGATTCGGGGAGGTACTCGATCTCGAACGCCTCGCGGAAGGTGGCCTAAGAAATTGCCGCTGTCTCGTCGTCGCGTCTGATCGCTCGCTTTTGCACGGCCCACCAGTCGTGTGCGTTCGACCGGAGTAGAAGTTGAGCGCATGTGACTTTCTTGAACTCTTCGACGTCTAGCAGCTCGAACTTGTCTTCCAGTTCCTCTAACCAGTCGATCGCCAAGGAGGGATCTTCCGTGCCGTAGAAGAAAGTACGGCAACTTTTTGTGAATTTCGACACGTCGAAGTTAGAACTTCTCGGTGTTGCATATGTAGGCTCGGGTGCCTCCGGATCGACATCACTTTGTCTGGCCGCAGGCTCAGTCACGGCAGGAGTTGTCGTAGAGTTGTTGTTGTTGTTAGCCACCACCGTCTGTACAATCTGCTGAAGAGTATCAAGCTGCTTCTGCTGCAACTTAAATTGTGTATCGAATCGGGCCTCGAACTGGGTCTGGCGTGCCTCTACCTCCCGTCGATGTGCCTCCGTCTCCCGTCGATGTTGCTCATTCAGGCGTTGATTCTCCTGAGCTTGTTGTTGCGCTTCCAGCATGCGCAACATCCGTTCCATGGCATCGTTAGAGGGTCCGGACCTCGAGCTACTCGAGCCGCTCGAAGCACTTTCTTCGTTCAATGCCACGTTCACCGCCGCACCTTCTGGGATTTTGAAGGTAAAAATATATTAGTCACAAAACTTATTACAGACTCCCTCGTATGGAACGACATATCTCATCGACACGAGACTAACGATTTGAGACTAGAAACTCGATACTAGAGGCCAAGGACGTAAAGCCGTGCTCTGATACCAATATGTCACGCCCCGATTCCGCAGAATCGATAGTCGTCCCCCGGGCGTGATGCCGTACGAACCTAAATTGCGCTCGCACAAGGCATAGTCATAAGATTATCCGAAACACAACAACAAGAGAATGCGCAGAGTAAATTGAACACACATTATAGAGAAGGAAATTTAAGCTTTATTGATAATGAACATCATTTTACAGACTCGATACAAAGGCGCCGCGCGGACTTTTTACAAACTGACTCCATTACAAAATGAACGTCGACGAGATAGCCATTCCATACATTTCATCCCTTGATTACAACCAGCATTACAAAACCACCTGGGATGACGGGAAGCCGCTCCATCTGCCTTCTTGGCTTTCGACAGCGGAGTCTTCAAAAGGTTGGATCCAAACTTCGATCGCAATGACGAAGCTTCAAAACACACGAGCGTTGCCTCCCTTCACGTAGCACGCTCCTCCCGATCTATCGTACCTGTAGAGAGAGCGAGGATCAGTACAATCAACATGTACTAGCGAGTGACTAATTAATTTCCAGGCTCTCATTTGGTTCAAGAATTTAGATAAAATCATACAACTTGCTTTTAGTGGTCTTTCTAGCCATCCTAGATATTTTCATAAGAAGCAATAAGTTACATCAAGATTTCCTCCGGTAGAGCGCACCGTGCGACATAAAAACTTACCATCACTTTCCTTGTTAGTTGATAACAATTTATATCAAGTGTTTGATATGGAGGTCACTGGCATTAACTAGCCATCTTGGACATAGCCTGGCAATACGGGACCCTTGCAACGCAAGTAGCGAGCCCCGATGCAAGTCCCCGTCTTACCGATTGCCTATTACCCAGCTCGGCTATAACCTGTTTCTTCCTAGGCCGAGTCGGTCCCGTGGCCCCGGGTTGCCGCTCGAAGAAACCATCGCCCTTGTCGACAAGTTATCCATGACCATGATAGGTTAACATGGTGTATTTAAGATACCGTTGGGGCTTGTTATGTAATCAATTCATTTACTTGTTCGTTTTGCAGGCCTAAAAATAATTCTTTCTCTTTTCAACACAACTCATTCTTTTTCACTTCTAACATACAGGACTTGTATTCTGTAAGCAATTCATTCAATTTTAATATCATTACCCGAGTTCTCATTTTGAAATAGAGGGTCGAGACGAAGGAGGTCAGCCACTCACCTTGAGTTTTTGTTTGAGACGAGAGACTGGTTGGCTGCGCTAGACGTCGCCTACGCGATCACCTGAAATCGCATAAGCAACCGATTAGAACACTGTATTAGGCAAGAAATTCGATAAAAAATGCGAGTTCGAAATGTAAGCCATGAAAACCATCGAAAACATTCACGAAAATGCATTCAGAAAACCAAAGCCAAAACCAACGCAAGCGGCGTGAAAAACAGAGCAACGGGAGGTCTCTCCCGACTCAGCCGCAGAGTCAATCCTCGAGGCGCTACCCGCTGAATGTGGGACTTGGTTCCGAAGAAGCCATTCCATAACGTGGAATGGATCTTAATTCAACCGTTCCCGTTCGATCGATTCGATCGATCCCGACCTATCGGTCCCGACCGAGTCGATAGCGACAGTGTTCCTTTCTCGCGCACCCCGTGGACGGACAACGGGGCACGATGTAGGGACGGGGCACTACAGTCCTGGTACTAACTCCCTGTGAGAAGAGTTTGTATTTGAAACTCTACTTACAGAGAGTTTCAAATAGGACTGCCACCACCCTGGCAGTCCTACATTAGTGTAGGACTGCCTGGTGGGTAGCAGTCCTGATACTAACTCTCTGTGAGGAGAGTTTGAAATACAAACTCTCCTCACAGAGAGTTTCAATTAGGTATCTAGAGAGAGTTTATACACACACATGTCCACATAACAATATATCTACTATTACGTATCCAAATGACGACAATCAGATCCAACTTACATCAAAATAATAACATATTCGACAAAATATCCAACAATTCAAGTTTACAAACAACAACATATCCTTCAAAAAATATCCGACAAATTATCCAAAATAAGTATACGACAAAATACCCTAAAATCCACAAGTCAAGTTTCCAAACAACAACAACCACATCCAAATTACATCCAAATACAAAATGATTTTGAACATCCAACTACATATCATGCCGGGCCTTTGTACGGGACTCCATATTATGCATGAAGGGAAACTCGACCTCGTCGTCGATGCGCTCCAGCTCGTTGGCGATCGCGACACAGTTCTCACTCTGGCTTCGACCGAGCTTGGGGTGCCGGTGGCTGCGTCCGAGACCGAGCTTGGGACGCTGGTTCAAAAATTCTAATCGGACGTTCGAGAGGACGTCCTTCGCGTTCCTTCCGCTTTGACACGGTGGGACATATTCTTTTGTTAGCGGCCGGAGGACTACAGGACAACATACAGTTATTAAATAATAGAAACGAAAATAGACAACAATTAAACATCATGTTAAGAATTTCTAATGTCACCCCCAGTGCTATATTAGGACTACCAGGGATGTGGCAGTCCTACTGTAAAGTAGGACTGCCAGAATCCCAGCAGTCCTCTTTCATAGTAGGACTGCATGGAGTCTGGCAGTCCTACTTTGTAGTAGGACTGCCACATCCCTGGCAGTCTTAATGCTGCTCGACTGTAGCAGCCGAACGTCGTGTCGTATTCTAGGGTTTGGGTTTCAAGTAATGTGTGCGAATTATCGTGTTTGAAAAATTCATTCATGAACCCTAAAGAGATTCTAAACCTAATTTATCAAAACTTTTTAGAGAATTAAGAAATATTCTAGGGTTTTGAATAAAATGTAGAAAATTGTAGAAGAAATTAGGAAAGAACATACCTAGAATCCGATGATTGTTTCGACTTACGTGTCATCGCTTCGAATCTTGGAATGTTGTAGAAGAAATTTTGGTGGAGGAATTGGGAATGGAGTGGTGGAGGAGTGGTGGAGAAGAGAGTAAGGTTTTGGGAGAGCTTTTCTTTTAGTGGAGAGAGAGAGAGAGGAAAATGAGAAATGGGAAGGAAATGAGGGTTTGGGGTGTTGGACTGCCCCCAAGCAACTTGTGGGCAGCCCCCAGCAAAAGTTCCACCTTCTTGGGCTGCCCCCAAATAAGGGCTGCCCCCAAGTAAACTTGGTAGTGCCCTTAGAAAAAGCCATTTTGAAAACAACAATTCTATGTATATGTTTTGAATTCTAACTTTGATAATTTAACAACTAGTTCAACTTTATGCACAACTTTAAAATACAACAAATGTATATATATATATATAGGAAGCGGATCAAAAGCCCCCCTTAGAAAACCCCCTAAAAAAAAACCCTCACTCTAATCCGTAATTTAATGTTAATATTAATGTTAATATTAATGTTAATATTAACATTAAATACTAAAATTAACATTAAATTTAACATTAAAATTAATATTAACATTAACATTAATATTAATATTAACATTAACATTAATATATAAAAAAAAATTAATATTAACATTAATATTAACATTAATATTTACATTAACATTAATTTTAACATTAATATTACGAATTAGAGTGAGGGGAGTTTTTAGGGGGTTTTCTAAGGGGGGCTTTTGATCCGCTCCCACATAACAAATGATCTCTAGCCTAGTGGTTAAGAGAGGGACATTATATATATATATATATATATATATATATATATATATATATATATATATATATATATATATATAATGTCCCTCTCTTAACCACTAGGCTAGAGATCATTTGTATATATATATCAAATGATCTCTAGCCTAGTGGTTAAGGGAGGTGCATAATATATATATATATATATATATATATATATATATATATCAAATGATCTCTAGCCTAGTGCTTAAGAGAGATACATGCAGCCCGAGTGGTCAGGAGATCGATTTTCGGTGGGAGTGTTCGCTACAATTACCTTTTAAAAAATATATATATATATGGCTGATTTATATTATACAACTACCCTATATTTTATGGGTTGGGTTAAAATTTAGTGGTTAAGATTAAAAGATATAGACCCTACCATCTTTTAAAGTCATTTAATCTCTTTTTTGATGGAAATACTACTTTATTCATTCGCAACTACCCTTCGTTAACACATGAAGGATGTTTGTCTACTTCAATAACCTGGGTTAAGAACCATGGTTTAACATCAAAGATTACATTGTTGCACTCGTCCACTGCATGCTTGACTAGTGTATGTGCTGCCTTGTTTCCTGATCTCCTTACATAGAGTAGCTCAAGTCCCTGGCTGATATTAAGCGCCTCGGTTATTTGTAGTATATTGTCATATAGACGCCAAGGGATAAGCTTCATATCCCCTTTGATTATATTGATTGCACCTAGAGAGTCCCCTTCAATATAGAATTTGTCACAACCAATCTCTCTAGCCAGAAGGATCCCGATGCAGAGGGCATGAATCTCTGCCAATAAGCCATTGTCCGAGCACCGGAGTCAGCATCCACCATGTCTTCACTGCAATGAACTCTCCAGTCTTGTCTCTAGCCACTGCACCCACGCCAATATAGCTGAAGGAAGTGGCACCATCCATGTTGATTTTTATAAACTCTTATTTCCGGCGGCTGCCAATGTATGAGAATCTCCGCCCTCATCTTAGAAGCTTCGTCCAGACGGTTTGAGCTTACTTCACAATAGTCCTTATGGGGGAAGGAATGTTACGGAAGACGCAGTCTTCCCTCACCTTCCATAATGACCATAGGAGTGCAGCCCCCATACGGAATGCTTCATGACTCTTCTCCTCCTTCCAATCCAACGTGTATAACATATATTAGTTTTATAATAGAAAACCAACCCGTTGGTTCTAGAGCACTCCTCATATATATATATATATATATATATATATATATATATATATATATATATATATATATATATATATATATATATATATATATATGCCAATGACCTCTAGCTCAAGTGGTTAGAATGAGGCACATCCTCCCAAGAGGTTGCATGTTCGAGCAACGGAAGAAACACATTTAATTTCTTGTGGAGGAATAAATGTGAGTATGGACCTGATGCTATATATCTATTCTACTATATAATAGGAAAACTTAGTTGTGGAACTTTTGAATTCCTAAAATACCCTTGAGTATTTTATAAACATGATGTTATTATGTCAACTTGCATGTTGTCATGCCCCAGATCCAGAATACTGGAGAGCGGGGGCAGACACAGCCAGCTACGTATATAGAAGTGTAATCTACCTCGATATACGGTCACGGCTGTCTAGATGTATGAGGGTTCTAGAGCACTCCTCATATATATATATATATATATATATATATATATATATATATATATATATATATATGCCAATGACCTCTAACTCAAGTGTTTAGAGTGAGGCACATCCTCCCAAGATGTTGCAGGTTCGAGCAACGGAAGAAACACATTTAATTCCCTGTGGAGGAATAAATGTGAGTATGGACCTGATGCTATATATCTATTCTACTATATAATAGGAAAACTTGGTTGTGAAAATTTTGAATTCCTGAAATACCCTTGAGTATTTTATAAACCTGATGTTATTATGTCAACTTGCATGTTGTCACGCCACAGATCCAGAATACTGAAGAGCGGGGGCAGACACAGCCAGCTACGTATATAGAAGTGTAATCCACCTCGATATACGATCACGGCTGTCTAGATGTATGAGGGTTTATCTACAAGCCATCAGTCTCTTAGGGTCAAGAACAAGCCTAGTGTCTCAATCTCAAGCAAGCAAGTAAATGTAACAAGATGGTAGATCATCAGACATACAAAATAAGGCGTCCCAAACATTACATATTCAGATGATCATGAAGCTAGTCATACAAAATACGAGGACTGCAAGAGTTTCAGTCATACATGATCAACCCTAGGATTTGTTAATCATGTTACAGCCCGTAGGCAGACAAGAAATATAAGTATTTAACACGAGCTAACACTTGCTCGGCGGCTAAACGCCTCAAAAGAATAATTTTACAATAGAGCGGGAGAGCAAAACAAAACCCACTCGTTGCCAGAGTTTCTTCCAGTGGTCACCATCTGGCTGGAAGGCCGGGAAATCCTCGGGTGCTGCTCCGAAATCTGGCCATACAAAACCAGCTGGGTCAGACCCCAGAAAGAGCAAGTGCCACAAGGGAGGCTTCACTTAGGAACTAAAACCAGAAAGTTAGCACATAAAAGCATATAAGGACATAAATGAAATGACAAAAGACATGAGTTAGAGAAAACAGGGTGATAAACGATAAGATAACTAAAGGACTATTCCGGTAACCAAGTTACAACCCGTAAACCAAACAAGCACCGGAGTTGTAACCCTTCACCTGAACAGAACTTAGTCTCTAACCAATTATCGACAAATAAGCATAAACAAGCGTGTCATGAGATAGCCATGTACTGGATCTAGGCAATACTAGACAAGATAGGACTCCATCCATCAATCACGGCCAAGCAATGAGTACGGCTTGATACTTTAACTAACTAGGGTTATCACAAGCCTAGTTACTCTTAAGATGCAATGAGGTATCCCTACGGCCACAAGCCCTGCAGACTATCCAGGTTATCCATACGCAAGTTACAAGGATTTATAGTAGATACATCGTCCAGGAGATAAATGTATCCCATGTACGTATAATAGTGGGTACATCGCCCGTGAGACAAATGTACCCTAAGGGACTTATTAGGTGACTTGGGAGTGCAACACATGACAGTGTGCATATTACTTATTTCAAGAAGTGCTCCACATGACAGTGGGCTGAAAATGTGCCCTACTCAACGGCAGGCTCCAAGTCCATCAGAGAAGGCGCCCAGATAACGGGATTGCTTGTAGCCGGAATACCTCTCTATATGAACTACTTGATCAATCTAGTCATTAATCCTAGCCAGATTCAGAATGAATCCCTGACCGTAGAAAATCAGGAATTCAAGTCCTAGACATGATGCAATACAGAACATGTAGCTTGTACAAACACACTCAAGAGAAACACCCACGGTGTCCAAATCATTCATTACTTGTAAGCCAATAAAGCCGTCGCAACAGCATTCATGGTTCATGTCATGTCATATCATGTTACTTGTCTGGAGTGCACCACGACGGGTCACTATCATGTTAAGAGTACTTGTTATAGGGGTGCGCCACGACGGGCCACAATCATGTTAAGCAAGAAAGTGACATGTGACTTGAGTGCACCACAACGGGTCACTATCGTGTTCTATCCCTCCATTATCATGAATGAGTGAAACTTGCATAAAATAGCTAGTAACATATTATTGAAGCCAAGAAAAAGATCTACAACTTTCATGTTGGGAGTTGGGGGAAATTCTGGCCACAAATCATGTAAATAAGACATAAAATAGCCAAAACAGGCACTATGCGGCCTATTCTGTGACATGCGGCCTCATGCGGCCCATTCGCGACATCATGCGGACTAACTGCGACATGCGGCCTATGCGGCGCATTCGCGACATCCATGCGGACCAACTGCGACATGCGGCCTATGCGGCCCATTCGCGACATCATACGGACCAACTGCGACATGCGGCCTATGCGACGCATTCGCGACATACATGCAGACCAACTGCGACATGCGACCTATGCGACCCATACGCAACATCCATGCAGACCAACTGCGACATGTGGCTCATGCGGCACATTCACGATATTATGCGGACCAACTGCGACATGCGGCCTATGCGGCGCGTTCGCGACATCCATGCTGACCAACTGCGACATGCGGCCTATGTGGCCCATTCGCGACATCATGCGGACCAACTGCGACATGCGTCCTATGCGGCGCATTCGCGACATCCATACGGACCAACTGCGATATGCGACCTATGCGGCCCATACGCAACATCCATGCGGACCAACTGCGACATGTGACCTATGCGGCACATTCACGACATCATGCGGACCAACTGCGACATGTGGCTCATGCGGCACATTCGCGACATTCATGCAGACCAACTGCGACATGCTGCCAGATGAACATAGAAGATGACCAAATAATCATTTGGCCATAACTTCCTCAAAACAAGTCGAAATCTAACTTTTCAAAAGTCCATTCTGGGTAAAATTGAATTCTCTACAACATAGAACAATCAAAACTTGAAAATAATGAAGTTTGGTAGATCAAAACCCAAGAAATTCGAAAATGCAACAAACTTATATCTACAAGAAATAAATCATGGAAATTGAAAGTGCTAAGTACTAAAGTGTCTTAGAATCTCGTGAGGAAGACAATGGAACAACAAAAATAGAGTTCCTCCATGAAGCAAGTTGCACTTGCCTAAGCTCTTGGTAGGTGGAGAGAGTTATGAGGAAGAAGAAGGAGTAAATAAAAAGTAAGAAAGTAATGAAGAGAGAGAAAGGGTTGGTGGGTTTATATAGGGGGAGGGTTCTCTCATAATGAACCAAAAGCACAATCAAACCAAGCCAAACCAAAATAAACCAAACCAAGCTAAACCAAGTCAAAACCAACCTAGACTAGGCTAGCAAGTCAAGTCCAACTACGGGTCACCTGACAAATGTCAGAGATCTCGTATACGTATACGAAAATACGTATAACCGAAAACGGGAGTGACACATGTCATTTATATTTAGGAGTCAAAACAATAAAGTTTGCATGCAAGTTTTTTTTTCCATACAACTATACTACTTGGTCACGTCCCGATCCCGCAGAGTCCTTTCGTCCTCGCTTTGGACTCTTTAAGACCGATCGTCCTCGCTAAGACGTGATGCCGTGCAAGCCTAAGTTGCGCTTGCACAAGGCCAAGACCTGAAGCCAGACAAGATAGACAAGATTGACAATATGCAGCGGAACATATTACAGATAATTGAAGCAGCAGCGGACATATTTCAGAATACATGTATTGAACACAATGGTAACAAGAAACAATTCTCTTTATTGATTTCATTGAACAGATTATAAGCTCTCGATTCTCTCTAATACAATGTTATATTCTCTCAGAACTTTACAGATTACAATGATTCCGTTCCCATACATTACATCCCTTTATATACAAAACCAACTCTTGTAACAGATGTCATCTCTTGGCATCTCTTCTTTAGCATACAGATTATCTCTTTTCTTGTTCTTAGCATAGGAACATATGGATTCTCTTATAAGCATACTCAATGATTTATTATCGCTGCTATGAATATCTTAACTTTCTCCTTAAGTTTCAAGGACGAAACTTCTTCTCGGTGGGTAATTATATATATATATATCTATTCTACTATATAATAGGAAAACTTGGTTGTGAAATTTTTGAATTCCTAAAATACCCTTGAGTATTTTATAAACATGATGTTATTATGTCAACTTGCATGTCATATATATTTAGGAGTCAAAACAATAAAGTTTGCATGCAAGTTTTTTTTTCCATAAAACTTTTCATGTTCCAATGATAATAAAATTTTCTATTCTTATCAAAGATTATTATTCTCAATAGAAATTTTTTAAAAAAGAACAAAATTTCTACTTCGAATATCTTGGCATTGTAAAAAGAAAGCACACACACATGAATAATCACATGAAAAAGACGACAACTGATCTTATGATATTCTAATCAAAATACGTGCAAAGCACGTACATATATATATATATATATATATATATATATATATATATATATATATATATATATATATATATATATATATATATATATTGTAAAATATATATATATATATATATATATATATATATATATATATATATATATATATATATATATATATTGTATATATATATATATATATATATATATATATATATATATATATATATATATATATATATATATATATATATATATATATATATATATATATATATATATATATATATATATATATATATATATATATATATATATATATATATATATATATAATTGAATTCTGGTCTCTTTTTTGGGCTGTGGGCCCGTTCTCTGTGTTAGTTTTCTATTCAATAATATTTCCTGTTTAAATATATATATATATATATATATATATATATATATATATATATATATATATATATATATATAAAAGATATATTGTCACTCTCCGTTTCCGGAATGCATATTTTTATATATGTACAACTCATGTATATTTATTTAGTATTTATCATGTATTATTCTGTATTTAAATTCCTTTAAATTTTCATGTTAATTAATTATCTGCTCTTTAAATTCCATGTTAATTTATTTTCTGTAATTTTTATTTTTGCTTTTTCTTCCTGCTTTTATTCCCTGCTTTTAGTCTTGCTTATTTGGTTCGGCCTTATTGGGTTTCAGATTGGTGGTGGACAACCCGGTCCAACTCCTACCTACCACCATTCCTATTTAAAGCTTCCATCTCTTTCTCTCTCCTCATTACTTCATTCTCACCATTACTTCTTCTTCTTCCTCTCATTACTCTCCACCACCTACCAGCAGCAGGAGAAGGCAAGTGCAAACTTGCTTCTCAATCACCCATTTTTATGGATCATTATTCTTCCTCTCATGATCCTGAGAGAGTTTAGTGTTTGGCATTTGTGATTTCTGTGGCTTGTTTCCTCTAGATCTAAGTTTGTATTTTTGGCTGTTCATGGGTTTTTGATCTCCCAACTTTGCGTGTATTTCTCTGACACTGGAACAAGGCTCCATAGGGCGAGTTCGGGAGATGTTGTACGCACACGTTCTTACGTGCTCGCGTGAAACATCAGTCCAGTCACGCACACGTCTTTACGTGTTTGCGTGTATTTTAGTCACGCTAACGTTCTCATGAGCGTGCGTGTATTTTTAGTTACGCTCATGTCTGTGCGTGTCTGCGTGACTTTTGAGTTACGTTCACTCTGTGCATGTCTGCGTGACTTTTGAGTTACGTTCACACTGTGCGTGTCTGCGTGACTTTTGAGTTACGTCCACTCTGTGCGTGCATGTATTTTTAGTCACGCTCGCGTTTGCGTGCGTGTATTTTCAGTCACGCTCGCGTTGTCTGCATGAATTTTGAGTCACGCTCCTGTCTTTGTACAGCGTGCGTGACTTTTCACGCTCATGTCCCTGAGCTTGCGTGCGTGACTTTTTATGATCATATTGTGCGTGACTTTTGGCGTGCGTGACTTTTCACCCTCACGCTGAGCGTGCATGCATGAATCACTTGTCACGCCTCATTTTTCACGCTCACGTTTTCCTGAGTATACTACTTTTTACGCTCACTCCTTCATGCCAGACTTGGCGTACTTTTCACGCATACGATTCTTGCGTGACTTTTGGACTTAGCTTAGACTTGTTAGCATGACTTTCTGACTTGGGAGTTTTATTTGTTCTATATTTTATTCATTTAATGTTGGCATGATAATTCCCTATTATATCCTTACGCCTTTTGCATGAACCCGAAAATCTTAGCATGTTAATATTTTAATACCTATGGTTGTGTATTAGTGCCAAGTGTCTGGATTGGTATATGGATATCCAGTGAGACTGGAACTTGACCTCGAGAGTTATAGACTCGACCCTATTTGATGCTAAATGACTTTCATGCCTTGTTACCATTAATGACGATGGTTATCTTAACCAATTGATCATGCGTTCCTAGTTGGAACTAAGAGACTGGCTAGTCGTCTTATTGAAATGAATGAATGAGACACGTTCATGTTATGAACTATTGCAATCGATTGGCTGATCCCGAATATTGACATACATGCATATGCAGGCTTCAATCTATTTATTTAATTATTTAATTATTTATTTTTCTACAAAGAAGCATGTGTACTTATGGTCAAGGCATGATTACCGTGGTTAGATTTGATTGTTGCATTACGCTATGTAAAACCTGCAACCTAACCGCACTGGTATCGTTGTAGGGTTGTGCATATCGTACCCCGTACGAAAGTACTCATTGAATGACCATGATCCACGGCATGGAACTTCACTCAACGTAGAGACTATTAAGTTAAATAAAATAATGATTGCATGGAGAGAATGGATTCCCGAGTTCTTACATGGCAGCCCCTTGGAACGAGTAGTACCCGACGGGCCGGCTGGTTCCCACAGATACTGTAAATCTGCCACACGGGCAGGGAACAGTATCTGCTTTTATTATTATTGTATATTGTATATTGACGGACGTCCTGCTAGGACTCGTCTAATTCATACATGGCGCACATGATTGACTGGATAGACTAGCCTTGCTCGCACATAGTAAGAACTGAGGAATCTTTATTGCATTATTCCAGGATAACTTGGAACTCACAATAGCAAGCCGTAGGATTGATTGGCCGTTCAAGATGATTTGTTTGTGTACTGTACTACTCTGTTACCTAACTGGGATGATCAGAATGTCAGGACATGACGGGCCAACTTCTGTCCTTGTTTGGTTGGGAGGTTGGTTCGAAGTGTCGTGATGTGATGTGAATCCTATTAGCAAGCAGAGATCTATTATTATATTCTTTTACTTACTGGTTTATGTCCTTCATATCGTCCTTCCTTGTGGTACTTGCTATTAGAGGTCTAACCTCTCTGGTTTTGCATGGCCAGATTTAGAGCCGGTTCCCGAGGACTCAGCGTACTTCTACCTCCAGGATGGTCAATACTAGAGGAATGATTGCAGGAGGACTCGAGTGGGTTCCTTACTTCACCGCTCGTTTTGTTATTTACCTTTATATACTTAGCCGTTTGGCACCGACATGTTAGTCGAATTGTCTTGTACTTACTTTTACATAATTGTAATTAAGTCAGACTGCAGCTGATAACAATTGTGTATACTTGCTATATCATCTGGCTATGTTTTGTAAAGCCAGATCTCAAGAACATTTTGACTGAGCGTTTGGGACGCCTTACTGCTTTATCTTACATGTTCTCTATTACTGTTTCTTGCTTGAATGATTGAGACAATAGATGTGAAATGACCATAGTAAGACTCTTATGTAGTATGCACCCCCTTGTCTGGTTAGACAACATTGATCGTATTATACGGTATTCATCTACCCGTAATACGTAACTGGCTGAGTCATTCTCCCGCTCTCTAGTATTCTGGTTCTGGGGCGTGACAAGGTTTTAGTGGTGGCCCATGCAGGTCTGATTTCAGACTTGTGGGGTGTTTTGATTTATAGGATGTCTCAATCACACATGTTTTCCCTTGATCTCCTGATTCGTTATTCTCAACTCTCGCTTGACATTTCGGTATCCTTTGACTTCATTGATCCTTCATGTCCGGTCGTTTGATTGTTCTCTTGTCCCTTTTCTTAGGGGCACTTCGTCCGCATCGGTCAGAACTGGACAGCAACAACAAGGGCAACATGGGAAACATGACCAGGTTGGTCAGCAACAAGGGCCAGTCTCACCTCAGAAGACTATCCAGGAAGAAATGATAGTAGAACCAGCAGTTGGACCGCAGTATCCGAAAGTTCCAAACCCACCCATAGTTCTACCTACCCCTGTGGAAGTGGACACACCAGCCCTTCTGGAGATCATGAGAGGAATGATGGCTGCTCAGCAACATCAGATGTTGGCCCAGCAGCGCATGCACACTCAGCTACAAGAGCAGAATGTGTTGCTCAACCAAAGATTGCAGACGGCTTTGGAAAGAGGAGTGAGGACTGATTCAGGAGCATCAGCCAGGTTTTGCAAGTACAACCCCCACCGTTTCGAGGGCACGGAGGATGCCATCTCAGCAGATGCATGGCTTAAGGATATGGAGGCTATTCTGACAGCGGCTAAGGTACCGGCGGAAGAACGTGTGGATCTAGTGAAGTTGTTACTTCAGGATCTCGTACGTGATTGGTGGGAATCAGAGGAAGTGGGCATCAGACGTCCTGTGGCTTGGGACAATTTCACAGCAAGATTCAAGACCAAGTACTATGGAGTTGTGGCGCAGTTTGAGCTACAACAGAAGTTTATCAACCTCAGGCAGGCCGGCAAGACTGTAGATGCTTATGCAGCGGAGTTCTGCAGATTGAGTAGATTCGTCCCAGAGATGGTAGCAACAGAGCGCCAGAGGGCCATGAGGTTTCAGCAAGGATTTCATCTCGAACTTTTGTAATTGATAGAGGGGCACAATTACCAAACTTTTGATGAGATATTGACGGCAATTCGAAGGCATGTGCTCACCATTCAGAGGCTTGCGACAAGGACTGGGGGTCAGAAGAGATCCCACAGTCAGATTGAAGGAGGAGGGGGAGCAGCGCCCCGAACAACAGCACCATCCACTGGCATTCGTATCCACGATGTGGTGATACGAGGACCAGCACCACCCAGGCAGCAGCAACAGTAACAGAGGAAGAACCAGCAACCCCCGGCGGGCTGTACTTATTGTGGGAAGATGGGACACACTAGAGATGTGTGTCGGACATTGAATGGACTATGTCTGATATGTGGAAATCCAGACCATCGGGTTACCACATGTCCCATGAATTCGAGGTCAGAAGGACCAGGGCAGCAGTTTCCTGCTCTGCCAGCACCAGGGGCAGGCCAGCATGGAGGACCAGCGGTGGCAGTTAGGCCATTGGCGCAGCGTCCGTTAGTATCGCAGGCTCAGATGTTTCGGCAGCAGGGACCGCCGATGCAGCAACACCAGCATAGACTACCCCAGCATCATCAAGGCAGGGGCCAGCAGCAGCACCAGGCTAGGCCGCAGCATGGAAATCAGCAAGAAGGTCGAGGGCAAGCATTCACTCTGTCCTTGGAAGAGGCATTGGCATCGGGAGATGTTGTGGCAGGTAACATTCTCGTCGTCTCATATCCCGCAGTAGCATTGTTTGATTCGGGAGCATCCCATTCATTTATATCTGCACGATTTGCGACACGACTAGGAATGGAGTTCGAGGCATTGCCAGGGAGGTTGAATATACTCACTGGTAATGGGCTCGTAGGGGTTAGTAGAGTTATTTTAGCGTGTAGCGTTGTAGTTTGCGGGCATTCTTTACCCGCCCGGTTGATAGAATTTTCTGTTGGAAATTTCGACGTTATCTTAGGCATGGACTGGCTGAAAGACAGTCATGCGACAATAGATTATCGTAGAGGGAGTGTATCTTTTGATATTCCAGGCGTGAAGAGATTTACCTTAGTCAGATCAGAGGCAACTCAGCAAGAGCAGGGAGTAGTGACGGCAATGGAGGAAGTTCAGATTCCGAAGGTAGTTGAAGAATTTCTCAACAAAAGTTTGGTAATTCTTCAACTACCTTCGGAATCTGAAGGAGTGAGCGTAAAAAGTACGCCAAGTCTGGCATGAAGGAGTGAGTGTAAAAAGTAGTACACTCAGGAAAACGTGAGCGTGAAAAGTGAGGCATGACAAGTGATTCACGCACGCACGCTCAGCGTGAGGGTGAAAAGTCACGCACGCCAAAAGTCATGCACAATGTGATCGTGAAAAGTCACGCACGCAAGCTCAGGGACATGAGCGTGAAAAGTCACGCACGCAGTACAAAGACAGGAGCGTGACTCAAAATTCACGCAGACAACGCGAGCGTGACTGAAAATACACGTACGCAAACGCGAGCGTGACTAAAAATCCACGCACGCACAGAGTGGACGTAACTCAAAAGTCACGCAGACACGCACAGTGTGAACATAACTCAAAAGTCACGCAGACACGCACAGAGTGAACGTAACTCAAAAGTCATGTAGACACGCACAGACATGAGCGTAATTAAAAATACACGCACGCTCATGAGAACGTTAGCGTGACTAAAATATACGCAAACACGTAAAGACGTGTGCGTGACTGGGCTGATGTTTCACGCGAGCACGTAAGAACGTGTGCGTACAACATCTCCCGAACTCGCCCTATGGAGCCTTGTTCCAGTGTCAGAGAAATACACGCAAAGTTGGAAGATCAAAAACCCATGAACAGCCGAAAATGCAAACTTAGATCTAGAGGAAACAAGTCACAGAAATCACAAATGCCAAACACTAAACTCTCTCAGGATCATGAGAGGAAGAATAATGATCCATAAAAATGGGTGATTGAGAAGCAAGTTTGTACTTGCCTTCTCCTGCTGCTGGTAGGTGGTGGAGAGTAATGAGAGGAAGAAGAAGAAGTAATGGTGAGAATAAAGTAATGAGGAGAGAAAAAGAGATGGAAGCTTTAAATAGGAAGGGTGGTAGGTGGGAGTTGGGCCGGGTTGTCCACCACCAATCCGAAACCCAATAAGGCCGAACCAAATAAGTAAGCTAAAAGCAGGGAATAAAAGCAGGAAGAAAAAGCAGAAATAAAAATTGCAGGAAATAAATTAACATAGAATTTAAAGAGCAGATAATTAATTAACATAAAAATTTAAAGGAATTTAAATACAGAATAATACATGATAAATACTAAATAAATATACATGAGTTGTACATGTATAAAAATACGCATTCCGGGAACGGGGAGTGACACACTTTCAGGGTCAAGTAAGGTGGAGAGATTGTAGACACGCGCTGTCGCTGTGTTGGCATTTCGCAGCTGCTGATTGTACAGATTATCTCAGAGCGGCGGTGGGCCTGGCAGCTGCCCACGCTCCTCTGTATCATCTCTGGTTCGATTTCTCTTTGGAAAGAATCTGACGACATGACCCTGCTGGCCACAACCGAAATAAGCTTTGCTCAAGGAACGACATGATTCCTTTGTGTGGCCCTTCATGCCACAGTAGCTGCATTCGAAAGCTTTCGTGCGATAATTATCTATGGTGTGGCCCTGACGGCCGCAATATCTGCACTCTACTGTGTTACGGTTATCACCCTCTATTTTTTTCTCGCCATCATGGTATCTTTTTGTAGGCTGGTTTCGACCATACTGAATCTTTGTTGACGCTTTCCTCAGGCTGAATTGTTCCACCTGTAGTGCCGCCTCAAAGGCCTGAGAGTATGACCCACATTCTCGATTCAGCACACTCAATTGAATGTCGTCATTCAGACCTTCAACGAACCGATCTATGCGAGTCTGTTCCGTGGGAAGCATAACAGTAGCAAAATTTGCCAACTTAGCAAATTCAGATTCATAGTCCTCCACGGACATATTCCCTTGTTTCAGTGTGATGAAGTCATGCTCCATCTTCTTGCTCATGGCTGGAGGCAGATATTGATCCAGAAATGCCTTCTTGAACGAGGCCCATGAGATCTTCCCATTTCTAGCCATTGCGAGCAGTGCCGGCTTCTTCGCTTTCCACCAATCCTTTGCCCGCAACCGTAGGAGCAGAACGGCACAAACTACCTTCTTGCTACTCGGAACTCCTACGAACGTGAACAGACTCTCCATTTTATCAATCCAGTCCATCACCTTATCGGGTGATGTTATGTCTTCAAATTCCGGAGGTTTCGCGTCTAAGAAGTCCTTTGGCCTAAAGGAAGTGTGCCTTTGCGCTGGCTGGGGCTCGTCACCCTCCACGGGCTCAATCTTGAGCGTTCCCGTTGGTTTAGTCGCTGCGGTGGTATCTCGATTTGCCGCAAGCGCCGTGACAATTTGAGTCAAGGACTCCAACTGTTTCTGCTGGACCTCTATTTGGACCTGTTGTATTTGATTGCGTTCCTCACTGTCCTGCCTTTGCAGTTCCAACAATGTCATGATCCGTTCTATAGGATCTGTCGAGGAAGCTGGTCGAGTAGGGGCCATTTCTCTACAAAAGAGTATAACTTCTGTCAGTCTCATAAAATATTATGGACTTATTGTATGGGGCATTGGTTTTCATAACTCAAAATCGGGACTCTTTTGAAAGCCACCAAAATACTTTATATACTTTTTCGAAAATGATATTTGCAAGAGGATAAGGACGTAAAACCGTGCTCTGATACCACTTTGTCACGCCCCGATCCCGCTAGGGTCGTCCGCCTTGCCTGGATCCCTGTGGGATCGATCGTCCTCGCTAAGGCGTGATGTCGTGCAAGCCTAAGTTGCGCTTGCACAAGGTCATGTACCTGCACAAAACAATTAGTCAAGCAAAACACACGCACGCACCCATTCATTGCAGAAACCAAATATTGGACACAGAGATTTGAAATAGAAATACTCATTTTATTGATAACTTGATAGGAATACAAGTACAAAGCTTTGCGAACTCAGATTTTTGCCTTATATTGGCTACATGATTCTCTTTGAAACTCTTTTTGAAAATAGTCACAATGCCCATACATGATATCCCTTTATTACAAGCTGGAATTGAAAGACACCTTCAAAGGAAATGAAAACTTGAAACTTGACTGGAATAAAAATGAAGCTTCGAGGCAATCCACAGCTCTACTGGGCTAGACGAGCTTCGGTGCCTCACTTGAAATTCTCCTGTCTCCTTTTGCTTTCTGAAAAGGGTGCCCACAACGTGGGCCAGCACACATCATGTACTGGCGAGCGGCTCTTCGCCGAAACTCACAGATATCTGTACTAATTCAACATGTGAAGCTACATATTTACTAGTGCTCTTTCTACTTGTCTAGGTTCTTTTTAACAATTCATAAGAAATAATGACAGTAGAATAATTCATAAGCAACTTACCCTTGCCGACAGTCATCCCTGCACAAAATAGGTTAGCACAATTTGCATTTGATATAAAGATTTACTGTTTAACACCGCATCTCTTGTTAGGTTGCAATACACTCTGATTTCATAAATGCAACTAACTATATGTTGGTCCACGGGTCGTTTTCCGTGATTAGCCGCTGTGACACATGGGTTCAGCTCGTCACTATTTTGACATTGATTCAGCACTCGAGGTTTCTTGTACCTCGAAATGTCTAGACAATCTCCCCCAGGCCGAGCGATTCCAGGTGCCCCCAGACCCGCTCGAGAGATCTAGTTTCCTTGTATACAAGTTGTCCAGGACCTATGCATACTCTATAAGGCGACTGTTAGGCAACACATGTACTTATGCTTTGCTTTGGTTTATGACAGAGCTTGTAGCTCCTAGCTTTGGAATAATTCTCTTATTGTGGCAATGTATACAAGTTCGTCTGTACACATCTAAACATTTGAAGCATATTCATAGGCAACAGATGAAGTGGCAAGATATAATCCAGCATATGATTCAATTCATTATCTTCTCTTATCTTTTGTGGATGTAGTATCGTTGATTATTGGGACAATGCAACAGAGTGGACTAGAGATCATTTTTATTAGGGCGTACAAATAAATGCAAGCCCGGTTAGAGCAACTCACCAAGATGAATCATAGTTGAGAGAAGAAAGGACTTTACGCGCCGTTCACGAACAGTTTACGCGTCCTACATTGGCACCAACAGTTGATTAGCATGCTTCGATCTCTTTCTCTCAAGATTCGGAATGAATGCGAAATGCGATGAAAGCGAACAATGAAAACCAATCATCGAAAACCAACACGAAAACGCATTCATCAAAACCAAGCAGCGAAAGAAAACATCCAACAAAACTCTTGGATTCATTTCAATAGAAGCCAATCCATCAATTGGAATGGTTCATTGCATTTCATCCGTGATCAATCGATACCGGCAAAGGTTTCCCCAAAGACTGAGTCAGCAAGCCGTAGGTATTACATAGTGGACCGCGAGGAGCGGGGTACTACATCTAGCAGCCTAAGGGGAGTATAGAGTTCTATGCTCGCGAGAACGGCTTCTATTATGTGAAGTTCGGACTGGCGGAGGATGTCGCTAGGATCCTCCAAGGCGGCCCCTGGATGTTCGACGGCAGACTGATCATTCTCAAGGAGTGGACTCCGGAGCTGCGATGTGAGAGGGAAGTTCTGAATGCCATCCCAGTATGGATTCGATTCCCTGAGTTCCCGGTCTGGTTTAGGAGTATACCTTTGTTGATGCGGCTGGCCAGCTTGGTGAGCACCCCGATCAAGGCAGATGAAGCTACTGCCTTTCGGACGCGGTTGATGTACGCTAGGATCTTTGTGAAGATTCGGGCAGGGGGGAGCTTTCGAAGATGGTGGAATATGAGATCCCTTCTGGGGAGGTGCTTACCCAGAAGGTGGAGTATGAATGGGTACCACCTACCTGTTCTCGTTGTTCCTGCTTCGGGCATCTGGCCAGTGCATGTTCGGAGGTTGGACCTCCGATGGAGCCTATTATCCCTCCTAGTGAGGCTCCAGAAGCACCCTGCGATATGGATTTCAGAGATGATAGCGGAGCGAAGGTCTTGGAGGGGGAGGTTACTCATCCTGTGAGTGATGGTGGTTTCAGCCTCGTTGTATCTACTCAGCTTGCTCCCATGAGCGGGGCGATGACCACTTGCCAGGGGCTGAGTAGTATAGTTACTACAGGTATGGTGGCGTCGGAGATTGAGGCACGAAGGGAGGGCGGATCGTCTGGAGGGCAGATTTACTGTAGGAAGAGACGTGTTGTCGGCCTGTTGAGAGATGGCCCCTCCATGGTGGTGGGACATACTACAGACAGAGAGGAGACGGTGTGTGTTGACAACCCTGCCTGGGCGTTGGTACTATCTCAGGTCGCTCCCCAACAGGCGGTTCCGACTGGGATAGAGGAGGATTCTTTAGCGACGGATGTGGCACCTTCCCCAGGTGCCGACCCGAGAGATTTTCAGGGGGATCCCACCTCTCATTAATTAACAGCCATTATTGCCTGGAATGTGAGGGGGGCGTGTTCGCTAGAGAGGTGGAGAGAGATTTGTGGGGTGCTCCACAGAGAGAAATGTGACATTTCTGTTCTATTAGAATCCAAGATCAAAGGTGAGAAGACTCTTACTCGGCGGACCCCTTCTCATTGGGCCCAACTGTACAACCTGGCTCTTTGTGACATGGCCAGGATTTGGGTTCGCTGGAACTCGAAGAGTTGGGATGGTGACTTGATCTTGATGACGGAGCAGCTGATTGACATCTCCTTCGTGAACAAGGGTGGCTTCCGGTTCTTGCTGGGGGCTGTCTACGGCCACAATGACAGAAGGAGACGGGAGTCCCTATGGAGCGACATCTCCCGTGTTTCCTCTGTTGCTGACTCGTCGTGCCTGCCTCTGCTCTTGATCGGGGACTTCAATGCCCTTCTGCACCAAAGAGAGAAGCAGGATGGTCGCCCGGTTCTAGATTCTATCCTCTATGATTTCCAGAGATGCCTCCTGCTTGTGGGGCTTCGGGAATTGTCTCGCTCAGGCTTCATCTGGACTTGGTACAACAAAGCAACTCATAACAGGGTTGTTTGTCAGCTTGATCGAGCTCTGGGCAATGGGGAGTGGTTCCGTCACTTCCCCAATACTTCGGCTGAGGGTCTGGCAGCTGGAACGAGCGATCATTTTTCCATCAGGGTTGGCTTCACTACTCGGTCTCTTGGAAAGTCCCGCCCGTTCAGGTATAACAATAGTTGGTATCTCTCGGAGGGCTACCTAGAGGCTGTCGCTGAGGGACTTACTAGCGGTCAGGAGGGGACGGCTCAATTCCGCTTGGTTCGTCGTCTCAAGGCCACGAAGCGAGCCCTTAGGAGTTTGGTGAAGGGGTTGCCCAAGTCCACCTTAAAAGATAAGGAGGTGGAGTTGCGGACCTTGCAGCAGGATATGCAAGCTGACATGCTTAATGGGGACCTGGCGGCTAGAGAGAAGGAGCTGATCGGAGAAGTCAACATCCTGAGGCTGCAGAAGGAGATTAGCTCGGCCCAGCGAGCCAAATGTTCCTGGCTGAAGGATGGCGACCGTTGCTCCAAGTTCTTCTATGATGTTATCCGGACAAGACAG
The DNA here is from genome assembly GCA_029216955.1 of Iris pallida. Taxonomy (NCBI): domain Eukaryota; kingdom Viridiplantae; phylum Streptophyta; class Magnoliopsida; order Asparagales; family Iridaceae; genus Iris; species Iris pallida. Next base: position 10,056,807 of record JANAVB010027397.1, read on the forward strand.
AATAGGAATCACATCTTCCAGCTTCTTGATGCGGATGGCACTCTGGTGGGGACGCCGGCTGAGATCCAGGGCGAGGCTGTCAGGTACTATTCTGAGTTATATTTCCAGACTAACTACCTATCCGTGTTCCCAAAGGTTGTTATGAAGAGATTGGTGACTCCATATGGAAATAACATTCTTCTTGCCCCTGTTACATTGGAGGAGGTGAAATCTATTGTTAAGGTGGCGGATCCCAACAAGGCTCTTGGTCCGGATGGCTTCAGCAGTGGTTTCTTCAAACGCCATTGGGACATTCTGAAGCATCAGGTCGTAGAGGTGGTTCAGGAATTCTTCACCAAAGGGAAGCTTCTGAAAGAACTGAATCACACTTTCCTGACCTTGGTACCGAAGAAGGAGGGAGCGACAGCATTGGCGGATTTCAGACCTATTGCGTGTTGTAATTATCTTTATAAGATAATTACGCACCTTATGTGCCGGCGGATGGAGGGGATCATGCAGGACTTGGTATCTCCGAATAAGGCCGCGTTCATCAAGGGGAGGTCGATTGCTGAGCATAGCCTCCTGGCACATGAGATGGTGAGGGGATTTAGTAGACCCGGAGGGGAGAAAGCTTGTGTTAAACTGGACCTGAGGAAGGCGTATGACATGGTCAATCGTGACTTCCTCTGCCATCTGATGACCGTCATGGGATTCGCGGAACACTGGGTTGAGTTGATCCGGGAGTGCATTACGTCCCCTATTTTCTCTGTTCTCATCCAGGGCGTTCCTTATGGGTACTTCCAGAGCAACCGTGGGCTTAGGCAAGGTGGCCCATTGTCCCCTTACTTGTTCACGCTGGTTATGGAGTACTTTACTTGTTTGATGGATCTGGCAGTGCACCGTGGACGGCTGGTCCCTCTGTTTCGGAGGATGGACTCTCCAATTACCCACCTTATTTATGCTGATGATTTGCTAGTCTTAATCCAGCCTTCGACGGAGGGGTTGCAGACGTTTGCGGCTATTATGGAAGATTTGAAGTCCTTTTCGGGTCTCCAGATGAACAGGATAAGAGTAGGGTCTACTTCAGCTCCTTGTGCCCCCAGAAGGAGGAGCGGGCTGATGTGCTTGGTATCGCGAGGAGTGATCTTCCGGCGAGATACTTAGGAGTGCCTCTCACAGTCAATTATGCGCGGGATCAGGATTGCCATAGTCTGGTGGAGTATGTCCAGAGGAGAGTAGAAGGTTGGCAAGCAGCAGGTCTGTCATTTGGCGGTCGCATTGAGCTAGTCAGATCGGTGATCTCGGCTGTGGCCCATTTTTGGCTGCAGTCCATCCTCCTACCTGTGGCCACTATTCGGCGAGTGGAGCGACTATGTGCCGATTTCATTTGGAGGGAAGGTATGCATGCGATCTTCTGGGAGCAGCTCTGTCGTCCCAGGAAGGAGGGAGGAGTGGGGCTCAGACCGTTGCTGGAGATTAGGGAGGCTTCTGCGCTTAAGCTGGCCTGGAGATTCATCAGCGGGGGTTCTCTTTGGGCAGACTGGATGCACAGCAGATACGTGAAGCAGGACAACTTTTGGACGTATTCTACTGACAACAACCATTCAGTCACGTTCAAGACTGTCTTGAGACACAGGGGGTGCTCAAGTCTGCGATCCGGAGGGTCATGAAGGATGGGTCGGGTACGGACCTCTGGCGGGATCCTTGGATAGATCGACGTTCGCTTTTGGACATCAGGGGAGCCCCGACTCACCAGGAGGACAGGCGTGGTCTGACGTGCAGTCGCATCATACGAGATGGAGAGTGGAGGCCGGATTCTTATCGGTTCACTGAGGAGCTGGGTGGGAGCATTATGTCTACAGTCATTGATCCGACTTTGCCTGCGGATCGGTGGATTTGGGAGCCGACTGTAGCATCTTCGGGAACTGGGGAGTTCCAATTCCGTAGCTACTACAACCTTATCCGGCGCACTTTCTCGTTGAGTTCTGATTACGAGTTCGTTTGGTGCAAGGGTCTGGCCAGGAAGATGCAGTTGTGTGTATACAATCTTCTTTTGGGCCGCCTCTTGACTAGAGATCGCCTGAGTTCGTTTGGAGTGCCGGTTCCGGATCCCAAGTGTGTGCTTTGCGGTTTGGAGCCTGAATCTATAAAGAATATCTTCTTCGAGTGCACTCTGGCATGGCAGATCTGGTCGGAGCAGAGTCGTGTATTGGGAGTGTGCGCCTCCGGAAAATGTATTGGGGACGTCATCACGGTGATCCGAGATAGCAGGGGTAGAGGGCAGGACTGGTTCCGAACAGCCAGAGTTCGTCTGGCTGCTTCGGTTTGGCATGTATGGCGGGACCGAAACCGTCGGATCTTTGAGGGGCTGGTCACCCCTCCAGTTGGCATTCTCCATAACATCGAGTTTGATGTAAATGCTATGGAGAATTGATGAGTGGGAGTCCCACTCTGATTGTATGTTGTAAGATTATGCCTTTTCCTTTGGAATAAAATTCACCTTTTTTCCAAATATATATATATATATATATATATATATATATATATATATATATATAATTGTCCGGTGCATATGTTGAGACGCGACCTTAAAGGGCCCACTCAGACAATACAGCCCGTAGGTCTGCTGCTCCCCACCGACCATTTTTTCAAAAGGTATATTGATCCCCCGTTTCGAAGCGATATATAACACAGAGGTAATTTGGTCCAAATATCCACTAATAATTAAATGATAGAATATCACATTAAAATAAATCAAATATTCACCAAAGATTACAGAATCTCTCATTAATCCCATGGTATCTACCTTCTCCGTCCATATACGGCCAATCTAATATTATATTGTCTATTGCCTTGATGTCAATATTTGAGGAGAGAACATCTTGATCATAGACCCTAACTTGGAGAGCAAGAAAGCAAGACTTATATATAATTCCTCATTCTCAAAATGCATGGTCACTTGATTCCCTAAAATTATGCCAATTTATAGTTATTCATCTCAAATCTCAACCCGACTTGAACACACACACACTTTCTTTTGTGATTCTAATTATTATGATAAACCTTAGACCGTCAAAAATTCAAATCCGATTCGATTCCGTATCCGGATTTTCGAATATTATAAAATATTTAGTATATCGAATTCGAATATCCAAATATTTTTTTTGGATATTATCTTATTCGTTAATATCCGATCCGATTTTAAATTACAAAATTCGGATATTCAAATTTTCATATATATTATACTATAATGTATATATATAATATATATTACCTCTATATTATAATCTAATGTATATATTATAATAATATATATTAACTACAATTAACAGCAGATGAAAGGACTCAAATATATAGAACAATATATAGAGCAATTTAATTTAATTTTCGGATATTCGAATAACAACTAAATTTTTAATATTTTTTGTTTTCGTATTTCGGATATTCGAATAATAACATTCGAATTTTTTAGCTGATCGAATCGAATATTATTTGATATCTGCTAAACTATAAGGATACGAACTCGAAGTGTCAAAAGATACATCAGTTCGGATATTGGATCTAATTTGAATATTATTAAAAAAAAAAAAAAATTGAATACGGATACGAATATTATCCTATCCTAATAAATTTGTTCAACTCCAATAAGCCAGCTACATGTGGTAATTCTATTTTGGACACAGTATTCAAAGCATGGATTTCTCACCTCTTTGCTTGGCAATACTTGAATGTATTTTATCAAGGCAAAACTTTCTTTCTATTGGCAAACTATATAATACAAGCCCATTATACTTCCCCATGATACAGACACACGTGACGACCAGATATGAATAATGATGTGTAGGAAAGCTGGATACAAAGGAAATATTGAATGGAAGAAAGGAAAAAAAAAACCTTTTAACACCAAGGAATTGTAGATAAGAATAAAACATAGAATATGAACTTTTGCACTATAATTACAATCCCCCCATTGTCTACATGCAAATAAGGAAAAAAAAAAATGCAAGTTACTTGGAGATAAACATATGTACATACTTCTCATACTGAACAACATTCTGACTCTATATTGACATGGAAAGCTTCTCATAAAAACAAATACTGAAATAGCACAAGGGAGAAGAGGGGGGAAAAAATCAAATCAAATCGTCTTCCTTTCTCTGCAAACCCATCGTTGCCATCAATATACTGCTGCCACTATTCATACATGCCCCGCCTCATCCATGGCTTTACTGCATGTTTTGCATTCCAAAAAATAGAGCAGATCTGGAACCAGCTAACAAGAACATATTTACACTGAGGAACATCCGAGGCAAAAAGTGTGGTTATTTGACAGCAATACAAGGGAAGTTAATAACTTCGTGTCAAGGAATGAAACTATTTCAAGCCTTACCTTATCAAAGATCAAGTGCTAACCCTTTCGAGTCATTAACTTAATGCCATCTCCCATTACTAGGTGAAGAAGAATAATCAGATCCTGATCCAGAAGAAGGAAGCGGTCTCCTCACGAATGGGTGCTCTAAAAGTTGGCAAGCTAAGGGCCGATCTTCTGGGTTGACTCGTACACACTGGCTGATAAAGTCACGAGCATCTCTCGAGAGATGGTTAGGGATAGGAGGTTGGTCGCCCCGACCAATTTTGAAGAAGGCATGTTGCTGCACTTTCCAGAAAAAATATCATAAATACTTGAAAACAGCCATCATTGTGGTTGGTTCTGAGAAAGATATAAACTATAATGAACTTAGGTATCCAAACATTATTAGAAACTCAAATTCACAGTCTTAGTTAATGTGACACTGCATTATAACAAATATCATGCATTTATTGAACAAGTGGCAAGAATTAGGTGATAGATAATTACAACTATTAGGTGTAACCAAAAGAAATGTGTGTGTGGGGGGATCATGTGACACATACAATTTGACATCTAAAAAAACACGCAATCTTAAACGCACATCATTTAAAATAAGTAGTTCAGATTTGATAGAGTAATTTGTAATAATTAGCATGCATGCCAAATTGGATATCCCATTAATTAATACAACCTACTATTAATTAGCATGTATGTCAAATTTGACTTCCATGCATGTAAATTTGGTATGCATTTAAATCTAAACCATTCATTTCAATTGATGTGCGGCTGAGATTACGTGTTCTTTTATATGTCAAATTGTATGTGTCACATGATCCCCACCCACATATATATATATATATATATATATATATATATATATATAATGGAGAAACGCTCGGGCGATCCTGGAGGCGCGAACCTGGAGGCGGCGGCTAGGGTTCCTCCCCCGCGGCCACCTGATCCCCTCGTCGGCGGGGGGAGGAAGACAGGGAAGAGGGGGGGGGGGGGGATCGTTGGCGGGGGGATTGGGCGGACCCCCCAGGTCGGCAGCAGGCGGCGGCGTCCCCCCAGGCGGGGGGGGGGGGGGGGGGGGGGGGGGGGGGGGGAGCGACGGGGGGGGGGGGGGGGGGGGGGGGGGTCGGGCGGATCCCCTCCGGCGGTAGCTGCGGTGCGCCCCCCAGCCGGGGAGGAGTTAGGTTCGGTTCCGGGGGGGTCGAGCGCACCCCATCAGGCGGTCGCGACGGGCTCGTCGACGGTAGGTCTGACAATGGGTTCGGACGGGGATCGAAAGCTTCGGAGTGTCTCCAACGCTCCGAATTTCGAATTCGGAGCGGAATCTGGATCTCAGGGGGGCCAGTTGGAGGGAGGAGGTTGGACGACGGTTACACGCCGTCGCGTGGTGAAGACCGAAAAAAAGGTAGGAGGAGGACAGGGCCATTTTAGAGATCGCTACTCTGCTGACAGACGTCATGGCGGGTCAGGGGCGCGGCCATCGGCCCGTGGTCTTGTGGCGTCTGCTGGGAGATCGGTGGGCTGGCGGCCCAAGGCGACTGCGGCGGAAAAGGGGAAGAGCAAGGTGGTGGAACTTGGCGGTCAGGGGTCTGGGTCTCCCCCCCGGGGGTTGTCCCCAGGCCACATGGGGCGACTACCCGGCCGGCTGGCAGGTCCTAGGCAGATATTTGCAAACATGTGGGACCAAAAAGCCCCACATCGATGGAGTACGTGCCACCGACTAGGGCAGGGAGGGGTTTCCGGGCCTCGTTCCCTGCGGAGGAGATAGAGAAGGTGACCGCCTACTGGAAGAATACTCTGGTTCTGTACGTCATAGGCAACAAGCCTTTCTACGGACAGATCCGGGGTTATGCAGCACGAGTCTGGTAGCCTAAGGGCAGTATGGAGTTCTTTGCTCGCGAGAACGACTTTTACTATGTGAAGTTTGGGCTTGCAGAGGATGTCCCACGGATCCTGCAAGGCGGCCCCTGGACGTTCGACGACAGGCTTATCATTCTGAAGGAATGGACCCCAGAACTTAGATGTGAGAGGGAAGTCTTGAATGCCATCCCTGTATGGATTCGATTCCCTGAGTTCCCTGTCCGGTTATGGAGTATCCCATTGCTGATGCGCGTGGCGAACTTGGTGGGCACCCCGATCAAGGCGGATGAAGCTACTGTCTTCCGCTCGAGGTTGATGTATGCCCGAATTTTTGTGGAGATCCGGACTGGGGAGGAGCTACCGGAGATGGAGTATGAAATTCCTTCTGGAGAGGTGCTATCCCAGAAGGTGGAATACGAATGGATTCCACCTACCTGTTCACGATGTTCTTGTTTTGGACATATGGCCAGTGCTTGTTCGTCAGTAGGCCCCCCGGTGGAGCCTAATATTCCATTTAGTGAGGTCCCAGATTCACCCCGCGACATGGATTCCAGAGATGACAGTGGAGAGGATATCTTGGCAGGAGGGACTACTCCTCCAGTGGGTGATGGCGGACTGAGCCTCATTGTCTCTACCCAGCTAGCTCCCACGAGTGGGGCTTTGCTCACCTCCCCGGGGCAGAGGAGTATGATTACCAGAGGCATGGTGGCGTCGGGGAGAGAGGAGCGGGGGGGGGGGGGGGGGGGTGGCAGATCGGCTGAGGGGCATGTTTATTGTAGGAAGCGACGTGTTGTCGCTGAGTGACGGTCCCTCCAGGGAGGGAGGGTATCCTTCTGCCAGGGAGGAGGCGGTGTGTGTTGACAATCCTGCCTGGGCGATGGTGCTCTCACAGGTCCATCCCCAGTAGGTCATTCCGACTGGGATGGAGGAGGATCTATTAGCATCGGATGCGGTTCAGTCCCCAAGTGCCGATCCGGGTGGTTCTCAGGGGATTCATCTTCTCATTAATTAATGGCTATCATCGCCTGGAATGTGAGGGGAGCGTGTTCGCTAGGGAGGTGGAGAGAGATTTGTGGGGTTCTTCACAGAGAGAAGTGCGACATCTCGGTTCTGTTAGAATCGAAGATCAAAGGTGAAAAGACCCTTGCTCGGCGGATCCCATCTCACTGGGCCCAACTTAACCTGGCTCTCTGTGACATGGCCAGAATTTGGGTCAGATGGAACTCGAAGAGCTGGGAAGGGGACTTGATCTTGATGACGGAGCAGTTGATCGCCATCTCCTTCTCGAACAAGGGTGATTTTCGGTTCTTGCTGGGGGCGGTCTACGGCCACAACGACAGGAGGAGACGGGAATCCCTGTGGAGCGACATCTCCAGAGTTGCCGCCGCTGCTGATTCGGCGTCGCTTCCGCTTCTTCTGATCGGGGACTTCAATGTCCTTCTGCACCGAGGGGAGAAGGTGGGCGGCCGGCCAGTTCCAGACTCTATCCTATACGATTTTCAGAGATGTCACCTCCAGGCGGGCCTCCAGGAATTGTCGCGCTCAGGCTTCATTTGGACTTGGCATAACAAAACGATCCGGAACAGGGTTGCTTGCCAGCTTGATAGAACCCTGGGCAATGGGGAATGGTTCTGACATTTTCCCAACTCTTCGGCTGAGGGCCTGGCCGCTGGGACGAGCGATCATTCACCCATCAGGGTAGGCTTCACTACTCGGTCTCCTGGAAAGTCCCGTCCATTCAGGTACAACAACTGTTGGTATCTCTCGGAGGGCTATCTGGAGGCTGTCTCAGAGGGGCTTACTAGCTGTCAGGAGGGGACGGCCCAGTTTCGCCCGGTCCGTCGACTCAAGGCTACGAAGAAGGCCCTACGGAGTTGGGTGAAGGGGTTGCCCAAGTCTACCTGAGAAGATAAGGAGGTGGAGCTGCGGGCTATCCAGCAGAAAATGCAATCTGACATGCTTAATGGTGACCTGGCAGCGAGAGAGAAGGAGCTGATCGGAGAAGTCAATATCCTGCGACTGTAGAAGGAGATTAGCACGGCTCAACTTGCCAAATGTTCCTGGCTCAAAGACGGCGACCGTTGTTCCAAGTTCTTCTATGATGTCATCCAGACCAGACAGCATAGGAATCACATCTCCCAGCTTCTTGATGTGGATGGCAACCTAGTGGGGGAGCCGGCTGAGATCCAGGGCGAGGCTGTCAGGTTCTACTATGATTTATATTTCCAGACTGACTACCTGTCTGTGTTCCCAGAGGTTGTTACGAAAATATTGGTGACTCCGTATGGGAATAGAATTCTTCTTGTCCCTGTTACATTGGAGAAGGTAGAATCTATTGTCAAGTTAGCGGATCCCAACAACGCCCCCGGACCGGATAGTTTTAGCAGTGGGTTCTACAAACGTCACTAGGACATTCTGAAGTATCAGGTCTTGGAGGTGGTGCAGGGATTCTTCACTAAAGGGAAACTACTGAAAGAGCTGAACCATACTTTCCTGACCTTGGTGCCAAAGGAGGGAGCGACATCATTGGCGGATTTCAGACCTATTGCGTGCTGTAATTATCTTTATAAGATAATTACGCACCTTATGTGCCGGCGGATGGAGGGGATCATGCATGACCTGGTATCTCCGAATCAGGCTGCGTTCATCAAGGGGGTCGATAGCTGAGCACAGCCTCCTGGCTCATGAGATGGTGAGGGACTTTAGCAAACCCGGAGGGAAGAAAACATGTGCGAAACTGGACCTGAGGAAGGCGTATGACATGGTCAATAGGAACTTCCTCTGTCATCTGATGACCGCCATGGGTTTCGAGGACCACTGGGTTGCATTGATCCGGGAGTGCATCACGTCCCCTTTCTCTGTCCTCATCCAGGGCATCCCTTATGGGTATTTCCAGAGCAACCGTGGGCTTAAGCAAGGTGATCCTCTGTCTCCTTACTTGTTCACGCTTGTCATGGAATACTTCACATATTTGATGGACCTGGTAGTGCACCGTGGGAGGCTGGTCCCATTGTTCAGGAGGGTGGATCCCCCAGTTACCCACCTTATCTATGCAGATGATCTCTTGGTGTTCATCCAGCCATCAATGGAGGGTATGCAGACGATTGCAGAGATTATGGAAGAGCCGAATTCCCTCTCGGACCTTCAGATGAACAGAGAAAAGAGCAGGGTGTACTTCAGCTCCCTATGTCCCCATAAGGAAGAGCGGGCCGATGTGCTGGGAATTGAGAAAAGTGATCTTCCGATGAGATATTTAGGGGTGTCTCTCACAGTCAACTATGCGCGGGATCAGGACTGCCATAGTCTGGTGGAGTACGTCCAGAGGAGGGTGGAAGGTTGGCAAGCCGCCGGATTGTCCTTTGGAGGACGCATCGAGCTGATCAGATCGGTGATTTCGGCTGTGACTCATTTCTGGCTGCAATCCATCCTCCCCCTTGTTGCCACTGTTAGAAAAGTAGAGCGGATTTGCGCAGACTTCATTTGGAGGGGGGTATGCATGCGATCTCCTGGGAGCAGCTCTGTAGACCCAGGAAGGAGGGAGGAGTGGGGCTCAGGCCGTTACTGGAGATCAGAGAGGCCTCTGCACTAAAGCTGGCTTGGAGATTCATCAACGGGGGATCCCTCTGGGCTGACTGGATGCACAGCAGATATGTGAAGCAGGACAACTTCTGGACCTGTGCTACTGACAACAATCACTCAGTCACTTTTAAGACTGTCTTGAGACACAGGGGGGTGCTCAAATCTACAATCCGGAGGATCATGAAGGATGGGTCTGGTACGGACCTCTGGCGGGATCCTTGGATAGATCGGCTTTCGCTAATCAGGGGAGCCCTGACACATCAGGAGGACAGGCGTGGGCTGACGGGTAGTCGTATCTTACGCGACGGGGAGTGGAGGTCGGAGTCTTATCGGTTTACCGAGGAGCTGGGTGGGATCATCAGTACTATTGCCATTGATCCGGACTTGCCTGCTGATCGGTAGATTTGGGAGCCCCCAGAAGCAACTTCGGGAACTGGAAAGTTCCAATTCCGGAGCTGCTACAACCTCATCCGGCGCATCTTTCCTCAGAGTTATGACTACGAGTTCGTATGGTGCAAGAGTCTCGCCAGGAAGATGCAGCTTTGTGTCTACAAGCTTCTACTGGGCCGTCTTTTGACTCGGGATCGTCTGAGTTCGTTCGGAGTGCCGGTCCCAGATCCCAAATGTGTGCTATGCAGTGTGGATAATGAATCTATAGGGCACATTTTCTTCGAGTGTGCCCTGGCATGGCAGATCTGGTCTGAGCAGAGTAGAGCGTTGGGTGGATGTGACTCCGGAAAAGGAATTGGGGACATCATCACTGTTCTCCGGGATAGACGAGGTAGAGGACATGACTGGTTCCGGACCGCCAGAGTTCGACTGGCGGCCTCAGTTTGGCATATATGGCGGGAACGAAACCATCGTATATTTGAGGGGCTGGTCACCCCTCCGGTAGGCATCCTCCATAACATAGAGTTTGATGTAAATGCTATGGGGAGCTGAAGAGTGGGAGTCCCACTTTGATTGTATGTTGTAAGATTATTGCATTGCTTTTGGAATAAAATTTACCTTTTTCCAATATATATATATATATATATATATATATATGATTGGGATTAGGTGACAAACAATTCGACATCTAAAAAATATGCAATCTCATACGTCAATAAAAATTAATGGTTCAGATTTGACAACCATACATGAAAAATTAATGCATACAAAATTTTCATGCATGGTTGTCACCTATTAATTTCTATGCCACCTACTATGCGTTAAAATTTTGTATGCATTAAATTTACATGCATGGTTGTCAAATCTGAACTATTAATTTCTATTGACGTGCGACTGAGATTGCATGTTTTTTTAGATGTCAAATTGTATGTGTCATCTTATATATATATATATATATATATATATATATATATATATATATATATATATATATATATAAAACTGCATAATGTGACCTTTGAAACAAGTTTTTGGGGTCGTACATGAACCCTCTTCTTCCATTATGCCCTTTTAAGATCCTACTCCTCTTCAACGTTGGCATACATTATGTCCTTTTCATGGGCTCAGTCTGAGTTTATAGCTCTACTAGGCTCTTTTAACAAGTGGATGCAAATGAACCTGTGTCGCTTAAGTCATGGGATATCTTTACTAGGCACTCTGAGATGATGTTGGTACTACCTATTATGCGTAGGTGCACAAATTTAAGAGAAGAAATTTCATGAGACAAAGCAGACTCTTTTCCTTTGAAATGAGTACAAGATTGTTTGCATTAATTGTTTTGCACATTATGATGATTTTGCTTCTCCATGATAAGTGAATGCAATGATTGGACATTCCTTTCCCTGTGTATATTTGAAGTAATAATATTTACGCAAGACCTAGGTGTGTAAAGATATTTTGATATCATTCATGACCTAGGTGTGTAAGTATATTTTGATATCATTCATGCCTTGTTGCATCTAACCAGAACCACAATTTTATTCAAAATGGAAAGAAGGAAAGTACACATTTCATTGTTGCTTCATAACCAACAATGAGAAGGCGAGAGTCATGACAAATAGAAGGAAGATGGAAGGGGTTTAGGGGTTTTTCCTTACCCTTTTTTATCGAAGTTTCAGTATCTTTATATTTATTTTTCTCATCTTTTTTCCTTATGAAAGGGATATTAAAAGAGACAATGATTTCTACACAATAAATCCGATAGTCAGTAAAAGAAAGGCAAAGTAAAAAAATAGAAAATGTATAAATCGCTCTTCAGATGGGCTTTAGCCGCACTAAGAGGCGTTGTGAGGCATGTGAATCGTAAAGGAAGCCTCGCTCGATAGTCAGTAATAGTCAATAAAAGGCAAAGTAAAAAAATAGAATATGTATAAATCGTTCTTCAGATGGGCTTTAGCCGCACTAAGAGGCATTGTGAGGCATGTGAATCGTAAAGGAAGCCTCGCTCCACCTACATTGAGGTGTTAAGGGATGAACCTTGTGAGCCTTACACCTGAGGTTCGCTTTTCACAACTATGAAGAAACCCTGTTGTAAAAGGCTTGTAGTCTTACCAAACCAAGAACAAAGAAGGTACTGAAAGAAAATTACAGTTTTCAATAAGTTGGGGACAGGTCCTAGTGCGGAAAATGTGAGTCAATAATATCTTTTATAATATTACATTCCCTTTTCTATTTGTTTTCTCATCTAAATAATATGTTTACTCGATCTCAGTCAATGAATGATAAAAATTTATTAACTTGAACTTTATACATCCAACATTCCTGACTTCAAGCGAACCAGAACTTGCTAATGTCAGTTGGCTAATTAGATGGTTGGGCCCCATTAACTAGCAAAGCTCAGTTTTGACTCCAAGGGTGAGAAAACAACAGGCACAAGTTGCTAGAATAGGCACAAGTTGCTAGGTCAACTTTCCAAAAACACATTGTGCCTTCATGGAAATTTAAAACGTGGATTTGAGCCACATCTTGAATACAAGAAAGAGAGCAAGTACTATCAACAAAGAGACAACTCACCCACTCAAGATTAGGATAAGGAATCTGGCGAGTTAACATTTCCAGAACAGTGCACCCAAGGCTCCATATATCAGCAGCAGGCCCATATGTCTTCCTGGGATTGACAACCTGACAAAATCAAAAGTTAAAACAATAAGAAAAGATTCCCAATTTGCAATATATATTGTGCAGCCTTCAGAAGATACAGTCATTGCTACATATGGCAAGAATATTCCAGAGATGAAGTTGTTTTAAATTAATAGAAGTGAAATGCGCAGACGTGTGCACCTCCATGCGCACACATATTTAAGTTAGGGTGTTATTCAGAGGATTTGGGCTCCTCACATCCTGTCAATGCCAATTGCCAATTACAAAATGGGTCATCAAAATTGTGAATGCACGCGGTGAAAGCGAGCCAAATTCCTTAAAATGGTTTTCAATATCAGTAAATTGCATCTACCATGTGGGCTCAAACATCTATTGTACTGAGAGAGATGGTTTGCTTTAATGAGCATGCTAAAATGATGGAATATGCAGAGAGAAATATTTCTCTAATGAGTGCACTAAAAGATGGTAATATTTCTTTGGGTTCTTCTATCAGTTTAAAACATGCTAAAATGATGGAATATGACAAACTTCAATATATGAGCTGCTCAAAGCATAAGCAAGAAAAACCCAAGGTATTGACTTTTTTAACACATAAAAGAAGTTGGACGTTCAAGATTGATAGAGCTTTGATCATCAACCTTAACCTTTATCTAGTGGAAACTTGACAATTAACTATGTCAGGATTATGCAGAAAGTTTAAACTAGTTGACAACCATTGATGGTAACTAGCAATTTGGAGGACCAATTTAACCCATATACTATTCATGGTTGAGAGAGAGAGAATGGAGACCTCCAATGAAGCCTACCTTTGAGATGTGATTCAATTTGGCTCTTTGGATTATTGTACCACAGAAAAATGTGATCTTTTGTAGCAATATCATCATTCTCTCTTCTTATCTAGAGGTTACGTTGCAAGAAAAGTGGTAGTTTCACTACCTTCCAACTACCGTTCGAGGCTTTATGGCAAGGATCTTCATCCAAAACTCTTGGTCAAAAATTGCCAACAACTTTAGGGTTGATAGCCGACCAGAAGAACATGACTTTCTTATATGGGGATTTCTTGATGTGAGGCATGCTCAGTAGTTAATCTAATTTACATGGGTATTTGGATGATGTGTTGATAGCATATACATACGTAACAAAAATCTCCTTAACCAACAGGAAATGACATTTGCATAAAAAAGTATTTTGTGTTCTGAGATACTTCAAGTTTTTTAGGGTTAAAACATTGAACAAAGGTACTAGCCTAACCTCTGGAGCCATCCAGTATACACTTCCTTTGCAAGATTTCAGCATGTTGAACTTGGTTATCTGAATTTAGTTGTAGTTAGTACAAAAAATCATCGAAAAAATAAAATGTAATACAAGAACATCAATAACAAACCAACATACCTCCTTAGCCAGTCCAAAATCTGCTAGCTTCACAGATCCATTGGCATGAACTAATATGTTGGCACATTTGATATCTCTGCCAAGTGTATAAAATATTAGAAATGGATGACATCTATACCCACATGAGGAACTCTATCCGAAAACTGGGAACACACCAAATAACTGTATTAACAAAAGTTACACAGGCACGATACATTACCAAAACCACTGGGAAGAACGCGAGGGTGCACATATGTAATTTAGGTTTTCTTTTTCTTCCTTTCCTTTCATTTTTGGGGGTTGAGATGGAGGGAGGTATTGAAGCCAAAATAGGTCTGGGAATGATGTTTTTGCAAATACGTTATTTCGGTTTTGGAGAGACCATTTTTACAGAACTGTTTCCATTTTGTGTTTTTTTACAAGAATACCAACATGTGTTTACAAAATCTTGTCATCTTTAACTACTTCTTCTGAAATTATTAGTTTGAAGGTTTATTTTGAGTTGTTTATATTGAAAGTATTTAAGGATACTTGTTAGATTTATATTATTTTTTATTTTGTTATGCATGTCATATATGAAGTGAATTAAATTATTGTTTTAACTATGGGTCCATATCACCCAGTTTTGGGTTCCCGTTATGACAAACCGGGTTTCCGGTATGACAAACCACCAACTAGTATGGGACTGATATTTGATGTCCCGAACCGTACCGTCAAGTAACACTCTAGTTTATTAATTTTTATGTGTTTTCTAGATTATTTTCTTTGAGTTTTGGCATCTAGGTCACTTATGATGTAACATGGAACTAGTCTATCTATACTTACAACTTTTTCATAGGGTTTTACAGGTTTTTACTAATGGAAGAATATAACTACAAAAGCAATAATTAATCCTATCAAGCAGCAACAAGAAAACTAAATATTCTTCTTCACCATATGTCAGAGGTTTGCTACATCAAGAACCATTTTTCTCAAATCAGCTTTGTTAAGGGCAATATCCTCAGTTTGATAAGTAACACTATCATGTGATACTGACTTGACCTGGATTTGTTTTGGTCTGCAAATCCTATAAACACCTTGCCTATAATTTCAGCTACATACTCATTTATCTCCTTTATACGACCAACAATCTCAATACTGCCTCATACTTTTCCTGAGTTACCTTCATCTAACTTCCCATGGTCTTGCATATTGACAGTCTATCCCCATTTTCGTGTTCATCTAATTAGTACTTCATATAAAATGTTTAACAGGGAAAACAACTCAGACAAAACACTACCATATGCATTGTAACAATCCAGTAACAACTAATACCAGTAACATATGAACAATGGACAAAAGACCAAAACTGAAAAAGGGGACACAAGTCTATCCAACCGTGACCATTCAAGAAATTCAGTAATCAGTACAATGCTTTTAAAATTTAAGAAAGACATAAGAAAAAAAGAGAGGATACCCTCCTTAAAAGCATATGTAACATGATGGGGAACAAAATTAGTAAATATTAAGTTATATAAACTTAGGTATTGTTTTGTTGGATCTATTTCAGATTTAGGATCGGTCTTCCACTTATACTAATACTAGGATTAAGGATTTATAGTTGAACTATATTAGCATTTTTTAAGTTTTACTTTGATTAGGTGTTATTTTCTTTTGAAAGTTTCTCTCTTTAGTTGTTCTAATTAGGATCAGGTATCCTATTTGACTTGGGACTCCTATATGAAGGCATTGCACTTTTTTTGCAATTATTGAAGAACGATTGCAATCGATGAATAAGGTTTGAACCCTAACAACATTCAAAAAGTATATTGAACCACCATGGCGTCAACAAATAGCATGTATATGCATAGTACATGTTAGAAGCATCAGAAACACATTGATAAGCTCACAATCGGTTTAATGTACAAATATCAGAGGGAACAATATTATAGTACTCAAGGTTGGATTTAGGTAGGTATAAAACTCATGATAATTACAATATCAACATTTTTCACAAAAATCTACATCAAATTATATAACTAATAGATGAAATTATATTTAAACTGACAGTTTGTCTTGTATTTCTAAAACTTTATTATTTCTAAAACTTTATAATTTAATCCTGATCAGTATATGTAGGAACCACCTTTTAAAGGAAAATCATAAAGAATGAGTAAAATCTAGATGTTAAACCATGATTCAAGGAAAAGTTGTGTCACAAGGTTCCAGAGATAAATCATAATATTTTCGAAAGGACTGAACAAATTGTTCCTTCATAAGCAGCTGCATCACCTGTGGACCACATTACGCTCATGAAGATAATATAAACCCTTCAAAATCTGTCTGGTGTATGCAGAGACTTGGCTATCTTGAAGACGATATTTTTGATAGAGAGATGCAAGAGAACCTTGTGTGACAAGCTCAATGAAGATGAATAATTTCGCTTCTTCCTACAAAAAATTAATAAAAAACTCATCAGCTCCATGATTAGACGGAGATTTCTAAAGATACATTTACATATATCTATTTAAAACTAAATAGTTTTCAACAATTAGACTTCAAACTACGATAAATGAAATTATAGAGATTTTCTCAAAAATCGATAAGATCCTAGATTAATGGTTCTATTCAGTTCATGAAATGATACTCAGCAAGAAGTTTTGGAAGACATGACATTAAGAACCTAAAGTTCACAATACAGCATAGATCTCTTAAAGGGCATATACTGCTCTATGATTATCATGTAATGATATTGAGAATGCATTTATGCATATATTGATGTAAATAAACTATCATGTCAGGATTAAGTCGAGTTAGACTTAAAATAGTAATGGCTAACAAATGAACAAGAAACAACTAATTTGATGACTATTCTTACCCAGAAAAAAAAAACAATAGACTATCATTTATCTCGATCTGAAAAAAAAGCGCTGTCAGCATAATACAGTGTCATGTGTTCTACTTGAGTTGTTTTACAAAAACGTCTCCAATATACAGAATCAAATAAGTAATGGTTTGTGCCTTCAACCACAAATCAAGACAGATGCCAAGAATAATGTTGTTGTTGTTTTCAATTTTCAATTTTAATTTCATTTATTTATTTATTTATTTTAAAAATGTTGTTCTAGGGGTAATAGCACTATAAACCAAGGTTTGCAGTATCGGTATCAGAATCGGTTTCAGTTCCTTCCTATGAGTATTCGTATCGGCAGCTTTGGTAGTTTCGGTAGTTTCTGATCAGAGAGTATCGGTTTCTTTATTCCAGAAAGCCAAAAATGTTTTTTCTTAATTAATCAATACATATTATTGTTTACTTACTTGGCTTTAGACATAGTGCAACCATAATAAATAGTTTTAAATGGAATAATATCAATATGGATGAATGTTGTGAATTTATAGCTATACAACTTCGACAAATGGTTAATAGTTATAATTTATAGATATGGAATCTTAATGACCCACTTCAATATTGTCAATCTTCGGCACAACCGAATCATTGTGTTAACACTACTTACCCATTATTCTATCTTTTTCATTCAATTTATCTCTATGCCGAGTTGACCAGGTAACCCCCAACATCGGTGACGGTCCGTATTGGTATCCGTTGGTACCGGATCGGGACATGCCAAAACCGATATTTATCAGATGTACCATATCAGTACCGGCCGATATTGAAAACCATGCTATAAACTATCAGCTCCCCAATCCAGTATTATACTATTATTGGAATGACATATTATTCGTTTAAGGGGTTCAGGTGCTTCCTGGCTCATTACTTACTCTTTTATCTCAACAAATGTGCATGATATATATTCCCACTGGAGTCGGTTCAGCTGTTAGGAATTCAGTATCAACAATTTTCCCATAATACATCACGAACCATTTCCCAGTATTAAGTTAGTTTGATTCGGTAGGCTTAAATCTTGAATGATTTGGCCATGCTAACTAATTTTAGCCAAATCGCCAAGCCGCATGGACATGGCACATTGCTCTTTGATTCTTAAGAGAAAAAGTATTGTGCATTGAATCAACAAATGAAGAGAGAAAACAACACAATGAACAGAATGTGGAGACAGGCCAAAGTTACTAGTTTACATACCTTGTCTGTTCCATAATATTGGACAATGTTTTCATGTTCAAACTGACTCAGAAGAGCGATCTCCTGTGGAGGATAATTAAAGAGTTAAGCATACAAAATGGAAAACTGAAAAGATGAATGTACTTCATGATAACTGAAATAATTAAGCAAACTCCACAACACCAAACTAAGAAAAGGAGAATAAAACTAAAAGTTCAAACTCTTAAAAGAATAGATGTATTACAGCCACATTATCTCACCTGCTCTAGTTGAAGAATGCACTGTTGGGCATTGCTTCCTTGGTCGAGCAAAGATACTTCTTTGACAGCAAAGAAAATACCATCGCTGCAAATAACCTAAATAAGTACATACAACCATCCGAATACATACATCTATATTTTCCAATTTTATGAAAAGCATGACAGAAATTGGTGAATAAGAGAATCCCCCAGAAATGTTCTTGCCCACATACTGTACCTTTTATATATTTGAATTCACTGTGCAATCAAATTTAAGTATGATATGCCTGCTGATGAATATGCTATGAAGATTCAGCCAAGATCTTGGAGTTAGCTATGAATGAAGGAAATTGCATGAAAGCCTTTGATCAGAAAAACAGGTAGCAACCTAACATCCATATTCCATTGCTTTGTCCCCCTACTACCTGTCATGTGATTCTACTCTTAACTGTAATGTCCACCAATCATTTTAGCATATAACACATTTTCAAGAGACTTGAAAGATTTTTAATGGATAATTGTTTTCGGGGGGAGGATAAAAAATAACACAAATTCTGCTCAACCGAGAAATCAGGACCTACTTCTCCCAACTATGCTCTCTCCTCTGCCTCGTCCACTGCCTAGGCCTCCTTTCCTAGTCCCCATATGGTCGCCCTTCATTAAGGGAGTGGCGTGGAGGATGGAGAGGATAGTGGTGGACGTAAGAGGGAAGGGAAACTGGTTAGGTAGAAAAGGGGTAGGGGGTGGTGAAAGAACCTGGGAAATTGCATGCAATGCCAAGTGGAGCAGGAGGCAGGTTGTCCGATAATTGTGGTGCCTGATAGTGAGGAAGAA
Organism: Iris pallida; assembly: GCA_029216955.1. NCBI lineage: Eukaryota > Viridiplantae > Streptophyta > Magnoliopsida > Asparagales > Iridaceae > Iris > Iris pallida. The sequence goes on from JANAVB010027397.1 coordinate 10,076,140, forward strand.
GGCAGAGGAGTGGGGCAGTTATTGTGCCAGCCCCGAGTGGGTGGGAAGGTCATAGAATTTTATTGTGTCAGGTGGAGGGAAAGGAGGAATGAAGTAGTGGTGTTGATGTTGATGGTATTGATGCTGGTACGTAAGTAGTGGTGCTGGTAGCAGTTGGTGGGGGTTGAAGTAAAGAGGCAGGAGATGGGGAAAAAACGGTGGAGGGTGATGACACACGTAAGGGGTTGCCCTGATGATGGCAGGTTGAGGAGAAGGGACAGAAGATTGGTTTGCGTAGTGGTGCTAACCAGTGGAGAAAGTTGTAGGTGGAGAGTAGTGGAGATGAGGGTGGAAGGTGGTTCGCTTAAGGATATATATATAAGTACATATCACATATGGTTGTGTCCAATTGAAATATGAAGAACGAGGATAGGATAGAATTTCCAGTTCTTTCAGATGCAAAATGATGAGCACACAAAATAAAAGCTAGGAAGATTTACTATTCTCCGAACCAAAATGTTTTGATTTGAAACAAAGACGGGAAAAAATTGTCTAATGTGGTTTGGACATGTGCAACACAAACCAATAGATGCTCCACTAAGAAAAAGCGATAAGCTTATACTTAAAGGAGACACGAGGACTATGGGTAGGTTTAAACGAATGTGGATTGAAGTTTTTATAGAAGGATATTGTTTCGTTAGTATTACAAAGCACATGGGACACGGCCCTTAAAAGAGCTAAATGGAAGAAAAGGATTTGGAGAGTCGACCCTAAAATTTTGGCATAAATACTTTTGTTGTTGGTGTCGTCGGCGTTGTTTGTGTCGTCTTCCGAATTGTGCACTAAAAAAATTAGAATAATCTAGTTTTGTTTCATATGGTTCCTAAGCTAACCGGGAAACATGTAAGATCTTATCCATATAACCTGGTAAAGTTTGTTTTAGATGAATAAATTAGAAAGAAGCCAAGAAACCAATGTGCAGACATCATATAAAGTGGAAGCTACAGCTAACAAATTCAGGCTTCATAATTACAGTATAACGAATGAATGTAGTTCTATCCGAGGAACCTTTGATGAAAAGTAGCTTTAAGAAAACTTCAATCTGACATCTATTGCAATTTGCAAAGACATATGATATCAGTTAAGGCATTTAAAAGAGGACGGCAGTAGTTATTTCTCAAACCTTACTAAAAGGCATTGTGCAACTTATGTGTTCATCCAGGAAGCGAAGACGGTCGAAAACGGTTGCAGCATCTGTGTCGTGTCCTTGTTGACATGTATTGTACACGAAGCATACCATCAAAAATATACTAGCACAGGCCAAAAGAAGTGTTGTGTCAGTGCAGCCGTGTCGTTTTTGTGTCTGCGTAACATAGTGAGTTTATCATTGACTACTTACTCGCTGATCCCCTCGTACACCGTCCCAAAGGAGCCGCTCCCGAGAAGTTGCCCCCTCATCCAGGACCTAATACTCCTCTTGAATCTTCCGTTGGGGGAGATGACAAACATCACCTCTGTCGTGCAGCTCGACGTGTCGTCGCAGTCGTCGTTCGAGGTCGAAGCCACATCCTCCGACATCTCCTCCCGCAACCCCACCCTCACCTCCTCCTCCTCCTCCTCCCCCTTCTCCTCCTCCTCCTCCTCGTCGGAAAACACCCTCCTCTTCCCCCCTTCTTCGTCGTCGTCATCAGGAGCAAAGGATCTGACCAAATCCCAGGCGGACCCGGCCCTGTCGAGCGCCGGGAGCGTCACGGACATGGACGGAGGCGGAGCGAGCACGGAGGATGGGGAAGGGTTGTTGTTGTTGTTGTTGTTACTGATGCTGCTCCTCCCGGCAGTAGATACCGCCGCCGCCGCCGCCGGCGGAACAGATTCGGGCGTGGCGAGGGTTGGGGGGCGGTTGCCTCTGATTCCGCCCTCGCCGCCGCTCCCGGTCTTCTTGGTCCTCTCATGGTCGCGATCGGCGGGCCTGGACTCCTCCTCCATGGGGTGCTGGTGCTGGGGAGGGGAGAGGCGGGAGGCGGCCGCGGAGCAGTGGGAGAGGCGCTGGGCGCGGCTGGCCTCCCAGGCGGCGGAGGGGATGGCGAAGTCCTCCGGGCCCGACAGGCCGAGGCTGCGGCAGATGAGGTCGACCTCCCCCTCGAAGCTGCCGCCGATTCGGAAGCTGGTCTGGTTCCTGTATATCTCGAGGGACCTGGTGGCCCTCAGCGCCTCCCCGGGGGAGCCGACGTCGTCCTCGTCGTCGCCGTCGCCGTCGCGGGGACCGGCGAAGGAGGCGGCGGCGGAGAGGTTGGGGTGGTGCTCGTAGTCGATGTTCTTGGCGGCGTTGCGGCGCTCCAGGCGGGGGCGGGGGGCGGGGCGCGGGGACTTCATCGTGGGCTTGGATTTGGACTTCTTGTCTCTGCTAAAGGAGAACATGGCGGTTGTTGTTGAGAAAGAATGGTCCCATTAATTGGAAGAAGAAGAAGAAGAGGAAACGGGATGGGGGATATTTGAGTGGGTTGACTGCTGGGGGCGAGAGTATATGTGTGTGACCTGTGATGGAAAAGGAAGATGGAGGGGTCAAGCCAGGCCTTTTCTTTTCTTTTTTCTTTTTTCTTTTTTCTTTTTTAGTTTTTAGTTTTTTTTTTCCCACCAACTGCTGTTAGAATTGGGTGGAATTAGGGGTGCAACTCGGACGGGCTAAACCCGAACCCGATCGGATAAACCCATTAATGGGTTGGGTTAGGGTTGAAGATATTCGGGTTCGGACTTGGGTTCGGGTTAAAATATTTGAACCCGATCAAAAATCGGGTTGGACTTGGGTTCATGTGTTGGGTAATCCGAAGAACCCGAAATCCGACATACATATAATTTATATATATATATTGTTTCATACTACTTAAATATAAAGTTTAAACTATAATTTTTTTCACCCGAACTCTTCAATTACTTGTCATAAATCTCATTTCAGTTTTATTTTGTAATGATTGAGGCTTGATTGCTATTTGATTATGTATTTAATATTACTCTTGTTTAAAATTATTTCAAATATCATATTAGAGTCCGATAAACCCGATGGACCCGACCCAACCCGATTCTCCGGACTTGGTCTTGGGCTTCATATGTTGAACCCGAAGTCGGGTCGGGCTTGGGCTTGGGCTAGGCTTATGATCTATCGGGTTGGGCTCGGGTTGACCTCAAACCCGACCCAACCCGCCCGAGTTGCACCCCTAGGTGGAATCAATCATCGGATTGAAAGAAAAAAGAAAGTTTTTTTTTTTTTCTAAAGGCACCACCAATTTTACTTGGAGGCAGCGCAAAAATGTTTGTAAATATTATAATTTGTCATCAATTTTTTTTACTTGGGGGCAGTCCAACATTAGGTATAAAAGACAACTTTTCTAAAAAAATTCTCTCCCTCCCTCTACTCTTTTCCTCTCTCCCTCTACTCTTTTCTTCTCTCCCAACATTTCTAGGTCATAGAATTAAACCCTAGTCCAAATTTTTTCCCAAATTTTTCTTCCTTTCTTTCCGAGAATTAATCATGTTTTGCACAAAATTTTCTCCAAATTTGTCTAAGATCAGTTACCAAAAAAAATTTCCACTCATACTCAAAATCAGAAAACATAAACATAAATATTATGTTTAGAATCACTTTAGAGTTCATGAATGAATTTTTCAAACATGATCTCACATATTTCTTGAACCCTAACTCTAGAACACAACAAATCGTTGTATCCGTTCGACTGCTACAGTCGTGACTTACAATATTAGGACTGCTAGGGTTGTGGCAGTCCTAATATAAAGTAGGACTGCCAGACTTTCTGCAGTCCTACATTAAGTTAGGACTGTCAGGTCCCTGACAGTCCTTACTTAATAAAGGACTGTCAGGATGTTGGCAGTCCTGAACTTCCGAAATGGTACAGATAGGGACGGTCTAAAATCAATACTGAAACTGAGTTAAACCTTGGTTCAGAATCAATGGTTCCAAGAATTTATTTAAATATGACAGTTTCCCCAGTCATTTCGAAAGAATCTTTGACCTATAGGCATAGATCTAGTTCTAAGTGTATATAGGTAGATGCGAATTGTGATATGAAGTACCTCCCGAAAGGATTTATGTTCTCTACAAGTATTGAGCAAGATTCTTTTTTAGGTGAGGAATGTAAGTGAATTTGATTCAGTTCTTTTATATTACATAATCTCTCGCCCCGCTCGGTTATTACACGTAAATTGGGGAGAATTTGATAAGGACACATGAAGGCAAGGAAGTGCACATGTTGCAATTTGATCAGGCTTGTCTTTTGTCACGACCCGTACCCGCTTTTCGGACGCGAGCTCGTGAGCAAGCCAGCTACGTATCGTGCGGACTCCAGGCCGACTCGAGTACGTATAAGCTGTCAAGGTCATGGGTATCATGTCTAATCTAAATTATATCTCAATCCACAGGAATCATATAAAACAAGAATGAACAATTATGGGTCATGGTCTGTCACGACCCGATCCCAAATAATTGGGTCGAACCGGATCATGCCCAACCTATACCGTTGTTGAGACGGCGGCAGTAAGCTGTTCCATAAGCAGGTAACCAACAACAACATCTATTTTGTCACAACTCAATAATCGGAAATTAAAAACTTTATTGAACATTTGAAATAAATACAACTGGAACTGAAATAAAACTGAATTCAAATAAACAGAATTTTCAAATAGACAACAAAACTGGAAAAAGAAAAGCTAGCTAATCAGTCGGCTCATCGGCCTCAGTCCTTGCGTCCTCCAATGGGGACTCTGGCAACACTACGGGGTACAGAACAGGGTCGTAGTAGCTGCTGTATAACAGCTCAGCATCCTCATAGTCCCCTAAAAATGTATCTCCAGTCAGGAGAGAGCAAAGTACAATTTATGCTAATTTAAACAGTTAAAATAAATAATAGAATCATGCATTTTTAAACAGTTTAGAAATGAACAGTTTCTATCAGTAAAACAGTGTGATTTGAATAGGCAATGAATATGACCGGCTTGGGTTGTTACAGTAGTATCCTATTGATACGGTATGGCTTATCCCCGTGTGAGAGAGGGGTAAGCTAATACAGTTCTAAGTTAACAGTGGATGTGGTCATAAACATTACTCTATTCCCCCAGTACCCAACAGTCAATCAGTCAGTGCTCTCAGAGAGAGTTTCGTGTTTGCATCGTAGTTTAAACTTGCAATAAAGCGATTATTAAAATAACTGTAAACTAACACAAACTGTACTTGCCTCAATATGGACTGGACTGGAAAATGTTGAAGACTTCGAGATGGGATTTAGGATCGTCCTCGAATTCCTACATTCGAGAAATTGATTCAGAATCCAGGGTTACCAAGCTAACTATAATAGTTGAAATCTCTAATTGTGTTCTAATTAATTTTAATCTTTATTTATTAAACACGAACAAAAACGCGATTATTGGTGCGTTGAATTAATAACGAGGGAAAGATCGTTTAAACTTTGTATTTTGGAAAAACTCGTAGTTTCCAATTTAATTGATTAAAACTTTGTATTTTCGTATTTATATATATAAAACTAAATTTCTTATTTTAATGAGAAATACATAATCGTTGTTTTAATATTAAAACTTGTAATTTTAATGTGAGAAAACTTTATTAATTTTTATATGGAAATAATTATCATTAGATTACGCGTATGCTACATGAACTCGCAAAACCAGAAAATAGCAGAAAATCCTACGCTACCAAAATACAAGTCACAAAGCCAACAACCAGCTGGGCTTATGCCCATTACAATTTATTTACATAAATTAAAATAAGACGAAATGGTCGTTAGTTCTAAAACTTCCTATTATTTAATTTTGAGTAAATTAAATAATAATAAAAATAAATTAAATAATTAATGAGTCTCAGATATGGTCAAATCGTCATATAGGCTAATACCTCAACGTCCGGGCGATGCCGGTTTCGTTTGCACTTAGCCGGGGCCCATTGACCGATACGGTCGTCGCCCAAAATCCAAAATATTAATATTTTTCCGAAATCCATTTTAAAATCATTTTAAAATATAATTAAATTTTATGGAAAATCCGGCAGCATTCCTCTATTTTTTGTCAACCCAAAAACTGGGAAAGTGTGCCAATATTTTCCTGCAAAATCCCAAACCAGGGAATCCCAAAATATATATATATATCAAAATAACCACAATTATTCTCAATATTAATTTGGAACAACCCGAAACGAATTCGGGAGCCCGAAACCAACCCAAAGACCACAGCACAATTCAGAAATATATTCGAAAAACCAAATTATCCAGAAACCATTTCCGAAAGTTCTGAAACTACGACGTCGCTAAAAACCGAATTCCTGGGAGGGAATCGGGGACCAATCTCATCACAGACCAAAAGAAAATGGGACGGGACAGGGGTTATACCTTGGGTTGCTCGGCTAGAGCTCTCAGATGCAAGTTTATAGAAATAAAGGGATCCGAATTGCAACGGAACACCCGAGACTCTGTCGGACAGGAGCTGGAAAAGCTCGGGACAGCGCTGGACTCGGATCCGCGGAACTGCGGGTCACCGGAAAGCGAGACAGACTTGAAGTCCGGCTAGGGCACGGCCAAACTCGGAAAAACCAGGGAGAAGGCGGGGTGGTTCGCTGGCTCGGCGAAACTCGGCGCTGGCCGGGAGGGGCGGCCACGGGCGGAGGTGGCCCGCCGAAAAACGTGCGCGCGGGGGCGCGGGGCGGCTGGGGGTCGGGGAGCCGGCGTCGGGCGCGGGTGTTGGCTGGAGGAGGCCGGCGGAGGGGGTCCGGGGCGTCGGGACCGAGAGGAGCTCGGGCGGAGGCCGAGGCGCCGGGGGTCGGCTGGGTGCTCGGGTGGTTCGTGAGTGAGAGAAAGGGGGAAGGATGAAGTGTGAGTAGTGGGGAGTTTGTGATGGTTTCTCCTCTGGAGAAAATAAGGGGAAGGATGAAGTGTGAGTAGTGGGGAGTTAGTGGTGTTAGTTTAAGAAGGAGGGGAAGTTACTGACTTGTGGTGAAGAGAAAAAGATGGATGCCGAAGAATAGGGTAGGGTGGGGTGGGCTGGTTTGGTCGTGGGGTAGAATAGGTTTTAGTTTTTTTTTAAAAAAAGAGAAAAGAAAGGAATCAGGATTCAAAAGAAAGGGTTCCAAAACGGGTCTGGGTTTCGGGAACTAGTCCGGCTCGGGTCAGGTCAGCACTCAAAAATCCACTTTTAATTTTTGAATAAATTTTAAACTCACAAATAATACTAATAATAATAGCAATAATATTATAATACTAATAATAATAACATTTACAAAAACTGGGTTTCACAATCTTCCCTCCTTAAAAAATTTCGTTCTCGAAATTAAAGGCAGGGTTAGGGGTTACCTTAAGTCTCAAATAGGTACGGGTACTGCTCCCGCATCTGGTCTTCTCGCTCCCAGGTCGACTCGCCTGGTGAGTTGTGCTGCCACATGACTCTGACTATCGGCGTCACAGAGTTCCTGGTTCTCTTCTCGCCTCTGTCCAAAATTGCCACTGGCTTCTCCGGCACTGTAAGGCTGGGTCCAATCTCCAGCTCCGAATGGTCTAAGATGTGGCTCGGGTCCGGGATATAGCGTCTCAGCTGCGAAACGTGGAAGACATTGTGGACGCCTTCGAGACTTGGGGGTAGAGCCACCCGATAAGCCACTTCTCCAATCCTGCTGAGTACTTCAAAAGGACCAATATACCTGGGGCTTAGCTTTCCTGCTCTGCCGAAACGATTGGTTCCTCTGGTAGGAGAGATCTTCACAAACACACTGTCGCCTTCTTCAAACTCCAAAGGCCGTCGGTTGCTATCGGCCCAATGCTTCTGTCTGTCCTGGGCAATCCTGAGCTTGTCTCTGATCATTCTCACCTTCTCTGCTGCTTCGGTCACCATCTCAGGTCCAAGCAACACTCGTTCTCCGACGTCGTCCCAAGCAAGTGGAGTACGACAACGACGTCCATAGAGTACCTCGAACGGTGTCATACCGATGCTAGCTTGGTAGCTGTTGTTGTAAGAGAACTCTACCAAGTACAAATAGTCTTCCCAAGACCCTCCAAATTCCAAGACGCAGGATCTCAGCATGTCTTCTAGCGTCTGAATTGTTCTCTTCGATTGTCCGTCAGTCTGGGGATGGTAGGCGGTGCTGAACTTCAGTTGTGTTCCCAAACTGTCATGCAAACTCTTCCAAAAGTGAGAGGTAAATCTAGTATCTCTGTCAGATACGATACTTACCGGAACTCCATGAATCCGGTAGATGTGCCGCATGTACAGTGCTGCCAACTTCTCGGTGGATAGACCAACCTTGAAGGGAATAAAGTGAGCTGACTTCGTCAGTCGGTCCACGATTACCCAAATGACATCCTTCCCTCCTTGGGATCGAGGCAGTCCCGACACGAAATCTATTATTATGTGCTCCCATTTCCATTCCGGGATGTCAAACGGCTACAATAGTCCTGCTGGTCTCAGTCTGCTAGCTTTAACTTGCTGACAAATTAAACATCTAGCCACATACCTAGATACGCCCTTTTTCATTCCGTACCACCACACTATTGTACGCATATCTCGGTACATTTTGTTGGCTCCAGGATGTATGGAATACTGCGACTGGTGCGCTTCTTGCATCAGCTCGTTCCTCAGTTCGCCAGTTGGTACGCAAAGCCTCGTACCATTCTTCAGTGCTCCGTCGATGGCGATTGAGAATCCTTCAAGTGTTCCTGCCAGCACCTGATCTCTGAGTTTGCAAAGCGTCTCGTCTTGGAATTGTGCCTCCTTGACTCTGTCCATAAGTCTTGAACACACTTGCAACTGCATCAATGATGATTCAGCTCCTGGTACGATGGCTTCTTTTTCCAGTTTCTTCATTTCCTCTTCAGACAGTACAATTTTCAATCCAAGCTTCTCCATGTCCTCCAGCAAATGACGCTCCTTGGTCAAGAACATTGCCATCGGGTATCGACTAAGTGCATCTGCAACAACATTAGCCTTACACGGATGATACTGCTGGTTGATGTCAAAGTCCTTCATCAGCTCCAGCCATCGTCTCTGTCTCATGTTCAGCTCCTTCTGAGTGAAAACATATCTCAGACTTTTGTGACCTGTAAATATTTCTACTCTCTCTATAAAGGTAGTACTTCCATAGCTTCAATACAAATATCACTGTTGCAAGATCCAAATCATGTGTGGGATAGTTCTTCTCATGAGTCCGTAATTGCCTAGATGCGTAAGCAATTACTTTCCCGTGTTATTGAAGAACGCAGCCCAATCCCTTTCCAGAAGCATCACTATAGATTAAGAAACCACCGGTACCTACGGGTAGCGCAAGTATCGGCGCCGTTGTAAGCCTCTTCTTCAGTTCCTCAAAAGCTGACTAGCAAGCTTCAGACCAAATGAATTCCTTGTTCTTCCTGGTAAGCTTTGTCATTGGTTCAGCAATCTTGGAGAAATCCTTCACGAACTTCCGGTACTAGCCAGCCAAACCCAAAAAGCTTCTGATTTCTGCAACCGAGCTTGGTGCAGTCCACTTCTCAATAGCAGCTATCTTCTTTGGATCCACCGAAATTCATTTTTCTGTGACAACATGGCCTAAAAATTCCACTTTGTCTAAAAAGAATTCGTATTTGGATAGCTTACCATAGAGCTTCTCCTTCCTCAAGGTACTCAGCACTTTCCTCAGGTGCTCTTCATGTTCTTCTTCAGTCTTTGAGTAGATCAGTAGGTCGTCGATGAAGACAACAACAAACTGATCCAGGTATTCATGGAAAACCTTGTTCATGAGGTTCATGAATACCGCGGGAGCATTCGTCAGTCCAAACGGCATGTATGACCAAGAATTCAAATTGCCCATACTTGGTGTTGAACGCCGTCTTGGGAATATCCTCCTTCCTGACCTTGATTTGGTGGTAGCCTGATCTGAGATCTATCTTCAAAAATACCTTGGCTCCACTCAGTTGATCAAACATGTCGTCGATCCGGGGCAGAGGGTACTTGTTCTTGATAGTGATGTTGTTCAGTGCCCGGTAGTCAATGCACATCCGCACGGTTCCATCCTTCTTGGGCACGAACAAAACTGGTACTCTCCAAGGTGAAGCCCCGTCTCTGATAAATCTTTGTGCCTTCAGCTCGTCAATTTGGTCCTTCATCTCCTTTGCCTCCTTGGGGTTGACTCTGTAGCATCCCCGAGAAATAGGAGAAGAGCCGGGTACTAGATCAATGGTGAATTCCACACCTCGATCTGGCGGCAATCCTGGAAGACTATCTGGAAAGACGTCCATGAATTCCGCTATGATAGGGTGAGGAGGCCCGGGTTCTTCGGTGATTGAGGAGTAGGTAACACTCTTCATGTCTTCCGGAGCTCAAGAGATTTCAAACTCCGGTTCTCCTGGTGGGCTGAAGATTACACGTCCTCAGTGACAATCTATCAGCGCATGCTGTTCACTTAACTAGTCCATCCCTAGGACTACATCATAATTGGGCAGGGGCATCACAAGTAAGGGTGTTAAAAATTGATGGCCTAAGATAGTGATGGGACAGTTACAAGCCTCAGTGATGGGTATGGGACTACCACCGGTCATAACTCTACTAATCACCTTGCTAAGTCCCGTATCTAGGTGGTGTGCAGAAATAAACTCTGATGATATGAAACTATGTGATGCACCCGAATCAAATAATGCTAGAGCAGGATGTGAAAACACATAAATGGAACCTGTGATGACATCAACGGTGGGTTCCTGCTTTGGTTTCTGCTCATCAGCTGCTAGGGCATAGGCTCGCCCGGTCTTCTGCTGGTGTTGTCCGAACCGTTGTTGCTTAGTGGGTAGGGGAGCTTTTTGCTGATTTGTTCCGGTTCGGTGAACTGACGAGGGGCAATCCTTCACTTGGTGGGTGGCAGACCCACAGACTAGGCAGTGTCCTAGCCTCTTCCTGCATATGTTCGACTGGTGTCCTGGCCTCTTGCAATAATCGTAGACAGGGATCTGCCTCTGAGGCGACTTGTCATTGGTCCTTGCCTGATGGTGCTGCTGCTGGTGGTGCGAAGGCATGTTGTTGTTGTTGATGGGCCTCTTCTGGTTACCCTGAAAGTTGCTAGTTCCAGGATACTCCCTCTTGGATCGAGAAGGCTGGCTCTTCTCCACGTCCTGAGCTCGTATCAGCATCCTCTCGTATGTCTTAGCGCCACCTGCGATCACAGGGGTGCGAATCTCTTCTCTTAATCCATACCTGAATCATTCAGCACGATCCTTGGGGTCAGCAACCATGTTCTGGGCAAAGCGGCTAAGTCGGCCGAACTCTGCCGCATATTTGCTGACCGTCATGTTCCCTTGCTTCAGGTCCTGGAACTGTCTTTTCATTTCCCGCATCTCTGATGTTGGAAAGAACTTCCTGCGGAACAGCCTCTTGAAGGTGTCCCAGTCGAGCTGCTTGTCTTGGAGTCGGGGTTCATTCCGATACCAGATGCTCGCCACATCCTGTAGCTGGAGTCCTACCGCTTCGGTCTTGAGGTCCTCTGGGAGTCGAGCGACGCTCAAGAGACGCTCCATGCTATCTAGCCATTCATCGACGTAGATGATACCCTCGGTTCCTTTGAAAGGTCGAGGGCCTTGTTTCTTAAAGCTCTCTATATCTCCAACCTTCATGTAATAATACGCCTCTAATCAAAAGAATGGCCTTAATGATATAAATCTTAACTCCTGAATTATGCTTACCTTGGCAGGTCGTGGCTCCGATGAAGTGGTTCCTCCTCTCTCGAGGGCAGCCATAGCCACATTGTGGGCATTCTCCATGCCTTCTCTCATAATCGCGGTCTGCTCGCGATGGGCTGCAGCTTGGGCTGCAGTCTGTTCTCGATGAGCTTTCACTTGGGCTCTCTGGGCTTCGAGCACTCCACGTAGCATGCCCACTAGATCAGTGGGATCTACGGGCACTGGTAGGACAGCTGGTACGGACACTACCGCAGGGATCTGCGGCTCAGCCCGGAGAAGTGTAGGGTTCGCCGCTTGAGAAGTAGTGGCATAAGCGCCGCAGAGTGCTGGAGATTGATGGGGACGGTCGATCAACTGCAACGGTGAAAGGTCTGGACGTGCTGGGGGAGATGGGGTGTGTTCGGATGATGACACCTCATCGCCAGCAGGGGTGGTCTTTTCCTTGGTCATATTCTGGAAGGTTTAGGATGAAAACATAAGCAAGGTATCCTACCAGTCTATAATCAAACAAAAATATTTATGTATATAATTCGGACCTATGTTGTGACAAATCAATATTCTAGTGTTCTAATTGTTTCTAGGTATATTTTTCTAAGTTGTTGTACGGACCTGCATGGGCCACCACTGAAAATATGTCACGACCCGATCCCAAATAATTGGATCGAACCGGATCATGCCCACCCTGTACCGTTGTTGAGACGGCGGAAGTAAGTTGTTCCATAAGCAGGTAACCAACAACAACATCTATTTTGTCACATCTCAATAATCGAAAATTAAAAACTTTATTGAACATTTGAAATAAATACAACTGGAACTGAAATAAACTGAATTCAAATAAATAGAATTTTCAAATAGACAACAAAACTGGAAAAAGAAAAGCTAGCTAATCAGTCGGCTCATCGGCTTCAGTCCTTGCATCCTCCAATGGGGACTCTGGCAACACTACGGGGTACAGAACAGGGTCGTAGTAGCTGCTGTATAACAGCTCATCATCCTCATAGTCCCCTAAAAATGTATCTCCAGTCAGGAGGGAGTAAAGTACAATTCATGCTAATTTAAACAGTTAAAATAAATAATAGAATCATGCACTTTTAAACAGTTTAGAAATGAACAATTTTCTATCAGTAAAATAGTGTGATTTGAATAGGCAATGAATATGACCGACTTGGGTTGTTACAGTAGTATCCTATTGATATGGTATGGCTTATCCCCGTGTGAGAGAGGGGTAAGCTAATACAGTTCTAAGTTGTCACGACCCGCACCCGCTTTTCGGATACTAGACGTGTCCAAGCCAACCTATGCCGCAGAGTCGACGGTAAAACGCTGTCAAGCCCACAAGAAAATAAATGCTCAAAAATAATATTTGCTGCTCATTCACATTTCTAATTTATTACAACATTTACAATATTTATATTTAAAGGAAAAATAAAGTTTTACAATTAAAGAAATTGATACAAATGCTTTCTATTCTAGGTTGTCCTCAGCATACCCAAGTCTTCCCAATGCTAACAGTGATCGCGGCTAAACCTGAAAAATGTTGGTTTCCAGTCAGGAATGGAACAAGTACACAAACCGACGACAATGCGAAAACACAATAGAATTAACAAGACATGAAAACAGCATATGGAATATGAAAGCTAGTAAGAAAACTGATGACATGGCACGGTGGAAAAGTAAAAGGAAAAATAAAAGACATCTACCTATGTGGTGTGAAATACCTTTTAATACGTGAACGGCTGGGCTAATACGGCACATCATACGATGGCTATCGTTCAGTAATGGTACGGCTAACTCATACGTGAGTGTGTATGACTTAGCTATCGTTCAGTAATGTAATTGGGTTTGTTCAGGTATTTACTTAGTATTTTCTCTCCCAACTACTCCGTGTGACGAGCGTGTCAACAAGCAGCAAGATATATGTATAGACATGAAATGAAAAGACTACTATGAATCGAAAAGCAATCAGAAAGTGCACTTGCCTGAGGTCCTTGCACAAACCGTAGTAACAAGCCGAGGGTGAAGAAAAGTCGATCTAGAAGCTGTCAACCTATAACATACATCGCACCACGAACAGTGCACGAAAACCACAAATTAATTCGAATGTTCTAGTTCTAAATAGTGGCTACTTGGGTTACTAATTTAATAATAATTAATTCTATAATAATTTACTTAAAAACTTAATTTAACCTAATAATAATTTGAATATAATCTAAACATACAAGTTTGGCCATCAAAAGTCATGTTTTTCAATTTTGGAAACCATGGCACGCAAATCGAGACGTACCGTTGACTTTTTAGTCAAACGCTATGAACTCTAGATTTTGAAAGTGTACCTTGGTAGATTTTAGTGCCACGAGTGCGCTGGAATCGACCGTGCCTCAAAATCACACTTTGGTCAAAAGATATCGCCGTTATGGCTAATCGTGACCAAAACGGGGATCAACCGATCAGTTCTGAGTTCAACAGAATAAATAAAATATTAAATGAACGAAGTAATTTTTGGATAAAATATATGTCATTGGGCTCTGTGTTAGCTTTCCGAAACTTTAAACGGTTCGTGATTTCGATTTCTGGTTCTCCCGGAATCTCGAAAATACCGAAACGTGTCAAGTTTCGGACAATCGACACTCTACGAATTTTCCAGAAATTTAGGTTCAGAAATTACGAAAATAAATTTGATATTCCGAAACTATACCTCAATACGCTTCCAACAAAAAAAACGGCGCACGAAAACCACGTTGGAGTTGGCGAGAATCGCTTCGGGAAGTCGAGATCTCTACTAGAACTCTCTCTAAAAAAGGCGGCTGAAATTTTACTAGGGTTTCGAATATAATACTATATATATATAGGAGAGAGAGGCGGTTCAGCTGGGCGCCGACAGGTGGGCCCCCCGTGGGTAAATTTCTGGGTTATTAATTATTTAATTCAGAAAATCATTTAAAAATCATTTTAAGTCCGAATAAATCAAAATAAATTGCAGAAAAATCCAGAAAAATTCTAGAAAATATTTCTAAGTGTTTAGAATCTAAATAAAATATTTTTAACACAAAATATCATCATGTGACCTCACAGTAAATTCTCAAAGCCTATAAAATATAAATTCTATAGGTTTTAATTGTATAAAAATTTCCAACAATTCTAAAAAAAATCCAGAAAAATTCTAAAATATTCTATAAAATATTTTTAGTCATTTAGAGCCCAAATAAAAATATTACGTCCCGAAATACCCCCGTATGACCTTACAGTAAATCCTAAAAGTCCTTAAAAATAATAAAACCTTAAATATTAAATACCTACAAATATCCAAAAATTGTAGAAAAATATAAAATAGCTAAATAATACATATAAGCTATCTAGAGGTCATATGACCTTAATATGGTCATAGTCCACCGACAAGCTTTGACATGACTCACAATGGCCATAAAATTAATCATAAACAAATAAAATTAAAAAAAATTAAAAAAATTGGAAAGTGGGCTTACAAATCTATCCACCTTAGAAAAATTTCGTCCTCAAAATTTCAAAAGACACAAATAGGCACAACCAAGAATATCATCAAAATATGACATGACCAATCAATACGAATAAGCACGACAAAGAATATAAACAAGAAAATAATGTGATGAATGATCGAAATTGATCAGGCATATAGAATCAAAATCTAAATATGTTTTAGAAATATAGTAGAAGGAAATCAAAATAGGTTTTAAATATGACAATTTAAAAATAGAAAAATATGAAAGAAATAAAGAACTAGTAGTTGTAGAGAAGGTTGTAACAAGAAATAAGATATCAAATAAATTTGAAAGAAAAAAATTAATAGTCTTATGCCAATAAAGGATATAGTCGTTATGATATTCGAAAATCATAGTATATCCTAAGTCATTTAACCGAGAATCCATGCCTCGCTAGTGTACATCTGGCTGCCGTGAACCCTTGGTTTCATGACTCAAGTATAATATGTTATCGAACACTTTATCAACTCTACCCAATATTGACATAATAAATCAAAAGATCAATAATATAACTATGATATAGTTTTAGTAATATTCAACAACCTACGCAAACTTAAAATTATTTCAACTTAGGGGTCATGCTACGCCAGTGCGCTGCTGACTGCAGTGAACCCGCAGTCTCCATAATTCAAATAAATGGGAACAGTGCACATCTGCCTTACCATTGTATGTCACCGAAAATTATTTTAACTATAACCATAAGAATTTCAAAGGAACTTCGATAAATTCAATTAAGTCGATCATGATAAGAAAATATAAGTATCTGTTCTTGAGTAAAAGTATCAGTTTTGAAAACAAAATGATCACAAAATGAACAAAAATGACTTGAATTAATATATAGATAATTAAACCAAGATTAGGATTTAAAAATAAAACGATCGCAAAATAGTTTTGAAAATAAAACGAGGTTAGAGAAGGCAGAAGATAAAATGGCACAAAAATGATCAAAATTAGGAATTGAATTCTGTGAAGGCCTAACTTACCAAGCGAATAGTCTACCCACCTTTGATCCTAACAACGTATCAAATATCTAATAGGGTTTAAAATTCAATAAATCATTGGCTAAATCACATGGCCTAATTAGCAACCTTAACTACCCAAGGGTCAAATTGAATAAGGGACTCCTAGTCCTAGTCATTCTCTAAAATTAAATTAGTCCTAGTTGTGAATGAGCATTTTCCTAGTCGCAGGCTTGTAGTAGTACGACTAATATTGGTACTACCACAAGTTTGCACAATTTGCGAAGACTGACCTGCATGGGCCACCACAAAAACTTGTCACGACCCGCACCCGCTTTTTGGATACTAGACGTGTCCAAGCCAGCCTACGCCGCAGAGTCGGCAGTAAAATGCTGTCAAGCCCGCAAGAAATAAATGCTCAAAAATAAACATTTGCTGCTCATTCATATTTCTAATTTATTACAACATTTACAACATTTATATTTAAAGGAAAAATAAGGTTTTACAATTAAATAAATTGATGCAAATGCTTTCTATTCTAGGTTGTCCTCAGCATACCCAAGTCTTCCCAATGCTAACAGTGATCGCGGATAAACCTGAAAAATATTGGTTTCCAGTCAGGAATGGAACAAGTACACAAACCGACGATAATGCGAAAACACAATAGAATTAACAAGACATGAAAATAGCATATGAAATATGAAAGCTAGTAAGAAAACTGATGACATGGCACGGTGGAAAAGTAAAAGGAAAAATAAAAGACATCTACCTATGTGGTGTGAAATACCTTTTAATACGTGAACGGCTGGGCTAATACGGCACATCATACGATGGCTATCGTTCAGTAATGGTACGGCTAACTCATACGTGAGTGTGTATGACTTAGCTATCGTTCAGTAATGTAATTGGGTTTGTTCACATATTTACTTAGTATTTCCCCTCCCGACTACTCCGTGTGACGAGCGTGTCAACAAGCAGCAAGATATATGTATAAACATGAAATGAAAAGACTACTATGAATCGGAAAGCAATCAAAAAGTGCACTTGCCTGACGTCCTTGCACAAACCGTAGTCACAAGCCGAGGGTGAAGAAAAGTCTATCTAGAAGCTGTCAACCTATAACATATATCGCACCACGAACAGTGCACGAAAACCACAAATTAATTCTAATGTTCTAGTTCTAAATAGTGGCTACTTGGGTTACTAATTTAATAATAATTAATTCTATAATAATTTACTTAAAAACTTAATTTAACCTAATAATAATTTGAATATAATCTAAACATACAAGTTTGGCCATCAAAAGTCATGTTTTTCAATTTTGGAAACCATGGCACGCAAATCGAGACGTTCCGTTGACTTTTTAGTCAAACGCTATGAACTCTAGATTTTGAAAGTGCACCTTGGTAGATTTCAATGCCACGAGTGCACTGGAATCAACCGTGCCTTAAAATCACACTTTGGTCAAAAGATATCGCTGTTATGGCTAATCGTGACCAAAACGGGGATCAACCGATCAGTTCTGAGTTCAACAGAATAAATAAAATATTAAATGAATGAAGTAATTTTTGGATAAAATATATGTCATTGGGCTCTGTGTTAGCTTTCCGAAACTTTAAACAGTTCGTGATTTCGATTTCTGGTTCTCCCGGAATCTCGAAAACACCGAAACGTGTCAAGTTTCGGACAATCGACACTCTACGAATTTTCCAGAAATTTAGGTTCAGAAATTACGAAAATAAATTTGATTTTCCGAAACTATACCTCAATACGCTTTCAACAAAAAAAATGACGCACGAAAAGCACGTCGAAGCTTACATAAAATTAATCATAAACAAATAAAATTAAAAAAAATTAAAAAAAATTGGGAAATGGGCTTACATAAGTTAACAGTGGATGTGGTCATAAACATTACTCTATTCCCCCAGTACCCAACAGTCAATCAGTCAGAGCTCTTAGAGAGAGTTTCGTATTTGTATTGCGGTTTAAACTTGCAATAAAACGATTATTAAAATAACTGTAAACTAACACAAACTGTACTTGCCTCAATATGGACTGGACTGGAAAATGTTGAAGACTTCGAGATGGGATTTAGGATCGTCCTCGAATTCCTACATTCGAGAAATTGATTCAGAATCCAGGGTTACCAAGCTAACTATACTAGTTAAAATCTCTAATTGTGTCCTAATCAATTTTAATCTTTATTTATTAAACACGAACAAAAATGCGATTATTGGTGCGTTGAATTAATAACGAGGGAAAGATCGTTTAAACTTTGTATTTTGGAAAAACTCTTAGTTTCCAATTTAATTGATTAAAACTTTGTATTTTCATATTTATACATATAAAACTAAATTTCTTATTTTAATGAGAAATACATGATCGTTGTTTTAATATTAAAACTTGTAATTTTAATGTGAGAAAACTTTATTAATTTTTATATGGAAATAATTATCATTAGATTTACGCGTATGCTACATGAACTCGCAAAACCAGAAAACAGCAGAAAATCCTACGCTACCAAAATACAAGTCATAGAGCCAACAACCAGCTGGGCTTATGCCCATTACAATTTATTTACATAAATTGAAATAAGACGAAATGGTCGTTAGTTCTAAAACTTCCTATAATTTAATTATGAGTAAATTAAATAATAATAAAAATAAATTAAATATTTAATGAGTTTCAGATATGGTCCAATCGTCATATAGGCTAATGCCTCAACGTCCGGGCGATGCCGGTTTCGTTTGCACTTAGCCGGGGCCCATTGACCGATACGGTCGTCGCCCAAAATCCAAAATATTAATATTTTTCCGAAATCCATTTTAAAATCATTTTTAAAATATAATTAAATTTTACGAAAAATCCGGCAACATTTTCTCTATTTTTGGTCAACCCAAAAACTGGAAAAGTGTGCCAATATTTTCCTGCAAAATCCCAAACCAGGGAATCCCAAAATATATATATCAAAATAACCATAATTATTCTCAATATTAATTTGGAACAACCCGAAACGAATTCGGGAGCCCGAAACCAACCCAAAAACCACAGCACAATTCGGAAATATATCCGAAAAACCAAATTATCCAGAAAACATTTCCGAAAGTTTCGAAACTACGAAGTCGCTAAAAACCGAATTCCCGGAAGGGAATCGGGGACCAATCTCATCACAGACCAAAAGAAAATGGGACGACAGGGGTTATACCTTGGGTTGCTCGGCTAGAGCTCTCAGATGCAAGTTTATAGAAATAAAGGGATCTAATTGCAATGGAAAACCCGAGACTCTGCCGGACATGAGCTGGAAAAGCTCGGGACAGCGCTGGATTCGGATCCGCGGAACTGCGGGTCACCGGAAAGCGGGACAGACTTGAAGTCCGGCTAGGGCACGGCCAAACTCGGGAAAACCAGGGAGAAGGCGGGGTGGTTCGCTGGCTCGACAAACTCGGCGCTGGCCGGGAGGGGCGGCCACGGGCGGAGGTGGCCCGTCGAAAAATACGAGCACGGGGGCGCGGGGAGGCACCACGGGGCGGCTGGGGGTCGGGGCGCCGGCGTCAGGCGCGGGTGTTGGCTGGAGGAGGCCGGCGGAGGGGGTCCGGGCCGTCGGGACCGAGAGGAGCTCGGGCGGAGGCCGAGGCGCCGGGGGTCGCTGGGTGCTCGGGTGGTTCGTGAGTGAGAGAAAGGGGGAAGGATGAAGTGTGAGTAGTGGGGAGTTTGTGATGGTTTCTCCTCTGGAGAAAATAAGGGGAAGGATGAAGTGTGAGTAGTGGGGAGTTGGTGGTGTTAGTTTAAGAAGGAGGGGAAGTTACTGACTTGTGGTGAAGAGAAAAAATGGATGCTGAAGAATAGATAGGGTGGGGTGGGCTGGTTTGGTCGTGGGGTAGAATAGGTTTTAGTTTTTTTTTTAAAAGAGAAAAGAAAGGAATCAGGATTCAAAAGAAAGGGTTCCAAAACGGGTCTGGGTTTCGGAAACTAGTCCGGCTTGGTCAGGTCAGCACTCAAAAATCCACTTTTAATTTTTGAAATAAATTTTAAACTCACAAATAATACTAATAATAATATCAATAATATTAATATACTAATAATAATAACATTTACAAAAATGGATTTCACATGGTCTGCAGCCCATTAGCATATTGTCCGATTAGACTCCAAGAATGATATGAGTTTATAAAATAAGCAGAATATAAATCATGGTACATAATATAAAGCACGAGAGGATAATAAAGAAATATCACAAGCAAATACCTGTATCATACGTCACAATCCTCTACCATCCCGCTCTGCTAACTAACTCCATGTAGTCGCTAAACCTGAAGAGATAATCAGATCCTCAGGGGACTAGCAAGATACATAATACAAGCCAACATGTAACAGTACAAATATACAAAGAAGTAAGGGACAACCAAGGATATCCAACGAGACAAAATGAACTAAGACACAAGATCTAAATAAAAGGATCCTAAGACACTGGCATGCCATACTAGAAATGGCTATTAGGTCAAAGCTATAGACTGCAGTCAAGGCAAGTACTCACAATCTATAGTGTCTCAATTGTAGTCAAGGCAAGTACTCACAACCAAGACAGTAGCCAATCCTAGTATAAAATCCTATAAACCGTAGTCAAGGCAAGTACTCACAATCTATAGAATGTCAAAGTCAAGTCCTACTCAAGTCATGTCAAGTCAAGTCAAGTTATAGTCAAGTCGAGAAAATCGGATGTAGGACTAGACGACTCTATCAAGGAATACATATGAAACTAACATAGTTAACAGATAGAAATATCATAACAAAAAGGAACGAGAATATGCAGGCAACTAGAAACATGTAAAGTAAAACTATAACAGGACGAGTGTACTAGACATGAATAAAGCAATCACGAATGTAAAAAAGAGAACAGCAGCGAGATGATGAACATGCATATAAATTATACTGTACAAGTTGGCAAGGTATACTTGCCTGGGGGTTGCACGGAGAACCAACAATGTATCGCCAATCAACAAGTCAGAAAGTCCAAGTCATCTTACCTGTCTCCGAAAGCTGAAATAAAATTACCAATGTTCTCAGAATAGTCAAATTAGCTGGGATTGCCTGTCCTTAAGTCCAATTCTGGACACAAGGGCAAAACGATAATTTCAGGCAAAAACGATGTCCGTCGTTGGATCGGCTTTGTACCGAAAATCGTGCCAGAGTCAACGGTCTCTAAAGTCGTCAAACTATGTCGACGATTCGGTTTGAAGATACGAACCCAACGATATCCAATTTTGGATTTCGAAGGGCCGTACACAAAATCGCCCGTTGAATCGGACCGTGGGGCCCGCAAACGACGGTCCAATCAACTGTCTCAGAATTGGACCAAACTTGGCATGCAGGACCAGAAAAATGATACGGTCCTGTTGGCACAAGTTTCGTCTCAATCTGACGAGCGTGCACGAAGTAATTAGAGTTTATGCAAAGTGGTCGATACAGTGAATTTCGACAGATACGCATCAAATTCGTCGCGCACACGCGACCAATTTGAATTCCGTCAAAGCCACACGTCCACGAAGCCGTTACGCACCTTTCGATGCTTTGTTCTGTTCGTAGCGCTGCACGCGTGTTGTCCGGCGGGCCGACGGAGCTCAGGTGGCCGTGCGGTGACCCTGGCGACGCGCCGGGGATGGGGTGGCCGAGTGGACGATGGTTAGGGTGTAGGATCGATAGGGTTAGGTTTTTTCCGCCGCTACTCTGTTATGAGCATGAAGCTGTGCGTGTGTTTATATGTACTTCCGAGTCTGTTGGGTTTAGCTCGGGGGAAGCTTGGCTGTGGGCCTCTGGCTTTGCGGGTTGGCCTTAGTTCGGTTGGGTCTTGCAGCTATTATTGGGCTGGCTGGCCCCTTGCTGGTTGTTGTTGCTAGGCTTGGCCGGGTGGGCCGAGCTGGAATTGCTCCTATGTTCTATTTACTCTAATATATATATATATATATATATATATATATATATATATATATATATATATATATATATATATCTATACATACCCTCCTATATATGTATATTTATATTTACATACACATACACTCATAATATACATTTATATATATATATATACAAATACCCACATATAATATATATTTATATATATATATATATAAATACATATATATATTTATATATACAAATACACATATAATATATATTTATATATATGTATACAAATACACATATATATATATATATATATATATATATATATATATATATATATATATATATATATATATACAAATACACACATATAATATATTTATATATGTACATACACATATATATATGGTATAAAATCCTAGCAATCTAGAAATACATCACAAAAAGAATATTTATCCTATTATAAAATAATTAACAATTTAATATCAATATCACATACATATGTAACAGATGTATCGCAAAACTTAATATCCCACTAAACTAAAATACAAAACACTAATAAATGCACACCTACATGGGCGTCTTTGGTCGCACTACCCGACTACATAGGCTTGGATTCGGTTCGGGTCCAGTCTGGACTAAATTTGTACAACCGGGCATCCTAAATATCATAGTCTTAATAAATAAATAAATTATATAGGGTCATGCCACAACTTGGCCTAGTTTTCATAGTTAGGACACACTTATGGCTTGGCCTTCCTTGACATGGCTAATACACTAGTCAAGGCACGCTACTGCACTATCCGTGCCATGATTCCTAGTCGTCTAATACTTCAAAACTCAATCATGGCTAAAGTCATCTACCGTAATAATTAATTAAAATAATTATTTATAAAAATTTAAAAATTACCATTCAAATCAATTAAACAATAACTTTAAAAAATATTTCAAAAATTCTGGGAAGGAGGCTACAAATCTATCCACCTTAAAAATAATTTCGTCCTCAAAATTTTAATTCATAACTATTTCCTAAAATTCAAAGTCTACTATTGCCTTAATCTCCTCAAATTTAATTTCTCAAAAATATTCTACAACTTTCTCTAGCCATTTTATAACTCTGAATACTTGAGGACTTCTACCCACCTTTGGTCATACTACTCCTCAAAATACGGTTACCAAAATCTTATAATCTTCTAACTACTGGCTAACATTCCTTCCAACAGATATCTAGGACGTATGGCATCTATAATTCTCATTAGCTATCAAGCAATCAAAAATTAAATAATCAAGCAATATTATACTATATCTTAAGAATTTCTGATAAGTTCTAGTCAGCACGATCATTCGTCACTCCGGAATAGGAAGGGACGGAACCAATGCGGAAAGCAATGAAGTATACTCGAGAGCAAATATGGAGTTTTCAAGGACGTAGAGAATTTCTAGGAGAATTTTCAAGGCAGTGTGGATTGAGATTCCTAAGGGTTTAGTCAAATTCGCAGGCTCGTATCAGTACAGTTACGTAACTGATACGATATGCTCTGACCTGCATGGGCCACCAAAAAAACTTGTCACGACCCACCCGTTTTCGGACATGAGCTCGTGAGCAAGCCAGCTACGTATCATGCGGACTCCAACCCGACTCGAGTACGTATAAGCTGTCAAGGCCATGGGTATCATGTTTAATCTAAACTATATCTCAATCCACAGGAATCATATAAAACAATGAACAATTATGGGTCATGGTCTGCAGCCCATTAGCATATTGTCGATTAGACTCCAAGAATGATATGAGTCTATAAATTAAGCAGAATATAAATCATGGTATAGAATATAAAGTACGAGAGGATAATAAAGAAATATCACAAGCAAATACCTGTATCATACGTCGCAATCCTCTACCATCCCGCTCTGCTAACTAACTCCATGCAGTCGCTAAACCTGAAGAGATCATCAGGTCCTCAGGGGACTAGCAAGATACACAATATATAAGCCAACATGTAACAGTACAAATATACAAAGAAGTAAGGGACAACCAAGGATATCCAATGAGACAAAATGAACTAAGACACAAGATCTAAACACAAGGATCCTAAGGCACTGACATGCCATACTAGAAATGGCTAATAGGACAAACTATAGACTGCAGTCAAGGCAAGTACTCACAATCTATAGTGTCTCAATTGCAGTCAAGGCAAATACTTACAACCAAGACAGTAGCCAATCCTAGTATAAAATCCTATAGACCGTAGTCAAGGCAAGTACTCACAATCTATAGAATATCAAAGTCAAGTCCTACTCAAGTCATGTCAAGTCAAGTCAAGTTATAGTCAAGTCGAGGAAATCAGGATGTAGCACTAGACGACTCTATCAAGGAATACATATGAAACTAACACAGTGTAACAGATATAAATATCATAACGAAAGGAACGAGAATGTGCAGGCAACTAGAAACATGTAAAGTAAAACTATAACAGGACGAGTGTATTAGACATGGAATAAAGCAATCACGAATGTAAAAAAAGAACATCAGCGAGATGATGAACATGCATATAAATTATACTGTACAAGTTGGCAAGGTATACTTGCCTGGGGGTTGCACGGAGAACCAACAATGTATCGCCAATCAACAAGTCAGAAAGTCCAAGTCATCTTAACTGTCTCCGAAAGCTGAAATAAATATTACCAATGTTCTCAGAATAGTCAAATGCTAGGATTGCCTGTCCTTAAGTCCAATTTTGGACACAAGGGTAAAACGGTAATTTTGGGCAAAAATGATGTCCGTCGTTGGACCCTTTGCACCGAAAATCGTATCAGAGTTAACAGTCTCTAAAGTCGTCAAACTACATGTCTACGGATCCGGTTTGAAGATACGAACCCAACGATATGTCCAATTTTGGATTCCGAGGGGCCGTACACAAAATCGTCCGTTGAATCGGACCGTAGGGCCCGCAAAATGGCAGTCCAATCAACTGTCTCAGAATTGGACCAAACTTGGCATCAGGACCAGAAAAATGATACAGTCCTGTTGGCATGAGTTTCGTCTCGATCTGACGAGCGCACAAAGTAATTGGAGTTTGTACAAAGTGGTCGATACGGTAAATTTCGACGGATACGCATCAAATTCGTCGCGCACACCGCGACCAATTTGAATTCCGTCAAAGCCCACAAGTCCACGAAGCCGTTATGCACCTTTCGATACTTTGTTCTGTTTACAGCGCTGCGCGCGTTGTCCGACGGGCCGACGGCGCTCAGATGGCCGCACGGTGACCCTGGCGGCACGCGCGGGGATGGGGTGGCCGAGTGGGCGATGGTTAGGGTATAGGAGGGTTAGGTTTTCCCTGCCGCTACTCTGTTATGCGCATGAAGCGTGTCCGTGTGTTTATATGTACTGCCGAGTCTGTTGGGTTTAGCTCGGGGGAAGCTCGGCTGTGGGCCTCTCGCTTTGTGGGTCGGCCTTAGTTCGGTTGGGTCTTATAACTCCACCTTCCTGAAAATTTTAAAATTTTCTTTTAGCCTTGCTTTATTTTGATTTAACAATTTAAATTGTTAAACACCTTATTAATAAAGTTATTTCTTCTAATTGTTTTCCTAAAATAATTGCCCAAATCAATTAAACCCATGGGCTGGACAAGCCCATTTTATTGGCCTGGTAGAAAAGCCCAAGGGCTATTCTATTTAAATGAACTGCAAGGGTTCTTTTAGAATCCCTTAGTCCTTTTTACTCTTCCCTGCTGTGTATTCCTTTACAATTCAAATTCAACCTGCCTTTGCCACCTAGCCTATGGAGGAGTAACAGAACGAGAATTCGAGCGCGCCAATTTCCCCTTTCCACATCCTCTAACCGCCTATTTAAGCAGCCCTCACCCTCATACTTTCCCATTCATTTCAGATCTAGAAATCTTTCTTCCTTCCCAAGTCTCCACATAGCAGAGCTCCACCATTGCTTCCAATTCTAAACCAGAGGAAGAAGAAGAAGCTGAGAAAGAAAAGGAGCGGCCATGGCTGCGGTGATCATCGACGTTGGACGACTCAACGTGAGGACTAGCTGTGGTGAGCTTCGAACCTTGCGATTGTGTATTTTCTGAATAAACGTTGATCATTAGTTGATCGTTTCTTTCTCTTTGTACAAATCGTAATAGGAACCTTTTGATTTCTGGATCGATCGACTTAATCTCTGACATTGATTCTTGCTGTTCTTCATCGACTGATGAATGTGTTGGTAAGAGTTCAAATTCTCGATTTGTTTAGAATCAATTTATATCAAATCAAATTATTTGGTATAATCCATTTTTATTGATTCAGATAATTTGGATCGATTCCTTTTCATTCTAAGGGTACAAATCTTGATTGACAGAGTTGATCATCTCACCAACATTCAGACACCTTGATTGAGTAAGTGTAAACTCACGCTTCCGATTCTTCGATCTTAGGGATCATGACTGAATTAGAATATTAATCCAATTCTCTAAGTTCTGGTAATTGATAGCTAGAATAGATCTCTTGTTTAAATCAATCTTGCTCATATATTTCGAAGGAACAGATGTAGGATGGTTATGGAAACCATATTTATTCTAAGACCAATTGTTTGGTGGAATGTGTGATAGGTTTGCACCAAAATTCCAGTTCGAGAGAAGGCTGTGTTGATAGCTGAATTCAACCTGATCCAGTGGTCAAAACTTCTGGTAATCTTCTTTAAACTTGAACTACAATTCTAGTTAATTCGACCCCAGGTTTGAACAGAGTATTTAGCACTGTGTTCAGACATCACTCTGTTTATGCTGGGTTGTGCCTATCTAATGTGGTTAATTAAGAATCACTGATTGTTATGGATGTGTGGATTACTAAATTGCTTTTCCATGAAACCATTTCCTTATCATGATTTCTAATTACATATGTTCGAATACAAGAGAGTGTATGCAGGAATATCAAAACCTGAGCAGTACACTACTTGTCTGTGGACTAGGATCTTTATAACTGGAACAGAACAATTGTGTTGAGTTGATGTGAACTGTGGTTAGGTTATGTGGTAGTTAAATTGCATTAGTTTGAATGAGACTGGTTGTAGGTTGCCAATAGGACTGTTGTTTTAGACTGTAGACTGGACTGAGGAGTGATCTCTGAGATGAGTTACTCTTGAATGCTGAGATTCAGTCAAGCTTAATATAGGAATCAATTTCAGTTAGGACTTGTACTGATTTTCACTTTCAAACTGATAACATGGTTGCTAAGGGGGCCAATGCTTATTGGTAAGGAGTATTGATAGGTAATGTAACCTGGGATTGATGGTATCAGTCCATTTCAGGACTGAACACAAAGATGTCCATTCCTAATTTTTGTTTAAACTAAATACTTTGAGTGAAAGCCATTATGTTCTTAGCTGAACTATGTTCTTGGGACTGTTTGATAATCCCTGCTATAGGCTGTTTATGTTCTGGGTATTAGACTGGCATTGATTTTGGGTAGGAAACTAAGTCTTGAGCTCATGATGGTTGGTATTAGAATATTAAAGACCAAGACATGAACTTCTGTTTAGGCATTCCTAAAACCTGTGATATGATATTGAGTACATATTGACATGATGCATGACTTTCACATTTGGACTGATGGTTAACTCTCCCTGGCAGATCAGTGAGTGAAAGCTTAGTTTAGGAATGATGACTAATGTTGTATAAGCTGGACTGAACCCTGTTGAAATGGAATGTCCTGTCCAGGAATGAGAGTGAAATGTTTTGGGTAAATCCTGTATAGCCTAATATGGTTTAACCATCTTTTATGAGATTAGAGTTCAAGTTTAACTTGAACACTACCTCAAGTTTCATTGTAAACAACTCAGGCATCACTAGAAGTTTATGTTGGCACTGGACTGGTTGTTCAGTCTCAACTGAACTAAATCATATCAGAGAAATAACTTGTACTTAGGGTAGTTCCCTAATGATTTGAAACTAGAAATTGTACTAACAGTTAGTGAACCCTCAGAACATTTTGTGTTGTCTTACAAAACAGAGAAGGGAAGTAGGTTCTGTGAGTAGGAGCTTAGGGAGATGACAGGGATGTGTGTGCAGCTGTGACCACATAGAAGGGAGAAGCCTGAGTATTTTTTTTATTTACAATTCAGGTGATTATATGTTGCCTCTGTGTGTGTACTATTCACCTATAGGAATGTGAACTAATTAACATGATTCATGGCTCCTTGAGTTTAAGGTATAAACTAGGATTTAAGAAACTTCTACCATGGTTAAAATTCATTTTCTTGGAACACTTGTTTATTAACCAATTCCTGTAGTATACTGTTAGATAGATAAGAGTTCTTACCAGTTTAGAACATAGATAATTATTGATATTCTATAGGGAATACTAAGAAAGAGAAGATTTTATATTTGAAGATCATCATGGTTAGATTGTTGATAACAACTAGAATTAGTCAGTTTTTAATCAACTTGTAAATCATTTACTTACAGGAGGATATCTAGCTCTTTTGCCTACTTGTACTTTCTAGAGCAAGGCAAGTACACTCTACGGTCTTATGCATTTCATTATATATCCTGTGCTTTCTTGATTGACACATTGCAACACGTCATGTTCTTTCTGGTGCTCATGTTCCCTTGTTCTTATTACTTGTATCTGGGGTGGGGAAATATACTATCTATGTGATCAATCCCAAGAAACAACTCAGGTGTGTTTAGCTTAGACCCCGCATCGTACAGCGGGTCCTAAGCCGTACCATTTCATGTGCTTACCCTAGCCGGTCACATACTTAGTTATATTTCAAATATAGTACACACATGTTCAGGAGATATACCTTGTACTTATTTCCTATGATTCTATGATATCATGTTCTTTCAGGTGCTTACATATCATGTACTTTATGTTCTTACATACCATGTCTTTCATGTACTTTACACACTGTTCCTTCATGTTCTTATTCACATGTTCTTTCATGTACTTTTTATGTTTCCTCGTACTTTCATATCATGATGTCTTGTTCATTACCTAGAATTGTACTTGCTCCGCTCCTGAATAGGATATGTTGCAGGTGAGATGGAGGCCTTGTGCGACACTTACTATGGTCGGATATTGCTTTCCTTGCTGAGCCAGCTGGAGCTGCTTGTGACCTAGAGGCTGCGAAGCCTAGTGCTTCTCTTAGTTTCCCTATTATTTTTCCATGTATTGAGACTAGCAGACTTCTTTCATTTGTTGAATATAATAATTTCAGATATTGTACTTTACTCTGGTTGGGACACATTTATAGATGCTGTGATTTCATTCATGTTCATATTTAACTGGTTTTCCCTAGAATGGTACAGCTTACTTGGTTATTCTAATGACAAAGGCTGGGCGTGTCTGACTCGTATCCGGTTATTCGGGAGCGGGTCGTGACATGTCTTGCAGGTATTATTGGTCTGGGCTGGCCCCCTTGCTGGTTGTTGTTGCTAGGCTTGGCCGGGTGGGCCGAGCTGGAATTGCTCCTATGTTCTATTTACTCTAATATAATATATATATATATATATATATATATATATATATAATATATATATATATATATATATAATATACATACATACACCCACATACATATATATTTATCTATACATACCCTCCTATATATGTATATTTATATTTACATACACATACACTCATATAATATATATTTATATATATATATAATATATATATATATATATATATAATATATGCAAATACCCAATATAATATATATTTATATATATATACAAATACCACCTATAATAATATAATATTTATATATATACAAATGCACACATAATATATATATATATATATATATATATATATATATATATATATATATATATATATATATATATATATATATATATGGTATAAAATCCTAACAATCTAGAAATACATCACAAAAAGAATATTTATCCTATTATAAAATAATTAACAATTTAATATCAATATCACATACTTATGTAACAGATGTATCGCAAATACTTAATATCCCACTAAGCTAAAATACAAAACACTAATAATGCACACCTACATGGGCGTTTTTGGTCGCACTACCCGACTACATAGGCTTGGGTTCGGTTCGGGTCCAGTCTGGACTAAATTTGTACAACCGGGCATCCTAAATATCATAGTCTTAATAATAAATAAATTTTTTGTAAGGGTCGTGTCACAACTTGGCCTGGTTTTCATAGTTAGGACACACTTATGGCTTGGCCTTCCTTGACATGGCTAATACACTAGTCAAGGCACGCTACTGCACTATCCGTGCCATGATTCCTAGTCGTCTGATACTTCAAAACTCAATCATGGCTAAAGTCATCTACCGTAATAATTAATTAAAATAGTTATTTATAAAAATTTAAAAATTACCATTCAAATCAATTAAACAATAATTTTAAAAAATATTTCAAAAATTCCGGGAAGGGAGGCTACATCTTTGTTCGATTCTTTTGTTAAAGACGTGACTTAATGTTGTTGTTGTTTACATCTTTGAGGAAATCCTCTATGCACACCAGAAATTGGCCTTAGAGTTTCAAAATCTACTCTATTTTTCTCCACAGCGTTCAAAAGTACCTGAAGACAACGTTAAATATGGAACTTACTTGCCAGTTTATGTGGATGTGAGTATAATCCAGTGGTAAATCTTTTTGGTCTCGAGAAAGGCCTCAAGGTTATATACTTAATATATGAAGATATTGTACATATATCCACATGAAGATATTGTTTTCCCTAGCAAAACAGCAGAAGTAGATGTGCATATGGATGAACCCTAGCAGTCCTACTTTAGTGTAGGACTGCCAGGGCTGTGGCAGTCCTAATTGAAACTCTCTGTGAGAAGAGTTTGTTTTAAAACTCTCATAACAGAGAGTTTCAATTAGGACTGCCACACCCCTGGCAGTCCTACATTAGTGTAGGACTGCCAGGGTTGTGGCAGTCCTATTTGAAACACTGTTAAACTCTCATGTCACGACCCGTATCCGGATATACGGATACGAATACGTGGGCCACGTCCAGCCTACGCCGCAGTATCGGCGGTAGAACGCTGTCTAGTACCCAATAAATATACACTACATCTAGAAGGTCCATGAACTACAATGTACTCATCACAACCCAATATCTAAAGAAGATAAAACAGGAAAGATAACTAAGGCACAAAAACAAATAGAAACTACTAGAAGGAATCATAAGACAGGAAAATAAAGAAGGAAAATAAGACAAACTAAGGATAACTACCAGGCAACTCGCATAGAAGAATAGTGAGATCCACCTCAGCTAGCAACATCATGAAGTCCAATAATGGTATAACAACTCCTAAAATATTGTCAACGTATCCAGTCAGGATGGAAACAAGTACATAAACTAACAACAGTTTCATAGTATTGACAAATGTTGTAAGAGACAATCATAATGGAATACAAGATGATATATCAAGACTGTAAGTAAAACATGATATATAAACTGGAAATCATGTCAAGGTGAATCACGCAGGAAAAGTAAGCTGAACTGCAATATGTAACTGATGTAATAAATATAAAATGTGCCTCGAATATTATAGCATAATGTGATCGGCATGGGTCAAGATCAGGCTTCCAGCCGACCGGCTACAAGTACGTGGACTCGGCCCGGCCGGGATAGCAAGCTATGGAGCAAGTAGTAGCACAGGTCAGGTTATACCCATCGTGAGGTGAGGGTATAGCTATGATACAAGTAGTAACTCAAGATGGGCATTGATCACACTATCTATAAAATTCCCCATTTCCCGAATAGTATACAGATCCGGACATATCACGTCATGGCACGAGATTTCCTAAGAAGGTAGCTACTCCTTCTCAGGAATCGGTGTCAATACAAGTACAAGAACAAGATCGAGCAAGTACCAGTATCCCAAGAAAATCCAAGAATGACATCTCAAGACAGGAATCCGGTATATACTAGTCCGTGTACCATCGTGACGAGAATCAAGTAAAATACTATAACTGAATCGGATACAGAAAATATCGAAAAGGAACTACTATCAGAGAATGTACTCGCCTGCGGTCCTGAGCTGTCAAATGGGGTCGATGCTCAGGGGATGCCACAGACCTAAAGATAAGATATATAAGCTAATTAGGGTTCAACAGTGTTAGGCTTGATTCTATAGTATAAGCTACGCAATCTAGATCAGACTCAGTCAACTAAGTCAAACTAGGTCACACTGAGTCACACTAGGTCAATAATTGACTTACAATGACTTTTAGTCAACTGGTCAACTCTAGGTCAAACTAGGCTAATGTTGACTAACAGTTGACTTTGGGTCAACTGATCAATTCGGTCAAGTTCTAGTCAATTTTAGGCTACGGTTGACTTCCGGTTGACTTTTGGTCAAAATAGTCAACTGTGGTCAACCAAGGTCAAAACTAGTCTAACCTATGTCAAATGTTGACTCTACTTCGACGTTCAGTCAAAGTAGTCAACTATGGTCAAACAGGGTCAAAGCTAGTCTCTATAAACATCTACAGGGTCAACATATCAATTTCAGTGATAGTAAAATCACTAGAATCGATGAATCTAAAAAATACAAACAAAAGATAAAGATTATAATAATAGGGTAAAAATCTACAGATGTTGTCGGATGATGAAACAACCATCACCAACATGTCCAGAATAGTCAAATTAGCTAGGATAGCCTATCCATAAGTCCAATTTGGACACAGGGGCAAAAAGATAATTTCGGACCAAAATGGTGTCCGTGTCGGACCTACTTTATACCGAAAAATATGCCAGAATAAAAGTGTACTAAACCTAACAAATTATATGTCCACGAATCCAGAATGATGATACGAACTCAACGGTATATCCGAAATTAGATTCCGATGACCCGATCTCAGATTAGTCCGTTGACCCGGATATTGGAATCCGATTTACACGGAAAAGTGTTTCGGAGCCAATGTCCTCAAAACTCAGCAAATTATATATCAACAAGTCCAGAATAACGATACGAACCCAACGATATATCCAGAATTGAATTTCGATGAGCCGATCTCAAAATGACCCGTTGATCCGGATATTGGTATCCGACTTGCACCGAAATACGTATCGGAACCAATGTCTACTAAAACCTAGAAAATTATATGTCAACGAGTCCAGAATGACGATATGAACTCAACAGTATATCCAGAATTGGATTCCGATGAGCCGGCGTCAAAAGTCTTGTTGACCCGGACTGTGGGGCCTACTTTGCACCAAAATGCGTGTCAGGGCCCATGTCCTCCAAATCTAACAAACTTTATATAAAAATATGCCAAAACGATGCCACGAGTCTATTGGTGGTGTCAGAAATTGAATCCGGAGTCCCGGGTTCAAAAATAGAATTTTACAACTTAGAAATTATGAATTCAGACGGCCAATTTGGCGTCAAATTCGACCAACCAATCGTGCTTACAATGAAACGAAATTGAAATGGTAGGAAGAGGGTTATACCAGCTATACACAGGAACTGACGGCGCACTAGATGGAGCTGCGACGATGAAGATACGATCCTGCGAAATTAGCTCCACGAAACTGTCCAAAAACAGTTCAAATTAAAACGTCAACTTGGTGGCCGATTTTGATGTATCAAACGATGAAATGAACGGATGAAATTTGAGAGGGATGAAGGGATATATACCGAGATTGTGACGAAGTAAAGAGTTAGTCGATCCAATGGTCGAATCTTCCAGAAAATGTGCACGAAGTCGCTGCGACGAAACACAAATCTGAGTTCAATTTTCGCGCGTCACGGCGGGATCCCGTGCGAAATGCACGAATCACCTAAGTATCGCGTCGGAGAGGAGGAGGACGGCGTGGGGAAGCTTGCCCAGGGGTTCGTCGGAGGTGCCCGGCCACGGGGGGGTCGGCCACGCGGTGCCGTGCGGTGGCCGCCACTGCGACTGCTGCTACCAAAGCCGCTGCTACTGCTGATGTTGCGTTTGCAGCTGCTACTGCTGTAGCGCGCGCGGCCGGCGGCGGCGGCGGTACGGCGCGACGGCGGCGATGGCGGTGCGGCGGGGCGGCGGCGGTGGAGGTGGTGTAGTTGTGGTGGTGTGTGGAGATGGTTTTGATAATGGTAATGGTGATGGTGGTGCTTGTGATGATGTTGAAGAAGAAGGAGAGGATGATGGTGAGGGTGGTGGTGGTGTCATGGAGTGAGTAGGGGTTCGGCTATTCTTATTATATGTGATATAAAATTAGTTTTGATTGAGTTTTTAATTAAAAATTGACAAAAAATCTTTAAAAAAACTGATAATTGCATCATGGACCAATCAGATAAATCATTGACCAATCAGATATGTAAAAGTTGATAATTGTATTATGGAACAATAAGATATCTAAAAGTTGATAATTGTATCATGAACCAATCAGATGCATCATACGATTGCAATCCTATAATTTAAAAGAGAATAATGCATTGCATCTGAATCTCATATTCTTATCAACAAATTCATCGTGGTCGATTGTAATTCAATAGGATGTCACCCTTTTTTGTTATTATTTTTTTATCAATAACTTTTTTATCAACTCTTTTTTTCTTATAAACAGATGCACCAATTATTTTTCTTATCAACAGATTCATCAAAAACTTTTTTTTCCTTATCAACATATGCATCAACATATTTTTTATTTTCATTATTTTATCAACCTTAGAAATTATTTTTTCACATCAACTCAACAGATGCATCATGGACGATTTTTCTTATCAACAATGAGTAATAAATATGAGAAAGCGAGAATATATATGACACACCTGGACAAAGCCAGGAAGCTACAGAGCAGCAGGTTGAACAAATAATAATAATAAAATAATGATACTTTATAGAACAAATAAGAGATATTTATGACTTTTTTAAAACAAAACTAATCACGTCCCCTCGTAGATCCCGATGTTGGGGTTGAAAAAATGGATAAAAAAGGCTAAACAAATTATCATTTAACCCTCTATGACTCCCTTCTCCTAAACTCCCACCCTCAAACCAAACAGACATGTCATCGGCTAGAAGGCATCAGAGGCAACTTGTGCTCAAAGACTCGATGGTCTACAGGATTATGCAATTCACACACACACACACACACACGCACACATAATATAATTCAAGCTAATGAAATATGATCATGAAGAACCCTATCGAATCAAGAGTTTTAACCTAAATTAGGTAATCAAGGTATATGGCTAATATTGGCTCTAACTAAACTAACATTATGGTCTACCTGATCACACAAAAGTCCATCAGTTAAAGGGTCCTAACAATCAATTAACCTGTAACACTCTATGGTAGTTCAGGGCGAAGCTTTTGAAAGTTAATCCAACTTTTGGATACAGGGGCTAAGGGACAATGGGTTATCGCTAAGGAATGTTTTAGGGAAGGCCATATGCCCACAAGATAAAACAACATATATAAACAAGATCTATCCTAAAAACCAGCAAGTTGGCGGCATACTAGTGACATACTGTCGATATATTATTTTGTATCACATAACAGTTATGGAGTTGCTAAAAAATTAGAATGTTTCCACATTCTATTGGTCTGATACCAGTAGTACACAAGTGATATACCGATGGTATACCGCATGCACTAATATAATGTATACAACAAGTCATGAATGGGTTTTCTGTGTCCGAATCAACTCAAAACTATATACCAAACGGTTTTCAACAACTAAAAAAAGCTAGGACAAAGTTCCTACATCAATCTAGAGCCTAGGGTTGAGATCAAAACATTAACATAAACTCAAGGAATCATCCCTAAAGTCCTATGACTTGTCCCAAATCAAAATTCCAAGCTCCGAACAACAATCAAAATCCAATTAATGATACACAATACAAATCGTACGAAAATAATAGAAACATAAATACAACCCAGCAACAACAATTCTAAAGCCAATGACCCTCTAGCCTAGTGGTAGTGGTGAGGCATGCGGCTCGAGTGGTCAGGAGATCGATTCCTGGTGGGAGCGTTCGCCACAATTACCTTCTTGCAAAAAAAAATCTAAAGAATTAAAATACAATAAAATTAAATTTACCCACAAGTGCAAGCTCTACTTGTCATGATACTTAAAATTTTCCTAGCTAAGTCTTCTCCTCCTCCTCCTCATGGGTGGGTCCAGAGACCACAACCAAGACCTCAAGGCCAGCTCCAAGTTTAAGGTTCACTTACACGACAACTTATGAAGAAGAGGGTGGAGAAGAGAAGGCTAGAGTAATATAGGGGGTGAAAATAATAAAGAGAAAGGGGGGGTCGTTCAGAGAAAGTGAGGGTGAGGCGTTAGCTATTAGATGGTTACCACCTTATCGATCGTAAGTCCCCACCAAACACCACCATCCATTACTATCACAACCGTCTAATAGGCGGAGACGACACAAACAACAACTGTTGACTGTGCCATGTAGCATCCGTATGGTATGCCGGTGGTATACCATCGGTATACTACAAACTTAAGAAAATTCCTATTTTAGGAAATTCCACGGTATGCCAATCCATGTACATGGTCTAATACGGGTCCATGACAATGCTAATAGTCTATATATGAGTCTAAGGTGGTATTCCGTATAATTATATTCCCCTATAATGAAATTCAAATCAAGTTACACAAGTCAATTGATCAGTTTTAGACATATCAATTATCCTATGAGCGATCTGTTCATGACACTTGAGACACTCACAGGAAAACCAAAATTAAATCATTAGGAGATAAAGTGGTCCAATATCAGGTATATGTGTAGAGCTGTCAGGACGGGCCGGCGGGGCGGGCCGGTCCATAACCCACTATTTAGCGGGGCGGGGCGGGCCAACCCACAATTTGAACGGGCCTGAAAATACCAGCCCAGCCCAACCCGTCGGTGGTCCGCAGGCCAGGCGGGCCAGCCCGCTCCATTTCACCATTTGGCATTTGCCACACATTTGCAGCTAAACGCCTAAACCTGTGGTACTATCAATGCCATGATCAAAATTTCCCAATATTCCTTCCCAGATTTCCAATACAGACAAATAGGCAATTGGAAATGATAAATAACTTCTTTAAAATTAACATATTAATTTGAAGCAATAAATTATAAAATTCCTAAAATTTTATCTCACTTTTCTTTAATTTTTCGGGGAGAGAGAGAGAGAGAGAGGACCTTTCGATTTCGGCCTTCGGAGTCGGGAGTCGGGACTCGGGGAGTCAGGATGCTCGTTCGGAGTCGG
Source organism: Iris pallida (assembly GCA_029216955.1). Classification (NCBI taxonomy): domain Eukaryota; kingdom Viridiplantae; phylum Streptophyta; class Magnoliopsida; order Asparagales; family Iridaceae; genus Iris; species Iris pallida. Next base: position 10,113,393 of record JANAVB010027397.1, read on the forward strand.
ACGGGGAGTCAGGATGCTCGCTCGGGGTCGGGATGGGGGAGTCAGACTCGGGGAGTCGCTCGGGGAGTCGGCCTTCGGGGTCGGGACGGGGAGTCGAGTCGGACTCGGGAGTCGGTCGGGACTCAGGAGAGAGGAGGTACTCAGGAAGGAGGATGAGCGCCGAGCGGAGAGAAATATGAATGACCGAATGAATTAGATTAGGGTTAGGGCCGGCTGCGGCTGGTTAGAAATAGTAGTGGCTTAATATACTTATTACACTAACACATTTACATTTTAGTATTTTACATTTTAGTATTTTACACAACAACAGCACCAATCAGCCTTCATATTAGTATTTTACACAACAACAGCAAGCCCGCGGGCTAGCCCGCCCCGCCCAAGCCCGCGGCCCGCACGGGCCAACCCACCGAGGCCCGCTGCGAAACGTGCCTCTAAATGTATAGCCCAACCCACTTTTTTTATTGGCGGGGCGGGCCGTCCCAACGGGCCTGGCCCGTTTTGACAGTTCTATATATGTACATAAAATACATGGTACATGATACAATATTTGTACAAAAATACCATAAGATACACGAAGTAAAATATTGTATCAAACACCAGAAAAATGAGTATTTGGAATGAGAATTGACAAGTGGCCCAAATATGAACAATTTATAGATCACAAGTGGCCCAAATATTCCAATAAGAAGCAATTTGAAATTCCGAATTATCGCCAAATGCTTTGAGGGATAGAAAGCGTGCTAGTGTGTGTTTATATATATATATATATATATATATATATATATATATATATATATATATATATATATATATATATATATATATATATATATATATATATAAAGGTAATTCCATTGATGATAAATATAAGATTACATATTACACAACCAGCAGGTTATGTCGGCCGCATTAATTGTACCCCTACATCAAATTCAATATTGTGTAGGATACCAATCAATGGAGTATATAATCCATCAAATATCCTATTATTCCTCTCTTTCCACACATGCCATACCATTGATGCCAGCCAAACCCGATCTTCTCTAAACCACCTCGATCCCTTCCTTCTAGAATTGCCTATCGCCTCTATTATTCCGTCAATCTCTTGACTGACTCCTCTTTGTAAATTTAACTTGTGCAATTGGAACACCCACAGTTCTTAAGTGAATGGACAATAGAAAAATATGTGTCCTGTTGTTTCTACATGCGAGGCACATAGAGAGCAGTATTGAGTATTTATTTGGATTCCAAATCGAGCGAGGCGATCTAGTGTAATAGACTCCCCATCGTGAGCTTGTACATACATAACTGGAACTTCTTCGCAGCCTCCTTCACCTACACAAATTCAAATCAATCTATCCGAGGGTGATGCTCACAAACAGCATTGTTGTCATGATCCGCTACCCAAATTATTGGGCCGGGCCGAGCCATGTCCAGCCTACGCTTGGTTAAAGCGTAGTAAACTGTTCTAAGAATAAACAATAAAGGATCTAAGCTGCTAACAGTTCTAATATCACATTTTAAAAGGTTTATCACAACACAGCATTTATAAACGAAAGTAAAATAAGTACATACTTAATAATACACTTCCAAAGTATTAAACTGGAGACAAAGTCCAGTGACTACAAGATATAGTCTAAACAGTTCAATAAATAAGCCAAAAATAATCTAAGCGAGACTACCAAGCGAGGTTCCCTGCGGGGACTTCCTCGGGAGCAATGGACCGGTCCTCTGCAGTGGGTCCATAGAAAAGATCACAGAGCAAATCTTCCTCCGAAAGTATGCCTACAACGTTATCCTGTCAGGACGGGAGCAAGTACTGGTTCTACAAACTAAACATACTGAGCATGGAATGAAAAGAGATGTAATAAATAAGAATCATATCATATCACCGTCTATCATGTAGAGGATACATTTGTCATGGCGACAGATGTATATGTAATATTTAAAATTGGAGCAGGCATGTGATCGTCAATAGGTATAAAATGTACCGGTGTACATGTCTACATGTAATAAAATGTACATATGTACAAGTGTACAAGCATAGGTGTACATCCGTATAAAAATACGGGATAATGGCCTACGATAAGGTATGCATGTAATGCGACCTTGCTCGGTACATACGTACTGTAACTCCTCTTCCCAAAATTTTTTGAAATATTTTATTTATTTATTTGATTTAAATGGTGATTTTAGAATTTTATAAATAATTATTTAGTTAATTATTACGGTAGATGACTTTAGCCATGGTTGAGTTTTGAAGTGCCAGACGACTAGAAATCATGGCACGGATAGTGCAGTAGCGTGCCTTGACTAGTGTATTAGCCATGATAGAGAAGGCCAAGCCAAAGGTGGGTTCTAACTAGGAAAACCAGGCCAAGTTGCAACTTAACCCCCACAGATTGTTTATTTATTTGTTAATTAGAATTTTGACTTTTAAGAGACCAGGCTGAACCAATTTAGTCCGAAACTGGGCCCGACCCAAACTCCAGCCCATGAAGTTGGGTAGTGCGCTAATGACGTCCATGTAGAGGTATGTTAGAATCATATATCTCGTACGTTGTTTTGATTGACAAATAATTATTCTCTAAATAATTGTTTGTCACAACCCGCACCCGCTTTTCGGATACGAGACGTGTCCAAGCCAGCTTACGTCGCAGAATCGGCGGTAGAATGCAGTCACGGCCAAGATGCTCAAAATCAAAAAATATAACATTTGCTGCTCATTCACATTTCTAAGTTTATTACAACAGTTACAACATTTATATTTAAAAGAAATACAAAGTTTTACAATTTATAAAAATGATACAACTGCTATCTATTTCTAGGTTTCTGCCTACAAATACACCCGAATCTTCCAATGCTAAAGAAGCCACGGCTAATCTGAAAAATGTTGGTTGCCAGTCAGGAATGGAACAAGCACACAAACCGACGGCAATACGAGAACACAATAGAATTAACAAGGCATGAAAATAACATATGAGATATGAAAACTAGAAAGTACTGATGACATGGCACGGTAGAGAAGACGAGGAAAAATAAAATAAAATACAACTACCTATGTGGTGTGAAATATCTGTTTCGACATGTGAACGGCTAGGAGGTAAATCTGACACCCTGCACATGTCGTGTACAGCTGCTATCATTCAAGAATAGACTCATGGGATAATTCTGGGTAGTCCACATGTCTACTAAGATATTTCCCCTTTCGACTACTCCGTGTGACGAGCGTGTCAACAAGCAGCAAGACATGTATGTAAACATGAAATGAAAAGACTACTATGAATCGAAAGCAATCAGAAAGTATACTTGCCTGGGGTCCTTTGCTGGTAAAACCGATACTACCATTGCGTCCAGGATAGTCCGATTAGCCTAGGATCGATATGATGAGGTCAGAATCACATGAAATAGGAACTTATAACTAGCCACAGTTAAGGATTGATTTTTGAAGGAATTTTGTTTACTAAGAAATTTTTAATAACAAAAGTATACCAAAAAATGTTTATGAACCTTTTTTAGAAACTATTCGTACTATCTTAGAAAATGTAATTTATTAATCAAATAATTTTATTTCTAAATAAATATTGGAAAAGCTAGAAAATTAATTTAAAACTAATAATCCAATTTTGTCAAATTACACCTTCCTGGTCAAAAGATACGGTTCAAATAGATAGAAAGATACTTACAAACTATTTAGTCATGATATTCGAAAATGATACTTTATTAGCTGAAAATATTTCTAGATAGCTATTTGAGAATATAGAAATATCCTATTTTTAGGTCAAAACCATAATTTTCTCAAATACAATTTTTCGTCAGATTGATATAAAAAAAAAACTAGAAGTACTAGCTATAATAATACCAATGTGAATTTCTCATGCTAATATAACATATACCTATTATGGTAAATTCCTACATTTTAATACATCCTGCTGAATACATAAAATGTACGAGTAATCGAACACTACCATCAGCACTTTAATACAAATTTATAAGTAGAAAAACTATTACTCAATAGTGTAATTAGACTAAAATCTTGGTTTTCATGAAAAGTAAAATAATAATAAAACTTATTACTTGCTATAAATTAACCCTTATGCACTGTTCCCATATTCTCTGTGTATATTGGGACACGAGCAAGTGGGGTTTCCCATGTTCCCAATAATAGAAAACAATAGCTTATCATCCCTTCCTTTAATAAAGAGAGATTTGTGAGAGAATCAGAGATCGAGAGTGAGGAGAGAGGCTCACCGAGAGGGTTTTCTCGAGTTCGTCGGGCGGCGACCCGCTGCCGGCATGGAAATGCGTACGGCGCCACCGGTCGTGATGGCGGAGGCGACGCGGCCACCGTACGGCTGAGGGACCACCAGAGTACGGGAGGCAGGCTCGCCATGGCGTCACGACGCTCGCGTCCAAGCAGTGCTGGATCCGGGCAGCTCGGTGGCTCGACTAAGGGCGGCGGAGCATCTGGCACGGGTGGCCTTCGTTGGTGGAGCGGGGCTGCTCGGCTGCGGAGCCGGTCAGCACAGTCACGGTGACCCTCGGGGAACGGGGCGGTAGATCTGCGGCGCGCGACTTGATGCGACGGCGCTCGAGGATGGTGAGGGTGGTTCGGCAGACACGACGGCGAGATTGGTTCAACAGACACGACGACGAGAGTCCACGCGGAGGGAAGAGGGCAGAGCTCTCCGGCGGAGGGCCCGAGTATTGGGGTATGAAGGTCATCGGTGCAGGTTTTTGGCCGGGTGAGTGCTCGCCGACCTTTGCCGTGGCGAAAACTCGACCGGAGAAGCGCGGGTTTGTCGCGGATCTGGCCGTCAGCGGAGTTTGGTCCGCAAGACGATGTCGTACCGAAGAAGCCGGGGTCTAGCTTGGACACTGCGACTTCGGAGACTTGTGGCAGCAACGCCGGACGAAGATAGTGATGAAGGAACGGGGGTTGGCCAGGACTCGGTGCTGGTGATGGTTGTAGTGGCGGAGATAGTCGGAGACGAGGTTTTTTTTCCTTATATGTAATATTATTTTGGGTTTTTACGATTTTGTTGTGGATGTGTGTGGACACGGATACGGACACTCGGGGTCGAATCCGACTGGCATGGTAGACACAGTCATATTTTCTGAGTGTTGTTGTTCTGTGTATTGGATGGTGGTCGCGACAGGGGTGGACAAAGGCGGACGATGGTGGTGATGGTACTGGCAATGGTGACGGTGGCGATGGTTTCAATGGTGGCGGTGTTTGGTGTTGCATAATCGGCTATGGTAGCGAAGGCAGGGGAGTGTTTCTGGCCAGAAAAAAGGAGAGGGACAGCAGGACTTTTGTTATGGTGATGGGGTTAAGAGCTTTACTGCCATTCATATATATACTAGTGGATAACCCGTGCCATAATGGCACGGACACGAATCCGGCCTTCTCGATGTAGGCGTACAGGCACCGGGCCAGCGCAAGGGAGTTCCGGACAGAGACGCGACCTCCGAACCTGGCCTTCTCGATGTAGGCGTACAACTATCGGGCCAGCGCCAGGGACCCGAGCTTGGCAGAGGCGGGCACGGTAAAGACCACGGTGGTGGCGTTCGGGGCGGCGTGGGGCCTCATGGAGGCGAAGACGCGCAAGGCCGTCGTGGGGCGTCCGAGGGCGACGAGGCCCGAGAAGGCGACGGTCCAGGAGACGACGTCCTTGTACAGCATTCCGTCGAACAACCGGTGTCATGGAGGAGAATAGGAAGGCGGCGAAGGATGGGTCGACGTTGGCGGCGCGGTGTAGGAGGCTGCTTGCGACGAAGGGGTTGCGGAAGAGGCCGATGACGATGGCGTGGGGGAGGATGGAGCGGAGGCGGCGGAGGGAGGGACGGTACAAGAAGAGCTGGAGGCAGGGGTGCCGTTGGAACAACCGGTTGCTCCGTACCTGTCACTACCACTTTTCTAGCTTGGGCGTATTTTGGTCATTTTTCAAATTTTAGGAATTTTTGGAATTATTATGTATTATTATGATTTATTAGAATTAATATGATTTTTGGTGATTTTTAGGATAATTGATTTTGGGCCTATAGTTGACTTTGACTTGTGTTGACTAGAAGACTAGCCTAGTGACTAATCTAGGTTATGGCCACTTAGTTAGGTTAAGTAACCTTGGTTTGACCTAATTTAATGAGGTTTAAGTCATTGGAACTAGTTAGGAGTGATTTGGAGTTGTTTAGGCTAATATGGCTTAAGACTTCATAAGTCATGACTTATGGTTTTAACCATTTAATAAAACAACTTAGCCATAGCCTATGTGACTTGGCCCAAAGCCCAAAATTAGCAACCCTAACATTTTGTCCAGCCAACCTAGGGATTCCCCTACTATTTAATCTCTCCTAAAATCTAGGGCTAGCCTCTTCCTTAGAAATTTATTGCAAGAGAAGAAAGAGGTGAGTCCACATGTTCAAAAATCCCTAGAAAATCCATTTTTCCTCCTTTTTAATCCAAACAAGTTGTAATAGGTTCTAATTATTGTTTTCTTGTTGTTAGAATTGGTTGTTCTCAGTTTTCTAACAATTTGGAGGAGTTTCACCATCAAGGAGAACATCACTCATTAAAGCTTTTTGAGAGTTTTGATTCATTGAGGTAACTCTCTATCCACACCATAGAATCCTGAGATTTTTGCATCAATAGGGAGCCCTAGACCTAACCTAACAGTAGGAATAGGAAACCCTAGGTTTTCGTGTCCTTTCGTGTCCAAACAGGACACGTATCAGTGAACTATGCAACGTGTTTGTGGAAATACCACTGTGGATTATTTTGTGTTATTTTCGAATAATTTCTGAATGGGAAATTTTGTTTTGATGTCGCTTACAAGATTTTATTGGACTGAGATTGTTTCGTGCTCGTGTCGTGTCATTTTGGACACGCGTGCACGTGTGCTGCACACGTTCGCGTGCGGCCTGGGGGATCCCCTGCATCTCGGGGTCTCCACAGGACACGACACGTATTTCCTTGACACGAAACTTTGAGAAAACATTGGGGCACCTCCTGACATCACGTTTCCCAAGTTTTGTGGGACTTCGTGTACTGGTTGATGAGAAATCGACCGTGCACGGGTTTTTCCCTGACTGTGCGTACTGTGTAAACACGTACTGACACGGCCCTACAACTCTGGACACGACACGTACTGACACGATGCAGACACATGAACACGAGAACCTATACCTAGTCTAGTTGGGGACACGAGCACGAAGCCTGAGATGGCCTGTGTCGGGAGCACGACACGCGTGCACGCCCGCACGATGCTGTCCAGTTTCCTGTGTCCTGATTTACCCGTTTGGGTTTTAACTTGAATAGACACGTTTGTGTCCACTTTTGTGGACACAAACTCATCACACGACACGTGTATATGCTGTTAGTTCATTACCAACCCTAAAATTGGTATTTTAATTCAAAATTGTGGTTAATTTTCCATTTCCTAATTTTTGTGAAAACTGTGTATTCAAGTATCATGTTCTTTTTTTTCCAGTTTTAATATGTGATCTTTGGCAATCATTTTGACCATTTTAACACTGATGTTTGCATTGTATTAAACCCCTAACTTGTCCTCCTATGTGTATTCTTGTAGTATGTCAAAATTTGGATTGTTTTGGGTGTGGGTTGGACTCAAATCTGAGTTTCTATGTGGTGGACTGTTTTGACAGTTTCTAATAACTGAAACCTATTCCTGCATTATTGAACCTTCCCTAAAATCTGATTTGTGTTGAATGGGGATGACTGGTTTGGGGTTTAGTGAGGGCTAAATCTAAGGTATCAGTTTCTTCACTGTTTTGCTTCACTTTTATTCACTGTTTCCCTCACTTTCTACACACACAGAGCCCATAACACATTACACACCACCACTGCCATGTTTTACTCCCTAACACACAACTGTCACTCACTCACCACACTCTCATGAGCACACACACTGATTTCAGTTTCTGTGCACTCCACTGTTTCAGTATTAGCATGTTCATCTATTTCACATCACCCTCACACCACTCACCCTAACACTCTAGTCCTACACACTAATCACAGATCACCCTATCCTCTAGAACACACACACACACATACACTTGGACACTTACACTAGTGTCCCCTCTCTATACACATGTGTATATGTATGTATGTGGACACATAGGTTGTATGGTATACTCAATAGCCTATAGGTTGTTTTCTAAGTTATCCTTTATTACACATATGTGTGTATCATATATATACATATATGTATATATATATATATATTTTCTCTTATAGATGTGTGATTATATATATATTATATAGGTAGGTATATGGATATACTAGCCTATATGTATATAGGGATATTCATATACTTTCTTATGTGATAATGGTATAGGTACATATGTGCTATTGGCCTATGGTGTGTCTATTAGACTAGTGGGCCTAGAATTGACTTGTGTAGTCTAGTTAGACTTAGAAATGGCTTCTTAGACCTAGATTAGACTAATTGACTTAGGTTTGACTTGGTTGACCCAGTTTGACTTCTAGGGTTGACCAGAGTTGACCAAGAGTTGACTTTGGCCTAGATTGACCTAGATTCATGTAGTATTCATCGTAGTGAATCTTATTACTATTCTGGACTTGTTGTGACTTGTGCTGTTCTAATAGGAGCCAGACACCACTCCTTGGACAGTACTTTTCAGTTGGACACTCAGATACCAGGCGAGTACATTCTCTGATCATTTCATATCCTGTTAGAATTATTTTCCTGCTTTAGATTACTATACATGATGCTAGCACGTTGGTAACACGGATTAGTACTATATGGATCATTTCTTGAGATGTTATCCCCTTAGGGAGCATCGTATACTACATGTTATGTGCGTTTCACTTACATGGTGTATCACTATGCTTCACGGTTCTTCGATCACTTGTGACATGTACTTTCATGATCACAGAGTCTTCCCAGAATCACCCATTTATGGGCATTCCCAGAATCACCCATTTATGGGCTATCCATGTATCACCCCTTGTGGGCCTTTGCATGGAATCATAACATAACCTGTTGGATCCTTGTGTATTGATTGGGGGTACGGAGGAGTAAAAATAGCATGTGAATAATTCCAAATAATATAATCTTGAACCACCTCTCCTGAATCACCTCTACCTTTTCACATGTCTAGCTTGTACTCTGATTCACTAGTCACTGTTAGTTCTCTACTTATAGTAGATATTTCTATTACAGTTCTCTCTCTGTTTACATACTGTATTTCTTTCAGATCCTGTATCTTAATTTACTGCATGATTATATTTTTCTAACCTGCCATGATCTGTTGAGATGTATTGTGCTCGCTCCTGTCCTGACTGGACCTGTTGAAAATATTACAGAGGACGAGGAGGAGGCTGGTGTGGATACCTATTACGGTGCCACCTTAGATGAGATGTTGGACATGGACCATCAGCAGGCCCCACTAGCTGTGGATGACACACCCTTAGACTAGGATGTTTTCATTTCAGTATTTCATGGATGATTGTACTTATTGATACTTGGGATTTGGGATTTGTATTATCTTAGACACTTAAACTTTCTGATGTACTTGGGATTTCCTTTCATTTCAGCAGTTTCATTTATCTATCTATCAGCTATGTTATCATCTGTTTTTCCTTGAGTTTTATATCATATCGTGCTTCTTCTTCCTTAGTTGTGATTGAGTCTACTTTTATCATGTCACCCCCATTCGGGGTGTATAAACTGTTTAAGCTTATATTGCTAGATGTTGTGACCTAGGACAGCGTTCTACCGCCGATACTGTGGCGTAGGCTGGACGTACCCACGTCTCGTGCCCTAACTCTAGGGTGCGGGTCGTGACACGTTTTTAGTGGTAGCCCATGCAGGTCTAGACTAGAAGTGTAGTGGTATTCGAATTAGAGTATCACTACAGCCTGCGGTAGGATATAGGACATAAATTTTAAGATACTCAATCACTTTAGGAAAATTTCTTTTATTGCCATCTAAAATCCTTATTTTCAGCTGATCCTTTGAATTATAATTGTCCGCCTTTGTTATTTTGCTTCTTTCTCAGAAATTGATACTCTTGTTTGTCTATCTTCAGGATGGTAGAGACTCGATCGCAGCGTACCATTCATGAGGATGCTATGGAGGGGACTGCTACCTCCCAGCCAGTACAACAGGGCCAGGGGACTGCAGCTCCTGCCTCCTTTGCTCGTATTGAGGCCCCGGCAGCAGCAGCAGGAGGTACGCTTCCACCGGCAGGGAGACAGAACCCAGTTCTCCCAGAGGATCCTTACCAGCAGCCACCTCCAGGGACAGTGGACGCAGTGCAGCTACTAGCCTTCTTTCGGCAGTACATGGAGGGTCAGCAGACCCAGCAGCAGAGGCAGACGGCAGAGCTCACTCGAGGTATTGAGCTGGCAGTGACAGCAGTGGAGAGAGTCGTGGCTCAGCCAGCAGCAGTCCAGCAGCCGCACCAGCCACGGAAGAAGGGCATCCAGGACTTCCAGAAGATGTACCCGAGAGACTTCCGAGGGACAGAGGGGATCCAGTATGCCGATGAGTGGATCGAGCATATGGAGGAGATCTTCAGGCTGGCTGAGATTTCGACGAGGCTCCAGATAGAGACAACGGCCAGCATGATGCAGGATCTGGCCCGTACATGGTACCAGACCGTCCCGAGAGTCGGCACAGCAGGACAGACTTGGGCAGCATTCAAGAAGCTGTTCAAGGAGAAGTTCTTTCCAGACGCAGCACTGGGAGCCCTCGAGACCCAGTTTGAGGCCCTAGTCCAGGAGAGCCAGTCCGTGGAGGAGTATGCAGGAGAGTTCTGCCGCGTGAGCAGATTTATGGAGGACTTGTCCGAGACGACGAAGGCCCGAAGGTTCCGGAAGGGCTTGGTAAAGGAGGTCAAGTCCTACACCAAGAACGCCCGCAGTACATTTGAGGAGATCCTGGTGGACGTACTAGCTGCAGAGGATGATCTTGAGCTTAGGCTCAAGAGGGGACGAGACTCCCAGGGAGGCAGCAGTAGCGGAGGACCGGCCAAGAGGCCGCACTTTCAGCAGCAGCACCACCAGCAGCAGAGGTTCCAGCCGCAGCAGTTTCAGCAGCCGAGGCACCAGTCAGTGCAGCATCAGCAGCAGAGGGTACAGCAGCAGGCCCAGAGATAGCAGTCCACCAGTTGTCCCTACTGTAAGAAGCCAGGGCATGGGTGGACTGAGTGCAGGAGGAGACTGGGGAAGTGTCTTTTTTATGGATCGTCAGAGCATCAGATGAAGGACTGTTCCCTCTCTACAGGCAGAGCAGCTCAGGGAGTCGGAGCCAAGGCTCTAGTAGGACCGCAGAGGGGGCCAGCCCTGTCGACCCAGCAGCAGAGATTTGTTCGGCATCAGCAGCAGGCCAGGGGAGGCCAGCAGGGGCGAGCTTTCGCCATGGCGGCTGAGGATGCAGAGGCGATAGGAGAGCTGATCACAGGTTCTATTCTTCTCGACTCCAGTCTAGCATTTGTATTATTCGATTCCGGTGCTTCGCATAGCTTCATATCAGTATCTTTTGTGATTAGACACGGTATCATAGCTGAATTGTTGCCTAGGACTTACAAGATCACGACCGGGGGTGGCATTATCCTCGTACGTGATGTTTGTAAGGGTCGGAGAGTTATTTTGGGAGGTCGTGAGTTGGAGGTGAGCCTGCTCGTAATGCCATTGCCGAACTACGATATAGTACTAGGCATGGATTGGTTGAGCAGGCACCACGCCAGTATTGATTGCAGAGGGGATAGAGTTCTCTTCAGAGCGCCGGGGGAGCCAGAGTTCGAGTACTCCAGACGTCAGGTGGAGCAGAGCAGCGGAGTCTTCTGTGGAGTCTCGGTAGAGGAGCAGACGATTCCACACCCCTTGATAGCAGAGTATATGGATGTTTTTCCAGAGGAGTTGCCGGGATTGCCACCAGACAGAGACATAGAGTTCATGATAGACTTGGTTCCAAGAGCGGAACCCATCTCTCAGCATGTCTATCGGATGAACAACAGTAAGCTGGTGGAGTTGAAGAAGCAAGTGGATGAGCTGCAGAACAAGGGTTTCATCTGCTCGAGTTCGTCGCCATGGGGTACACCAGTGTTGTTTGTGCCGAAGAAGGATGGGTCAGTACGGATGTGTATTGACTATAGGGCACTCAACAACCTCACGATCAAGAACAAATATCCAATGCCGCGGATCGACGATCTATTTGACCAGTTGAGCGGAGCTCGGGTATTTTCCAAGATTGATCTGAGGTCGGGATATCACCAGGTAAAGGTGAAGAGGGAGGATATTTCCAAGACCACTTTCAGGATGCGGTACGGGCAGTTCGAGTTTTTGGTTATGCCGTTTGGGCTAACCAATGCACCAGCAGTGTTTATGAACCGTATGAACAAGGTGTTCCACCAGTATCTTGATCAGTTTGTGGTGGTATTCATAGACGATATCTTAATATATTCCAAGACTGAGGAGGAGCACGAGGAGCATCTACGGATAGTGCTGGAGATTCTCAGGAAGGAGCAGCTTTATGGAAAACTCTCAAAGTATAAGTTTTTCTTGGACCGGGTGGACTTCTTGGGGCACGTTGTGACTGGAGATGGTGTAGGTCCTAAAAAATCAAGTTGCATCAATCAACAAAGTCAAAAATTTAAGATATTCATCATTTTGATGAGTTGCGCAGACAACAGTTTGCGCAGACATCACTTTGCGCAGGCTGGTTTGCGCATGTTCCCAACTGCGCAGGCTGACGTGGCAGAAGTCATCATTGACTGAATCAAATCAGATCTTCCTGACAGCTGACAACACGACTAACGAGGAGGCTGTTCGTTTTTGACGCCGCACAGTGCTCGAGGGCGGCTGACAGGTGGCAGCGCAATCCGTGTTTGTGCAAACCACTTATGCGCAATCCGTGTTTGCGCAAACCATTTCTGCGCAGTTCATTTTGCATATTCTACCAATATAACTGACCAATTACGTGGCATTCATGCCATCAATTGCTCATTACGTGGCAACTGTCTATGCACGATCATGCGCATTTCAATCAAATGATGCCATGTGTCCCAGATAGTTGGCCCACGATCCAATAACTGCTTGCACAATCCAGTGCTGCGCAAAACCAGTTGCTGCGCAAATCAGCTTGCGCAGTCCAAAATAACTAAAAATTAGTTATTTTCAGAACTCTATAAATAGAGTTTCAAGTCTTCATTTCAAGGGGATAAAAAGATCAGAGATCAGAAATCAGAGAGTTCAGGAGTTCTTGCCAAAGTGCTGCTGCATTCTTCCGAGACTTTTGTCTTCAACTTCAGAGGCTTTTGCCTTCAGTTTCCAGAGTTGTTTTCAACTTCAAAGGCTTCGTCTTCACAGTTCATATCGTCTAAGGGATAAAGCAATCGTTATCAAGATTGGATTCCTATAGTTGTAATTTTCCCAGAATTCTTGTAATCTTTATTACAGTTTGTATCAATAAAGTTTTATACTTTTATTTTTGCAAACAAAATGGCGACTCTGCTGGGGACAACTTTCTCCTCCGACGAGGAAGTAGCAACTCAATGTGACGTAGCGTCTATCGGGAAGATGCAGAAGACGCTGGTTGTTAAGGTCAACCAGACAGCCTACGAGGCGATGCTCAACTCCAAGACCACTCTCCGTACTGTAGCCACTTCTACTAAGAGCAGAGTGCGCTCAGTTTGGGTCTCCAAGTCTGCACAATCTGGCAGTTTTGCCACCAAGGATGCTGTACCAATTGCTGCACAATCTGCTAGTCAGACTGCTGCACAAACTGCTGTGCCAACTGTTGCACAGTCTGTCTCAGCAACTGCTGCACAATCTGTTGCAGTCAAGGCTGCGCAATCTGTTGCAACTGTTGCACAAGCTACTTCATATGCTGCATTGTCAAAACAGAAGACTCCTATGACTCTGGCGCAATTGGCAGTGGCTTTTTCTGTACAAAATAGCACTCTTGTAACTAAGGTGCATCCCAAGCACTCTAAGACAAGAACTCCTGATGCACTTCCTACCAAAGCTTCTAATGCACAAATGACTAGTGCACCTTCCACCCATGCGCAAACCAAGTCTGCGCAATCCAAGAAAAATAGCCTTTTGGCTAAATTTTCTTCTTCTCACAATAAAAGAAGAGATTCTACTCCTCTTCCCAAACACCCTATTGCCCCTGCGCAATCCATTGAGGGTAGTCCTTTGACTATTCCTCCTTCTCTTCAAAGCAAAGGAAAAGGTCCATTGGTCTTTTCTCAAACTTCCTTGTCTTATGACTTGGAATATAACAGAGGGAAACGCTCTTTAGCTAACCCTTCATCTCAAAACAAAGGAAAAGGCCCTTTAGTCTTTTCTCAGTCTTCTTCAGTCTTTACTGAAGAAGATCCATCTCAATGTGTCTCGGCTCCAATCAATTCAAGAACTCTGGCAAACAAGGATTCTTCTTTCCTTTATAACAAGAGTACTTGTACTAATCAAAGAGGTATTCTGCCTACTCCGATAGCAGAATTCCAGGACCTCCCGACTCTCCAAATTTGTCGTTCCAGACAGGGAAAACTGTTAGTGTCTCAAACAGAAACTCCTGAGGGTGAATTTGCTGACCTCAGAACTTATCTTAATCGACCCACTTCGGTAAAACGCAAACAGCCAATGCCGAAGGTTAAACATCATCAGAAACAAATCTCCAAAGTCAGAAATCCCGACACTTATGCCAATGAAGTGAGTACTTCCCTGTATACTCAAGGGACTAAACATTTGAAGAATCGGAATCATGTTCCAATTGTTATCAAAGAACAGATCCCTCGGAATTTTCCTCGTCCTGTTGTAGATCTTCGAGAACAGCTAAGACAAAAACAGAATAATGTCTCAATATCTCCATCTCAACCATCTGATCATCACTGTAATCATAAAGTCATCATCCAATGCTGTTGTCAAACGACAAAACGATCTGTCTTCGATCGTTTAACTTTTGCTAAATCTGAACCTATGTTAGAAGAAGACGAAGTTTTGTATGCTTCTGTTAACATGACTTCCCGAGACACTGGAGGTAAAAGATGTTCTAAGCATGGTAGACTCCGTAAGCCAAGCCAACGGTATTTGGAATTACTTCAAGAAACTTCTGAAGGAGTATTTCAACATACCCGTTCCCGAAGCCGAGATACAATCGGTCAAAGAAATCTTCCTCAAAATCCTTCAAGTCATCTCCCTGTTTCCCAGTCAGGAGATGATTCGTTTTCTGATTATGATGCATACAGTGAAAGTTCTGAACAAACAGTATCTTCTACTGTGCCAAGAGAAGTGACGGCTTATGTTGTCACCGATGATCCAGATGCTTCAACCTCCGCAAATCAGGAACAACGAATTGCTGCACTTGAAGACAAATTAAAAACTATGGCTGAGATGGTTGCTAGTATGCATTCCATCATTGTAGCACAGCATGTTACACCACCAACTGCACCTATTACTAGTCCAGAGATCATAGCGTCTTCAATACCTGCCAATACTGGGCTGGGGGTAGTGCCTCCTCAAATACCTCCTGTACAAGTGCAAGTACAAACTACGTCCAGTCATTCAGGAGCTGGGGGTAGTGCTTACAATGCTGTTCCTCCTCCTACCACTACAACTCAACCTG
Organism: Iris pallida; assembly: GCA_029216955.1. Classification (NCBI taxonomy): domain Eukaryota; kingdom Viridiplantae; phylum Streptophyta; class Magnoliopsida; order Asparagales; family Iridaceae; genus Iris; species Iris pallida. Next base: position 10,129,010 of record JANAVB010027397.1, read on the forward strand.
CTCCTTCTTCTTTATCAGAAGACGCCAATGAAGCTGTCAAACTCTTACGAACCCAGTTTGAAGCATTTAAAGAGAAAGACAATCTACAAAGGTTGGGGATTAAACAACCCTATCCGGTTGAATGGAAGGACGTCCCATTTCTCCCAAAGTACAAAATCCCTACAATCTCTCTGTTCGATGGCAGTACTTCCCCGAGTCAATTCATCAATCATTTTGAGGTAATGACTGTTCAACTTCAGCCAAATGACGCTCTTCTTACCAGAGTGTTTGTCGGTTGTTTAGCCGGCGTAGCATACGACTGGTACAGGAGTTTGCCCGATGGTTGCATCACATCCTTTTTAGGTCTCAAACAAATCTTTCTGGAACGGTTCTATGAAGGATTTAATGATATGACTATGTCAGCTCTCAACAAAATCAAACAAAAACATAATGAAACGGCTGAGAGCTTTATTGAACGGTTCCGCCGTGAAGCCTTGAAAATGCCTCCAGGGACTCCCGCTGCTGTCACTATTGATACTTGTAAGGCGAATCTTTTACCTATTATCAGTATGTGGACGGGATCAACCCAATTCCAAGATTGGCCCTCATTCATCGTCAACGCCAAAGCTGCTGAAGTAAGTGCCGACAAATTCAAACAATTGGGGGTACAAATATCTAATCCTGATCGCGATGAGCATCAGAATTCAGGTGGTGGCAATCGCCAGAACAATCGCAAAGCAAAAGAGACTTTAAACATTAACTTGAACAAAAATAAAGAGTCTTTGGCTGTCAATGTGGCCTCACCTACATCTACTCCTACTCCTTCTGCACCTCCACCGAGGAAACCTCGTCCGAAGGTAGAATATTCCTTTGACGAAAATGACACGGCAAGTATCTTTGAGTGTTTACTCAAAAGCAATAAAATTCAACTCCCTGATCCAAAGAAACCTGATGAAGTCAATAAGACTGATCATCCCAAATATTGTGTCTATCACCGATTCATTGGACATCCTACTCGAGCATGCTATGTGCTCAAAGGTAAGATTCAAGAGCTTGTCAATGCAGGTGTAGTCACTTTGCAACAAGATGAGAAGACTGTTACGGCAAATATGGTTTCAGTCCAATTTGGAGATTTCCCTCCGCAGATAATACAGCATGGTGTCATTCCGATTCCTAAAGCAACTCTTGAGATTGAGAATCTTTCGCTTCCATCCAATGAAGGTCTTATTCCCTTGTCTCTTGACAATGGTGAAATTATGTGGATCCAACCTGATCTTGCTCCAGAATTTGAGATATCTTCCAAGAAGAAAACTCGTTCTAAAGGCAAAACCAAAATCTGCAACATGGTATCTTTTGATCCCATTGTTGACGAAGAGATTCTGTTAGGCACCAGATCAGGAAAAGCTTATTTGAAAGATCATTCTGAAGGTCAAAGGGATCCTGCTTCTTCTTCCGAACCTACTCCGGCACAACCTGCATCTGCTGAAGACGTCCCTTCTACATCTTCACCAGTTGTAGTGTCAATTTCTCCTAAGCCAACAACGGCTGACAAAGGCAAGCAACAAGTTCGATTTGACAAACCTCTAAAGAAGTCATCTCCTACTGGGCTTGAGAAGCCTTACAATTTTGATATATTGGCTCAATTAGCCAATACACCAGCCAGGTTGTCAATCTTTGAACTCTTGCGTCTTTCCAAAGAGACACGAGAAACTCTAAGTGAAGCTCTGATGCAGGCTGAAACTTGCTTAACTCTTCTCAAGAAGCCAGAATCAGAATCAGTCTCTTGTCATCACAGTCATAGTGTCTTGGAACTGATCCCAAATATTACCTTCACTCAGGATGATATGCTAATGGAAGATAATAGACATGATCGTCCTCTTTATTATACAGGATATGTAGATTCAATGAAGGTTGATCGTATCCTGATAGATCCAGGGTCTGCACTTAGTATTATGCCAAAGACAATGCTAGATGCATTTAAGATACCAGTGCATAGTCTTTCAACCACGATCACTACTATTCTGGGATTTAATCAAGGAAAGAGTGAACCTTTGGGCAAGATCCGTCTAAAACTCCAAATAGGCAATCTTCGCACAAAGGTGACCTTTTATATCATTGACAATCATGGTTGTTCTTATAATGCTCTCCTGGGAAGGCCATTCCTCCATGAACACAATGTCGTTCCATCAACTCTTCATCAATGCTTTAAATACGTTGATGACAAAGGACAAGTTCATAAGGAAGTTGTGGACCTTTATCCTTTCAAGGGTGTTGAAGCTTATTGCAACGATGCTCGTATGTACAAGCACTACACCAAAAAGTCATTTAGGAACAGTTTTTATGTGTTCCTTATATTTTTAGGAACATATTATAACCGTTCCTAAAAGTGGCGTTGCAATCTTTGGAACAGTTATAAAGCGTTCCTAAATTTAGTTTGGAACAGTTATCAAACGTTCCTAAAATTAGATTTTGAAACAGTTATCAAACGTTCCTAAATTATTTTTGGAACGTTATTGAAACGTTTCTAAATGTCATTTTGAAACAATTTACACTCGTTCCTAATGTAATTTGCAACATTTTTGCAATATTTTTGTTGCTAGTTTTGAAACACTTTATTATCGTTCCCATATATTTTTTTAATTTAAACGTCACGTACCATTTTTTAGATTGAAACACAAATCAGATAATTCATAAACTGACCATTAAAAATATAATAAGTAGTGCAGTATTTGTTTACTCATTCCCTAAATCAACATCTAAGAGCTCCATTAGATTAACCAAACCTATCAGCTTTATATAGAACAACTAATAACATATCAGAAAATTTAATCTTTATAAAATGTCGTCAACAGTATATAAAGTAACACTTTGTAGACTCATCTCTATAATATTCGCGCAACTAAACCATTCTGATCCTGATCTGTGACTGCAAATATGTTGATTTGAATCGTGCAGAATGACACATGGATGGCAGAAGTGCAGGTGTTTCCTATGTGCAACAGTGCTAAAAAAACTGGATTTTCCTATGTCAGGCAGATACTAAGAGCAATACTTGTTGAGGCAAACTCCTTACCTCCATTGAGCCACAAGACTAAAGGCTTCTCATCAGGGCCCGACGAAGCCTCGAAGAACCAATAGAAGAGCGCCCTTCCGTTCTTCTCATCCACCCTCACGTGACTAGCATAGTGGCGGAACCCCACTTCCGGCTGTCCAGGAAGTTCAGTCACAAGGTCTTGACTCCCCGGTGGGTTCTCGGTCTCCTCTTTGGGCAATGGCGTTTGTCTACTACAGGAGATCGGGCAGACACAGAGGAGAAGAGCACAGACAGCCAACATGGAGACACCTCTGAGCAATGCCATGCTTTCAAGTAACATCAGAGATCTCTATCGATGTGAGAGAAACATCTAAACCCCACAGGTATATATATATATATATATATATATATATATATATATATATATATATATATATAGAAAGGTTGAGACTCTTCATAGTGGACAGAAACCTTGTTTATTGTAAAGGTACCATGCAATTGCTAGCAAATAGAAAGATGCAGATGCAGTGCTTCATCTGTGGCATCTGACATGGAATTTAGTTCATGGGGAAGGATCAGTGGACACTACTGGACTAGGTATTGTATTGCCGATTGTAAGATGAGCAAGTCCAATGTGTTAATGCAAGTGTCCAGCTCTTAATTTCAAGATTAGACGGAACGTTGTGGCGATAGACACTGACACCGGTCGACACGTATACTCTGTTTGCCCACTATGTTCTGTTCATTCTACGATTTATTTATCTACCAAGTTGAGTTTGATGTCAGTAAACCCAGGTGACTGATAGCACAACTTACCTAACTTTTTACCAAACTTGAACACATATAAAAGGGAAAAAAAGCTATTTAGTTGTTATGACTGTTAATCCACCACTGATCCTCGGGTCTGTGATAATATCACAGTTGCACACAGGCAATATTAAGAGAGAGCAATAATGGTAATATAACAAGAGAAGCAATTGGTCCGAAGAACAAGGAACTTTCAGAATGAAGGAGGTTAACTAAATGAGCTGAGGTTATTATCTATGAACTTGGAAGAGTGAGTCCAATCCTAATTTCTCAACACGAGACATTACAAGGGGTGACATGATATAATCAAGTGAAGAAAGAAGTTTCAATCTTTGTATCAGTTGTTGCTATGGATTAAATGTACTGAAGTTGTCAGCGTTGAAGTTAGGGTACTGGTCCTAAACTATTTTATCATCACCTAAATTAAGTATCCCAAAATCAAGTAACTTAATGTCCTCACAAACCACTTAAATTTATGCATTTATAAACCCTAAATAAGTCCAAAATAGAAAATAAATACCGAGATGGTTGAGATTAAGGTACCTTAATTTTGATTGCTCGAGTCAAAGCCTCAACCACTTCAAGCAAGCCCTAACCTATATAGAAAACCCTAATTAGTATGTAAGAGATCAATTTCAGATTATGGAGGGTGAGGGAGGGCATGGGGGGAGGGAGACGAGAGGGGGGTATGGGCAGACTAAACTAGGTTAAAATCCATCAACGGAGAGGTGGTGTACTGGCTTAGAAGAGATCTATGGCATGGAGAGGAATGAGAGTTTAAATTTTTTAATTAGACACATAAGACCTTAAACTCTAGTTCAAAAAAAAAATGTAAAGAATGGAAATGTACCTCTTCATGTCTTGCTTGTGAGTCTTCTCTTCCGATGCCGCCGAAATCTCGATGACTTCCTCCGAAGACGAAATCTTGATCTCCTCGTGGCCGGGGCATGCCAGAGTGATATCCAGCACCACCGGCGCCCGTGCTCTCGCTGATGCCATCGCCGCCGTCGTCGCGGTCGAGTTGATCATAGGACGCTCGACCACTACTGTAGATGTAGATGCAGATGCAGGTGGGGGCGGGTCGGCGATGGGCTTAGGCATGAGGAGCGAGAGCGCCCGCGACCAAGACCTGTATTCATGCGACAGGGACTCCATCCGGTAAATGGCCGTGGTCGTCGCTACTCTTGGTCGACCCACCTCCAGCACCGCGGAGGACGCGAATGGAAGCGGGTCATGAGCTCGAGGCCCTTGGCGATCTCTCTCGTCGCGGCTTCGTGGTCAATCAATTGACGCCAGCGGGAAAGGGCGAAGAGCAGATCGCAGGCCACCAAGGGCAGAGCAAGAGAGAGAAGGGTACAGATAAGATGAGAGAGAAAATTTGATTCTTATGGAACACTTGGTTTAGTCACGTGACTATCACATGTGATCAAACACAAAAAGAAACCTTTGTCAACTGTTCCAAAATATAAAATAATTACTGAAATTTAACAAAAAGTAATTTTAGGAACATTTAACCAATTTGTAACATTTAAAAAGTGTTTCAGCTTCTAGGAACACTTACATTGTGTTCCAAAGCCAAAAGTGCAAAATGTTTCAAAATTGTTCTTTTGGTGTAGTGAAGGATGAATTTATGAAGGTAGTATTGGCTATGGATACTGAAAAAGATCAAAAAGCAGTACCTCAAGACACTCTTATCATACCTGTTAAGGGGCGAGTTTCTCATCCTCAATCTTCCAAGCCACTGGTTATTCACTTACCAGTTCAAAAGAAATCAGTTGATGCTGATGAAAATCAAAGGGAGCTCACCTCTTCTGAGCCACTTGTTATCGACTTACGTCGTAACAAAGACAAAAAGCAGCTCATTCCTTCTGAGCCACTTGTTGTTGATCTAAATCGCAACAAGGAAAAAAGGGAGCTCACCTCTTCTGAGCCACTTGTTATCGACCTCCGTCGTAACAAGCCTCCTCCATGTTCTTCTTCTCCCCCTCTTGTAATCAATTTGACCAAATCTGCTAAGGTTAAAGGTCCTGTTGTAAATACTGATGTACAAATCAATGAAAAAGCACCTACTTTCCAGTATATTGATGTTATTTATTATACTAAAAGTTATTTGAATATGTTAGATAGCTTCCAATCAATTACACTGGGAGTCGTACAATCTCTTCAGACAGAAGTCTCGCTTGAAGATCCAGATGATTCTTACCGTATTCATCCTTCTTTAAAGAAAGGTGAAAGTTCAGCATTTTTATATAAAAAACCAGAAATAAAGATTAACTATACGGATGATAGCAAAGTTAATGATACGGGACGTCTCCAGTTTTATCGTTATAGTCAACAATCAAAAGATATCCTCCGAAAGATGGGTTACGACTTTAAGAGAGGCCTTAACTATGGTAAAGGTAGACGAACTCCCATTCGTACAACAGTTCCAAACGGAAAATCACAAATGTATTATGACAGGACCAAGAAAGGTCTCGGATATACTTCTCCTCCACTGTTATCCCCAGCAGCTTCTGAATCAGATAGTGAAGAACATTCTAACTCTTCTGATTCCAGATCATGGGATTCCGATACCAGCATCGGTGAAGTCCATCGTATAATCGTATCTTCTAACATGGTCTCTGTTGAATTACCAGAAGGCTGTGATGAAGATGTTGAAGAAAGTCCGAAAACAGATCCTTGGGCTCAACATATGGATAACCAATGGGTACTTCGATTTGAACAACGTGAACCTCCTACTGAAGATCAACTACTTCAAATTGATGTAGGAGAAAGAGATTCACCTCGGCCAATTTTTATTAGCAAAAATCTTCCAGAAGCAGACAAAAAGAGTTGATTCTTCTTATTAAAGAAATATCGACGTCTTTGCCTGGAGTTATGAAGACATGCCAGGTTTAGATCCTAAGATTGCTACTCAAACTGAACATTCTTCCTAATGCTAAACCAGTCAAACAGCAACAAAGGCGATTTAAGCCTGAAATGATGGACGCAATTGATGATGAAGTCAAGAAGCTCATCGCTTGTGGCTTTATTCGAGAAGAGCAACATCCTGATTGGGTAGCCAATGTCGTCCCAGTTCTGAAGAAAACTGGAAAAATTCGAGTCTGTATCGACTTCCGAGATCTCAATGAAGCATGTCCAAAAGATGAATTTCCTCTTCCTATCACAGACGTCATGATTGACAATACTTGTGGGTTCGAAAGGATATCTTTTATGGATGGATTTTCCGGGTATAATCAGATCAAAATGCATCCTGAAGATGAAAAGCATACATCTTTCCGCACTCCTCGAGGAGTTTATTGTATACAGTGATGCCATTTGGTCTCAAGAATGCGGGTGCAACCTACCAACGGGCTATGAGTACCATTTTCAGAGAACATCTTCGTAAAACAGTCGAATGTTACGTGGACGATATTGCTGTTAAAAGTCGTCTAAAAGAAGATCACATCCAAGATTTGAGAATAATATTTAATCTCATGCGTCAACATCAGCTCAAGATGAATCCCACCAAGTCATTTTTGGGTGTCTCTAGTGGCAAATTTCTCGGCTTCGTCATTACCTCTAAGGGTATACACGTGGATCCCGAGAAGATCAAAGCCATCCAAGAGATGCGTCCTCCACGCAACCTAAAAGAGTACGAGGATTCCAAGGCCGACTTGCGTACATCAGGCGATTCATTCGAACTTGTCTGGACGCTGCAGACCATTCACTCAACTAATGAAGAAGGGTGTATCTTTTGTTTGGACTGAAGAATGTCAACGAGCATTCGACGATAAAACAATATCTTATGAACCCACCAATTTTGGTGCCACCTATCTCTGGCATTCCATTCTTGATGTATGTCCGTGCTATGGACCATTCATTGGGGCCTTACTTGCCCAAAAGAAAAAGAAGGCCATGACAAGCTATCTACTATCTTAGCCGAACTATGATTGGTGCTGAAACCGTTATAG